>JALMGJ010000001.1:11905000-12227500 GCA_023362775.1 Charina bottae
CCGCTGATCTATATGGTCAAACGGAGTGAGACTGCACCTCTCCAGTCCAAGTGCAGCATCTTAACCATACTAGCACAGTTTAGCTTTATATGTCTCTAACTTCCCACTTTTCAATGAGACTTTTTCTAAATTAAAGAGCCTAAACAGTGTGTCCTTTCCACCTAAACAAATTGCTTCTGCCCTTATTGCTTTTCTTTTCTTCTGTGATCTAGTGCCAAGTCATGGTTTGCTTAACTGTAGTTTACTGATTAAGCTACAATTGGATAAATTTACAAAACAAGCAAATAACTTTAGTGCTTAGGACCTAGTCTTGTATCTCACTACCTTTTTAAAAATGGTGTTCATACAGCACTGTATGCAATATTCCAAATACAGTTTCATCAGTGATACAGTTGATAAATCAAACTTTACCGTAACAGCTCTAGGTTATACTTCTGATTAGTGTAAATGCAATAAAATTTTATTTTTAGTTCTTTCCCCTACGGAAAGTCCCATATGGACTTTGTTTATTTTCCATAGCAGCGGTCCCCAACCTTTCTGGCACCAGGGACCAGTCGTCGGGTTTGCAGGCGGGTTTGCAGGCGGGAGCCAATCACGCTCACTGGGGGGGCAGGGTTTGCAGGCGGGAGCCAATCACGCGCACTGGGGGTGGGGTAATCACATGCACCGGGGCGGAGTTTGCAGGAGGGAGCCCCGCAGCCCACAGGTTGGGGACCCCTGTTCTATAGCAACCATAACCTCGTCATCTTCCAGGTATGTGGACTTCAACACACAGAATTTCCCAGCCCCCTTGGCTACAGCAGAGAATTCAGGATAATTCTCAGAAATCTTCACATCAGAAGATTACTCACACTGGGGAAGACTGCAGTAGGTCAACATTTTCATCTATCATAATCCCAAGTTCCTCCTCTTGGTCAGTGATCACTTGCTTATACCCTATCAATACAGTACATGTATGATTTTTTAATCTTCCATGTGTACTACTTTACACTAAATTACATTTGCCCACCCTCCAGATTTGGCAACATTCTTTTGGAGCTTTTTAGTTTCTCTCTTCTTGATCCTCAGACAACTTGGTCCCTTCCAGAACATTTATGAATAGGTTGGAATATGCTCATCTGACTATAGATCCTGGCTACATTTTGGCAGAGTAAAGTTTGATCTGGACACGAAAGTAAAGTAAAATAAAAACTATAGATCCTTGGATTAACCCACTGCTTACAATCTTCCATTATGAGAAACAACTGCTGTCACTATCATTTTTGTAGTGTAGTGCCCAAAAGTAGACACAGTATTTACTCTCTGACCAAGAGTGGGGTTCAAACCCACATGATCATGCATCCATTGGATCTTAAGTCCAATGCTTTAACCACTTGATTATCTTGGTGTCATACCCAACCCATTTTTTTGATGCCATACTTGCTAATTTCCATTCCTTGAGGGGCCAATCTTAATATTTTCTCAGAAGATCACCACTTCATATCTGATTTTTTAAATCAAGGATGCTTTTTCTCAGTTTGCAAGCAGAGCCTAGAATTTAATCTGTGGTCATCTCTATTTATTGTAACTCCCCAATCTCTTACTGAAAATGTTAGTTTTGTCATAGGCTATTACCCTATATTTTCTACAGTGAAAATGACACAACTTATCCTCTTTTAATTATACTTAACTCCTCTGTCATCCAATGGTCCAACAGTTGTTGCACAATAAAATAATCATCTGGGACAACTGCAAATCTTGCACCATTACTAATATTAACCTGGTTTGCTATAAATTGAGAGTTAATTTTAAAAAGTAGTTTTTAAATTCAGAATTAAAGCTGGGGTGGAGGCTATTCTTCAATGCAAAAAAAAATTGAGAAAAGATACGTATGACGCCATGTTACATCTAGTTTAAGCTTGAAGCAAATCTGAATTACTAACTCTGCAATTTAATTATCATTCTAAACAGAGAATTCCTTCCTCCCCAATGCATAGGGAGTGGCTCTTTTGTACTCTGTGCAACATTAATACTTAACAAGTACAATCTTGAATAAGAATCTGTGCCCAATGTTGGTCTGCATTAACAAGCAATCACTGGGAATTCCATTCCCAGTGCATGTTGAGCATATCACCCTTCTTTACAAAATACATATACAAAAAGTGCTGTAAGAAAGTCCAGAGTTTAAGCACTGTGTGAAAATTTGCACATCTGAAACAGCAGTTTGGCTTCCCTCACAGAAGTCTAGATTTAAATAAACAAGTCTATTTTAAAACATTTTCCCTGTACACAAGTTGTAAATCCCCTTGATTTTATTTTTATGTTCCCAAATTGAACCACTGAGCCTCTTGCTTCTAGATTTTCTTATTTTATTTGAAAGCCAACGTTGTTATCCATATATGTGCGTGGGAAACCTTTACCTTTACCTATATTTAGAGAGCCCAAACATACACAACGTATACACAGTCAGACTACTTCTGGCCTCAAACATCTAGGTTAGGGCATAATTTGCCACCCTAACTTGACTGACCTCAATGGTCAAATCTACCCTGAACACAAGTGTTGCAAAAGAAGATGGGAGAATGGTTTTTGATCTTTACATCAAAACCAAGGTGTTTTATTTTGCTTAACGTGACTTCAGATAAGCCAAATTTGATTCCAGCAAAGTTCTGTGCAGCTGATCGCTTACTTGGGAAGGGATAAAAGGAACTCTTGGATTCATTCCAGAATTTTTAGACACTCCTCACAAAATTACTATCAACTCTGACTCATAGCACAAGATATGCCATAAAAATAATATTCATATATCAGCTCTCCACCAGGAGTTCAAGCTGACTTGTGTAGGGGTCTCTCTTCATTTTATCTCCATAACAACTCTGTGAGGTAGACTGCACTGTCCAAGAATGACTGGCCCCAATCCTCTACTGTCAGTGTGGTAGTCCACAAGACTGTTCTCCTCCCCTAGAGGAACCAATTTTCAATGGATACACGGGGAAAGTATGTATTTATTTCCCTTAGTAGACTGGACTATAAGTGTTAGGGCTCCTCGGCAGCTTATGTAGTTTGTATAAAAATTCTGTCTTGCTTAAACAATTGATTCTCTAATTTTTTTGTCAAAACAATAGTTAAGTATAGATAAGTGTTAAGAGTGAATGCTTACTATTTCTATTACAGTTCAAGAAATACATACACAGCAAAGTAGCTTGCATTTGGGAAGCACGACATTTAGACCATAGATTATAGGTATTTTTTATATAGTTAAGGAACAAATGCAATCACCATTTTGAATTCTCCAATTAAGGGAAGAAAAAAAAGATGATTACCAACAGATTAAAAAACAGCTCTAAAGGACATGCTTGGCAGCACCAAAGTTCCTCTGCTTCTACAACTCCAATATCCTTTGTTGTTCCATTAGTTCTCAGGGCACCATTTCACAGACACTCAATCTTCTGTAATTGGCACCCTCCAGATGTTTTGGGAACCCAAAAACACTTTGCTGTTTGGAAATGCTGGTAATTGCCATCCCAACGTATCTGGAGGCATAAAGCTGAGGAAACCTAAGTTAATGTATCACACAAAAACTACCTTGGTAATATGTTAAAAACTTCTGGGTATGTATTTCCTTAACTACAAAAGGCACTGCAGATCTTCCCTATTTGGCCATCATTCAATTCCAGCTCAGTCTCAAAACAGAGACTACAGGCTGATTTGGTGTCAAGTTACAACCAGCATTCAGGGGCAAAGGGAATGGTTGCTCCCCCACCCCCTCTTAAAACAAAGGCTATTTGGCTCTTCAGCTCTGACTGGAAGGTTAGTATTTCTGGTGGAGAACAGAAATAAAGACCATCAGAGACTCCACTTCTGTGCATTAAAGCAAACCAACACTGGTGAGCAAAGCTGGTCAAAATAATACTTCTGAAGAAGTTTGATGAGTAAAGGGTGTGGCAACCAGTTTTATCCAGACCTCTTCAAACTAGCCTCAATGAATAATTTTCGATTGATACTGCAGTTCGCCTTATTGCACCTTAAAATCCTTAGTTGAACAATCTGTAAGTAATGAAGGCCTCACTGTCTGTCTGTTACCCCTCCATCTCCCTCTGCGCCTCGCTCTAGGGTTGCGTTACACTAGCCCCTTTTTTGAATGGTAGCTGAGTCTGGTTTCTGCTCCCAATTACCTATTTCTCAGACTCGGCAGACCACTAGTTTTGCTTAAAGGCGACGACGACGCCACATACGTAATTGCTTTCCAAGCTAGGCCTGTATCCTTTAACGTGAACCGGTGCGCCCTTTGGAAACTGCGTGTCCCGGGGGAGTTTCTTCCAGGACACATTTTCCGATCAATTCTTACCTTTTCACCACCGTAACCCCCGCAACGCTCAGAACATCAACTGAATAAAGCTAGACAGAAAACACCCATTAGGCTAATGGTGCACGCCATTTGCCGCCCAGACTTACTGTAATCCATGAGAGAATTGCAGATCCATGTCCCGTCCTCGGGGTTTTCTTTGTGACAGTCCCACCACAACCAGGCTTTACGGACGTACGGGGCTTCGGCCGACTCCAACCATCCCTTGCCAGCCAATGCAATGATGCCAAGGATGATGGCTAAACCCAAGAGAAGGGGCAGGAGCCATCTGCACCTCCAGCAGGCCAGGCCGCACCTGAGCATTTTGTGCAGACAGACTTCAGGGGAGGAAGAGGAGAGAAAACAGGAAGCGTGACTTTGGGTTCCCCTTTAAGGACAATTTCCTCGGGCCGGACTTGCGCCTGGGAGAGGCGGTGGGAAAGCGCCGCGATTTTTAAACGGCGGGCAAGGTTCGACGGAGGGCGCCGCCCAGATTCTGGGCGCGGAGAGCAGCGGCGGCGGCAGGAAGAACCTGTCGAGCGAGAGAGAAACTGGTGATAAACAAACCTGGATTCCAAGCACACTCCCGGGCTTTTAACCCTTTCCAGACGGCAAGCTAGCATGCATACCCTGAGGTGCGGTTCTGTCAGGCTGCTGCTAATGAAAGGCGAACAATAATAACTCCCGACAAATAAACTCGTAAATTAAGTTTCTGACGGATACCTTCAAGTATCCGTAAGTAAAGTAAATAAGTAATTCCTAATTAAAAGGAATTTCGAAGTCGATGTGCTTAAAATCAAGCTGCAAATGATGTATCTCGGGAATTGCTTTCCACATGTATTCCTTCTCCTTCTTTTGGAATGAGAGTTTTCGTTTTCTAAAGCAGATGGTCCTTTCAGCCCAAACTTCAAACCGGAGCCGTTCCAAACCTTCCAGATGGCTTCGAGCTACAGCTCACAAAAGTCCCAAACCAGAATTCTGGGATTTGTACTCTAGCTTGGAAGCTACCAGGTTGGGAAGGCTGCTGTAACAGATCTAAAGCTTCTTTCTTGTACACTTCCTTGGAATGTATAATTTATTTATTTGAATATGTAAAACTGGAAGCAACTTTGCTTTCTGTTCTACAACCAATGAGAACAGAAGTGCAGTTCTCTTCCTCTGACGGTGATCAAATATCTTAACGGTCTTCAGAAATCTCTCTTATTGTTCCTGCGCTTTAACCAAAGGTTATCATCTAGTTCACTTCATCAGTCTACCATACCTCTGCTCACATGTGATTATACCAGAAGACCTTTTACTTGACAGATACCACATCTTAGACCAGTGTTTCTCAACCTTGGCAAGTTTCAGATGTGTGGACTTCAATTTCCAGAATTCTGGAAATTGAAGTCCACACATCTGAAACTTGCCAAGGTTGAGAAACACTGTCTTAGACTTTTGTTCCAACAGGGTGTGGTCTATGCATGCAGAAGAATGAAGCGGCAGACACTCCTGATACAGTATATGACACTTACTGTATGGCCTTGTTTTATTATTGTTCAGTTGATTACAGTTTTACTCAACAGGTACAAATCTTCCTGTAGTGCAACTGAAATGATCTAGCAGAGATTTATCCAATGTAAAAATAAGGCCTAACTGCATATCCTGCAATAAAGTCAGCACATCATTTGCTCTGAAATAATAGAATTACAGCATTGCAAACTAGAAGTGGAAATACACATTTTGAAAGTTCCTCAAGTTATTCTTTAATTTAAAAAGGCCTCTGGTTTTAATTATGTTGCCCAAGGAAGGTGATAAGCCCTGATGAGTTAGTTTTCTTCTTGTATTGATCTGTATATAGAGGAAACCCATTCACAGATTTCTTAGCCTGGGGTCTGAGTATAGTTCGTTCAGTTACCTATGTGAGTGATGCATGTACAGTGCATTCGGAAAGTATTCAGACCCCCCTTCACTTTTTTCAATGTTGTTATGTTGCAGCCTGATACTACAATCGCTCAAATTCATATTTTGTCACATTAATCTACACTCAGTACCCCATAATGGGGGGAGATGGGCGGTGATATAAGTTAGAAATATAAATAAATAAATAAATAATGACAAAATGAAAACAGAATTTCAGAAGTGTCTGTAAATTTATCAAAAAGGAGAAACTGAAATACCACATGTACGTAAGTATTCAGACCCTTTACTCAGTACTTTGTTGAAGCACCTTTGGCAGCAATTACAGCCTCGAGTCTTTGTCGGTATGATGCGACAAGCTTTGCACACCTGGATTGGGGGATTTTCTGCCATTCTTCTTTGCAAATCCTCTCAAGCTCAATCAGGTTGGATGGGGACTGTCGGTGGACAGCCATTTTCAGGTCTCTCCAGAGATGTTCAATAGGGTTCAAGTCAGGCCTCTGGCTGGGCCTTTCTAGGACATTCATAGAGTTGTCTCTAATCCATTCCTGTGTTGTCTTGGCTGTGTGCTTAGGATCGTTGTCATGTTGGAAGGTGAACCTTCGGCCCAGTCTGAGGTCCTGAGCACTGTGGGACAGGTTTTCATTGAGGATATCTCTGTACTTTGCTCCATTCAATTTTACCTTAACCCTGACCAGTCTCCCAGTCCCTGCTGCTGAAAAACACCCCCACAGCATGATGCTGCCACCACCATGCTTCACTGCTGGGATGGTATTGGGGAGGTGATGAGCGGTGCCTGGTTTCCTCCAGACATAACGTTTAAAATTGAGGCCAAACAGTTCAATCGTGGTTTCATCAGACCAGAGAATCTTGTTCCTCACAGTCTGAGAGTCCTTCAGGTGCTTTTTTGCAAACTCCAAGTGGGCTTTCATGTGTTTTGCCCTGAGGAAAGGCTTCCGTCCAGCCACTCTGCCATAATGCCCAGATCGGTGGAGGGCTGCAGTGATGGCTGTGCTTCTGGAACTTTGTCCCATCTCCACACAGGCTCTCTGGAGCTCAGTCAGAGTGACCATCGGGTTCTTGGTCACCTCTCTTACTAAGGCTCTTCTCCCCCGATTGCTCAGTTTGGCCGGGCGACCAGCTCTTGAAAGGGTCCTGGTTTTGCCAAACTCCTTCCATTTGAGAATTATGGAGGCCACTGTGCTCTTGGGAACCTTCAGTGCAGCAGAAATTTTTTTGTAGCCGTCCCCAGATCTGTGCCTTGCAATAATCCTGTCTCTGAGCTCTGCAGGCAGTTCTTTTAACCTCATGGCTTTTGCTCTGATACAGTATGCATTGTCCGCTGTGAGGCCTTCTATAGAGAGGTGTGTGCCTTTCCAAATCATGTCCAATCAATTTAATTTACCACAGGTGGACTCCAATCAAGGTGTAGGAACAGCTCGGCAACGATCAAGAGAAATGGGAGGCACCTGAGCTAACTTTTGAGTGTTGTTGCAAAGGGTCTGAATACTTACGTACATGTGGTATTTCAGTTTCTCCTTTTTGATAAATTTACAGACACTTCTGAAATTCTGTTTTCACTTTGTCATTATAGGGGTACTGAGTGTAGATTAATGTGACAAAATATGAATTTGAACGATTGTAGTATCAGGCTGCAACATAACAAAATTGAAAAAAGTGAAGGGGGTCTGAATACTTTCCGAATGCACTGTATATACAAGCAACCAGAAGAAATGGCAGAAGACTGGATTTCCTAGAGGTTTTAGAAAAAAAACATTTCCTTGAAGAAAACAATATTTATCCTAGCAGAATCTCAGTTACTTTTCGAGATCCAATATTGGAGGATTACAGACTTAATCCCATGGAACCAGTAGCAGCTGTAGGGATTCAGTTTGGGACAAATGAAACAAAAGGGGCAATGTTTTGCAACAGCAACCCAAAACAAAAACCCAAATTCCCCAAAAGCCACAGTTCCACTTTACATGGACTACAATATTTAGATTTCAAAAAAAATGTAGTGAGTGTGAACTGAGAACTTTTACTCCCATAAATAGTTTTACCTTCAATCTACTTATTATGAGAAAAATGGGTGGCTTATGTAAGGTCACTAACATACTTTTATTATAACTGGAAGCTCAGATAAGAGAATTGCATTTTTTTTAATGCTGAAGATATAGTAAACATGCAGGATCAGTTGCAGCTTTCTATCAAACAATAAATATTTAGGACATTTTCAGTAGGCAATATCAACTATGAATACAATGCTTTTTAAAAAAAAATTAAACCAGGGAAACCACTTAATGGATACTCCTAGAACTGGAGTAAATACAGGATATGCCAGGTACTTCTTGAAAATAATAATTTTAGGTGTTTGGATATTTGATATTGTAATATGTGATGGCATCTTGAGAAAGCTTTGTTGCTTTCTCTGTTTCAAATAAAGTCCACTGTAAACTAAGACCTTCCCTTTGAAAACAAATGTTTTCTGGGAGCTGACTTATTTAAAGGCTGCATCATTATCATATCACTTGTAGAATTTTTTTCCTCTGAATTAGCAAAATGGAAGAACTGGAGTTAAAAATAGACTAATGTAAGTTAGTGGATATTTATTTATTTATTTATTTATTTATTTATAATTCGATTTATATCACCACTCCATCTCCCTGTAGGGGGACTCTGGACGGTTTACAAAAAATCAAACAATTAAAATAACATATAATACAATCATAATTAAAATAAATATAAAATCCAAGAGGCGATGAACTTGTGTTTAAAAGGGCTCTATGGCACCAGCCATCCCCAGGAGGAACTGTTCCCCCCCCATCCCAAGCAATATCAATTTTTATTCAACAATTCCACTATCTAGAACAGGGGGGCACCATCTGGGGCCCCAACACAACATGGAGCTCCCTAAAACCATGAATGCAGCCCCTCGAGGCTACCAAAAGCAGATACCAACCTGTAATTTTTAGTGAGAAAGAAAATTATTTAAATTTGTTATACCCACCCAACTCCAAAGGACTCCAAACCAAAAGAAATCCATAAAAACAGATAAAACATAAAACCACACAGACAGCCCAGACTAAAACAATCTAAAAGCAACACAAATTTTAAAAACTATATCATTATTATTATTATTATTATTATTATTATTTACATTTATAGGCTGCCCATCTCATATAAATGACTCCTATATACAACTAGAGAGCAATCGCATTCACTTTAATTTTATCCAGTTTTTATCATGGGCCTGCCTACTACTTTTTGGAATGTGGCCTAAGATGCCATTCAAAAACCAAGGATAGCCCTCATCCCGGAAAAGGGTGGGTGTGAATTTTGCTATCTGTGTGAAAGTACATATTGTCAAGACAATGCTCTTCCCTGTTTAATGTATGACTGTGAAAGCTGGACTATCAAGAAGGCTGAACAAAGATAAATACAGGACTGTGGATCTGGGGAAAATTATTGGGTGTACCTTGGGCAGCGAGAAAAGTAAATCATTTGGTTGTAGAGGAAGTAAAACCAGACTGCTCACGAGAAGCACTAATAACGAAGTTTAAGCTTATCTTTTGAACGCATAATGTGGAAGCAAGAATCTGTGGGGAAGACCCTGATGCTTGTAAAAAGTTGAAGGCAAGAGAAAAAGAGGCCAACAGAAGATGACTAGACACAAGCATGAGCTTACAAGAACTCAAAAAGCAGAGTGTTTGTGTGTGTGTGTGTGTGCGTGTGTGCATGCACGTGTTCGAGTCAATCTTGACTCCTGGTGACTACATGGACAAGTCCTTGCAGTTTCTTGACAACATTTTTCAGAAATGGTTAATTTGCCAGTCCTGGCTAAATGTTGTCCATCAATCACAAAGTGTTCGAAGTGACTGAATGACTGAAGAGCAAATGAAAGAGAAAGAGGTTGTATTCACCCATCACATTAAACCATAATGTGATTTGTTTGGTTTTGGCTTAGAGTACACAGACTTTGTGTTAAACATGTTTTATAGCTTAGCCAAAATGCAATGTGTGTGAATCAATCAAATAGAGAGATTGGGAAGAAATGAGCTTTTTAAAAGATATTTTTAAAATATTTATATCACACACTGTATTTTAGACAGACAGCACAGGGGCACCACTTTCAGAAAGAGTTATATGATTGATGTCATGCAGCACCCTCCTCCTTTGTAATAAGACTTTGTATCCTGTACTTTTGTTGTTGTTGTTTATTCGTTCAGTCGCTTCCGACTCTTCGTGATTTCATGGACCAGCCCACGCCAGAGCTTCCTGTCGGCCGTCACGATCCCCAGCTCCCCCATGGTTGAGTCCGTCACCTCCAGAATACCATCCATCCATCTTGCCCTTGGTCGGCCCCTCTTCCTTTTGCCTTCCACTTTCCCTAGCATCAGCTTCTTCTCCAGGGTATCCTGTCTTCTCATGATGTGGCCAGAGTACTTCAGTTTTGCCTTTAATATCATTCCCTCAAGTGAGCAGTCTGGCTTTATTTCCTGGAGTATGGACTGGTTTGATCTTCTTGCAGTCCAAGGCACTCTCAGAATTTTCCTCCAACACCACAGTTCAAAAGCATCTATCTTCCTTCGCTCAGCCTTCCTTATGGTCCAGCTCTCGCAGCCATAGGTTACTACAGGGAATACCATAGCTTTAACTATGCGGATCTTTGTTGTCAGTGTGATGTCTCTGCTCTTAACTATTTTATCAAGATTTGCCATTGCTCTCCTCCCAAGAAGTAGACGTCTTCTGATTTCCTGGCTGCAGTCAGCGTCTGCAGTAATCTTTGCGCCTAGAAATACAAAGTCTGTCACTGCCTCCACTTTTTCTCCCTCTATTTGCCAGTCATCAATCAAGCTCGTTGCCATAATCTTGGTTTTTTTGAGGTTTAACTGCAACCCAGCTTTTGCACTTTCTTCTTTCACCTTCGTCATAAGGCTCCTCAACTCCTCGCTTTCAGCCATCAAAGTGGTATCATCTGCATATCTGAGATTGTTAATGTTTCTTCCAGCAATTTTAACTCCAGCCTTGGATTCCTCAAGCCCAGCACATCGCATGATGTGTTCTGCATACAGGTTGAATAGGTAGGGTGAGAGTATACAACCCTGCCGTACTCCTTTCCCAATCTTAAACCAGTCCGTTGTTCCATGCTCTGTTCTTACCGTTGCTACTTGGTCATTATACAGATTCCTCAGGAGGCAGACAAGATGACTTGGTATCCCCATACCACCAAGAACTTGCCACAATTTGTTATGATCCACACAGTCAAAGGCTTTAGAATAGTCAATAAAACAGAAATATTTGTTTTTCTGAAACTCCCTGGCTTTCTCCATTATCCAGCGGATATTGGCAATTTGGTCTCTAGTTCCTCTGCCTTTTCTAAACCCAGCTTGTACATCTGGCAATTCTCGCTCCATTAATTGCTGGAGTCTACCTTGCAAGATCTTGAGCATTACCTTACTGGCATGTGAAATAAGTGCCACTGTTCGATAGTTTGAACATTCTTTAGTGCTTCCCTTTTTTGGTATGGGGATATAAGTTGATTTTTTCCAATCTGATGGCCATTCTTGTGTTTTCCAAATTTGCTGGCATATGGCATGCATCACCTTGACAGCATCATCTTGTATCATCCTGTACTTTTAGGATGGCACAAAATGTAGGTAGATGCTCGGAAATGTATCTGGATTGTCACCTATCATATGAATATCCTAATTTTAGCAAGATGACTGACACTGCTCTATGTGAGCCACAGGGCTAATCACAATTACCAACTTTTGTTCCAATGAGCACACTGTGGTCACAAGGTAGATTAAGAATTCAGATTCTAAATTGCAGTCATATTCCTGATTAATGATGTTATTTCATCTTTTTCACTTTTTCCACTCCATGCCATAGTTAGATTGTTTCATCCAATTCTTAATATTTCCAAATATAAAGTCAAGTCAGTATGACAGATCAGGAATTATAATCCCGCAGTTTCCACTGATTGTGACAAAGAATATACCACTTTCCTTTGTGCCTTCAGGACAATGCACATGTTAATAGCAATACTACCCAATTTGGGAAAAAATGTTTTGCTGAAATGCGTCTTATTCCAGATTCCTCCCATGCCTTTCTCCCCAGTAAACTCCTCTTCCAGATCTCATTGCATCAACTATCTTGAGTGACTAATTTTTCCATACACTGTCTTGTCCAGAGATGCACTTGATTGCAAAGAGGGGTTGTAGACAATGGATACCTCTGCAGTGTTGGGCTGCACCTACTTATAATTGTTGATTAGTTGTGGCTTTGTTTTAAAAGAGCTCCTAGAGGCAAGCATTTGGACAGTTGAGCCAATTAATTGAGGGCTTAGTACTGTACCCCAGGGCTGCCTTGTTCCCCATTTATTCCAATTCCATGTAGTGACAGCTTACTGAGGATTATGTCTGTTCTTTTCACAAGCTTCCTTGGATTCCTTAGTTACATACATTATTCTTAGCTTATGTGGAATTTTGTTATGCTCCATATTTCCTATGTGGAATGCCAAGCTGGCAGAACATGGATGTGCAAATATTGGCATCACTTTAGCTGGTAGTGTCTGTGCTCATCTCTTTTCTGGTTCATTGAACTGGTTGTCATAGCTATATAATCTTTGACCCTTCTAGGCATATAAGATAAGCTCTGTGTGTGAGTACAAGCAGGTAATGCAGTCTTATCCTTTAGATACGTGGGACTACAAAATGCTATATTTTTCAGCCAGTTTGCTGATTCGTTCTGGAACATGATATTGTTACTGTTAGCATGGCCTTAGTCAAAATCTTGCTTGGCTCACACATTTCTTGACAGAGTGGATAGGCTTGTTCTATTAATCTAGAATTTTTTCTTAGAACTTTTTTAGGTTGCTTACGTTTGACATTTGGAGTGTGTTGAGGACAGTCCTGCAAAATGGCTGCTGTGGGTGGCTGTTGTGTTCACAAAACTATGAGGGACCTAACCGATTAGATTTATCACAAAACTGCCTTCCTTTACCCTTACCTTCCAGGGCCTCCCTGCTTACCTGTCTTCATTTTCTGAGCATCTGGAATACTTTAAACAACGCTTTGGATTATTGGCACCCACATTTATATTTTCTAAGAAAGTTTATTGTGTCCATTTGGAGCCCATAGGCATTCTTGAAAATAAAGATGAAGCTGGAAGGTGCCACTTATATTTACAGCATACCAGTTTCCCACTATTTTAATTAATATAATAAAAGCAAGTTAAGAAGTCAGATGGGGACCTAGCAGGCACTAAGAGCTATGTCTATACATTAGCATTCCCAAGCAACACACAGATGATTCCAACATGTGATAGAGCCTATATGCTAGGATATATTTTCCTTAACACTTCTTCTGGATTTTCTGAATATCCATCAGTTCCAAATTGTGCAGATGCAAATTTAATCTGCAAGTCCTATGCATATTGTTGGAATTTCCCACAGTATGTACATTATGCACACCTCATCATAGCATGTCAGTTACTCTATTACAACGGTGAATGAAACTGAACAGGCCTTCAAACTATCAATGACTCAACAGAGAAAAATTAGTCTGGAGAAGAACAAATTCTTGCCCCAGCAGATTTTACCAGTGCTGCACATCTCGGTGCTACTTCCAACTGTTTCCTAGTAAACATATTCAAGTGAAGAACATATAGAATAGGACAGAAGTTTTGTTCTGTGGTTGCTGTTTCTGATTACACCAGTGATAATTGGTACAGACTGTCCCGATTTCTAAGTATCGGGCATGCCAAATCAGAAGATATAACTCCTCCAAAATGTGTTCATTGAGAAATGGGCTTATGCAAGAAGTATGCCCTCAAAAGGGCCTCTCATGTAAAATGTAGTAATTAGGCAGGTTCATAATGAGACAGGCAATCTCTTGGTGTCAGGGCCAGCCCAAGAACAACGACGAGTCAGTGTAATCCAAACTCTAGTTCTTTATTGTTCTCACCATCAGACAGAATCTTGCCAGACTAAAGCTATCCTAACTAACCTAAGGGGAAATAACCTAGGAGACTCTAGGGTGGAGCTGTTGGGTATTCTGAAATGCTAGTAACAGGAAAAACCCACGCAGCATTTATCTAGTTTAGCAGAGTAAAAAGCGTCCTGTAATAATCTTGCACATAAGGCTCAATTAAGTTCAGAGTAAAAATAAACACACTTCACACGTTAATGTAAAGTTACAGAAAAATAGCTTACAGTTTTATTGTAGATCAGTTTCATGGTAGCAAATGGTTCATGCGTGCGAGCAATAGGTTCTGACCAAACCCACAGTCTTCTTAATGTGGCCTTGCTGAATGCAAGTATGAGCAACGTGGACAGCCATGGATGACCATCTTCCCTGGTGGAGATTCAAGCAGGAAAAGAGGAAGAGGCATAGAACAGGAACAGGAAATTGGAATTCAAGCCCCTCCCACACAAAGCAAGTAAGATTAGGCTGCAGCAGGACTGCCCCTCCTTCAAGCTTATGTGAGACGTGCTTGGTTGAAACCTGATATCTCTAACAGGAGCTATTCTGACTCTCTTTGACTCCCTGCCAAGACTTTCCAGACTGCGAGCCCATTTATCTCCTTGGAATGTGCTCCCTCCTTCCTGAGAACCAGCGGCAGCTTCGAATTCCACCACACTAGGATAGCCAAGGTTGAAGTCATCTAAGTTCAACACTTAAGTGATTCTGGAAAACTGGTAATCACAGCAGATCTCCCAGTATGAGAATGAAATCATGATAATATCATGCCATGACAGTTTTACCCACTGAAACAGAGGAATTGTTGTGTCAGGACTTATTATTTCAAATATGATCCTCTTTCACAAGCTCTATTCAGGTCCCAGGAGATTCTGGTGACTATGAAGAAGTGAGTATGAGATATCTGCAAGGGTAGGATTGTAAAGATATGGCATGAAACTGTAGGAAAGGTATTTGTGATTGTAGGGAAACAAAGCTTTAGTAATTAAACTTGTGTTGTCCTGCAGTGTCATGAGGATTAATGAGAAATTAATGATCTCACACACTAGTGACAAATCTTGTAAAATGGAGGATGAGCCTTCTCCTTGAGACATAGTGCAGTTTGATTATTTCATTTCATTTCATTAAATTTATTCTAGCTGCCCACTCCAATAGACTCTGGGCAGCTCATAAAAACTAATACCAAGTTAAAATAATTAAAACATAGACAAAACAAAACAGCCCAGACTAAAAACAGCCGTTAAAACACAAAGTGACAGGGTGCCCCCAAACATACTATGGCCTGGGACCAAAACCAGGTTTTAAGAGCGTTTCAGAACCCCAGGAGAGTGGGTGTCCTTCGTACCTCTGGGGGGATACTCTTCCAGAGGGTGGGGGCTGCAACAGAGAAGGCACACTTCCTAGGTCCCACAAGATGGCAACATTTAACAGAAAGGACCTGGAGCACACCCACTCTGCCCAAATGAGAAAGGCAGTCCCTCAGATAACCAGGTCCTATGCCATGAAGGGCTTTAAAGGTAACAACCAGCACCTTGAATTGCACCTGGAAGCCAACTTCCAGGAAGCACCTTGAATTGCACCTGGAAGCCAACCTCGTAGCTAATGCAACTCACGTAGCAGTGTGACACATGGGCACAACGAGAAGTGCCCATTACTGCTAGCAATGCTGCATTTTGAACCAGCTGCAGCTTCGAGATGGTCTTCAAGGGCAACCCCATGTAGAGAGCATTGCAGTAGTCCAGTTGTGAGGTTACCAGGGTGTGAGTGACCATCTGCAGGGCCTCCTGGTCAAGGAAAGGGCACAACTGGCACACAAGATGTACCTGTGCAAAGGCCAATAGGTTCGAGCAGTAGCTGCGAGTCCAGGAGGACCCCCAAGTTGCACACAGGTCTTGAATGGAGAAGTGCAACCCCATCTAAGACCAGCGGTGGAAATGTTTCCAATATTAGGGAGGGGGAGTGCAAATAGCCACAGCAATTCAGTCTTGTCAGGATTGAGCGAAAGTCTGTTCCTCCCCATCCAGAGCTGAACAGCCTCCGAACACTGGGTCAATACCTCCACAGCTTCACTTGTGCAGCCCAGGGTAGAGATGTAAAGCTGGGTATCTTCAGATACCAAACCAGCAGATGACCTCACCTAGCAGTTTCATGTAGATGTTAAACTGGAGGGGGGAAAGTGTTAAACCCTGAGCCACACCGCAAGTGAGGAGCCGCGGGCACAATCTCTCCCCGTCAACACCAACCGGAACCGACCACTGAGGAAGGAGGTGAACCACTGCAGCCCAGTGCCTCTCACTCCCAGCCCCTGCATTTGGTCCAGAAGGATATCATGGTTGATGATAGCACAAGCCACTAAGAGATCAAGGAGCACAAGGATGGATGCACCACCCCCATTTCAGCTCCACCAAAGGTCAACAAGCGTGACCAGTGCCCTCTGTATCCCAGTCTGAAGCCAGACTGAAGTGGGTCCAGATAATCCCTTACAAGAGACTGCTGTCCGACCACCGCTTGAAATGGGTGCTTAATCTGCACTTGCAAGATAATGAGGTGATCTAAGAACCTGATTGATAGATTGCTGCAGGCTGAGTACATTTCTAGAGACAAAAACAAAGCTCCAATAGAATAGGTCAGAATGTGTGATAAATACTGAAACAAGCAACAATAACAAATGCTTCCTGTTCAAATCATTAAAGGAGCAGTATTTTTAGCAGTTAATTTAAATTACTACCACAACATGCAAATAGATTAACATTTTTATTAACTAAATTGTGAATCATCTGGGCAATATATTTTCATGATGTTAAAAATTATTTTAATGAACTTTATAAATATCCAGTGTCATCTTATATTCTTCCCAAAAAACTATCTATCTGGACCCATATTCTGCTTCACATAATAGCAAAGCAGATGTTTGAGAGAAAGCCATGCACAGAACCTGAAGCAATAACAAAACAATGACTGTAAAGCACAAAGCATGTTCGCTTATGCACAATTTTCCTGAATTTCAACTTTGCATTAACAAGAAGGAGTAGGTGAACGCAGCGAGCCACCCAGTTGAACACAAGGACTTGCTGCTTTGTTTACTGCCCACTTGAGTCAGTTACTACATACAGTATGTGCTACTTTGTTAGTATTATTACTGCTTAAGTGTGCTTTTCCTCCAAACAATGAGCAAACTAATTGAGAAGAATGTGCCAAAGATACATTTCAGGTGGAGAAAGAAAAAGAGAAGCTTTATTGATTGAGGAAGTTTGAAATTCTCAAGCTTTTTGAAAGAAACAGAAGGACATGTGACATTGTGCATGCTACTAGTCTAACTGAGGTGACCTTAGAGATAATCAGAAGAAATGATGAGAAAGTAAAAGCAAGAGTTTTCTTATTGCTTTTATTTTCTCATCATTTCTTCTGATTATCTGTAAGGAACAAGCAAAGGTGCTACAAAGTCTATTAGAACAAGTAATAAAGAATTGGAAGAGATGCAACATCCATTAAGTGTTTTGATTAAGATCTGATGAAGAAGAGATGGGAAATTTCTCACAATAAAAGAGAAAGTGTTCAGAGTGAGCTGTGTAACTACTTTATTAGGTTTATTTATTGTGTTTGGTAATGTTTTGGTTACGAATGTGTTTTCATTCTTGAGCTGTCTTCCTCTAACTCTATTTTTTCCACGAGCCTTGTTATACATATTGCATGATTTTGCATAGCACAAGGGTGTTTAGGAATGGAACTATTGTGCTACAGTATACGAGAACTGATGTATTAGTGGAGCAGGTTTTATAACAGAAAGGAGGTTTATTTACAGGAAATTCAGTATAGGGAAAGGCAAAGCCTGTCACCTACTGTAGTTAGCTACCTTCTACCAGGAGGAGAGACCAACAGCATGTGCTATGCATGTGTGCCTGGGAAGGAACACCAAGGAAATGACCTAAGATTAGCAATTGCTTAGGCAAAGAGGGGCCACAGAGTAAATCCTTAACCCCCTCTCTGACTCCTACTGCCCCCTTACATCAATAGGTTATGAGGTGCTGAAGAGGCAATATCATTGGATTTGGACCTCCAGCACTTATTTGCTTACTTATTTATTTATACAATTTACAGGCCACCTGACTCCCAATGACTCTGGGTGGCTTACAATTAAACTTAAAAATGACAAAATAAAGGAAAAAAATAATGGTGGCCCCAAAACCACCCATTCCAGTAGGGGCTCAAGCTTTACTCTGCCTCAGAGCCTGGAAGAATAGTCAGGTCTTTAATAGCTTCCTGAATGTTGTCAGGGTGGGAGCCATCCGGTTCTCTTGGGGGACATGGTTGCAGAGGGCAGGGGTCATGGCAGAGAAGGGGTGCTACAAGGAATCACTCCAAGTTGGTCTTTCACCCATGAGATGAGGCAAAAATAATTTCTGTTAGCTAAAGCCCCTGTTTACCAGCTGATTCCAAGAACTGCTGGCAGAGAAATCATCCAGCAGAACAAGAGAAATTTGCCAGCAAAAGAACCCAAGAAAGAGGCAGTGCAAGGGAAAATCCCTCCCCAGACAGACTAGGGAGTTGCCCATAATGCCCATGCAAAGAGAGTCCTACATTGAACCAAATAGGAGTTCTCTACGATAATTATTCCAACCCCCTTTCTGGGTTTGGATTCAACACAGAATCAAGAAGTTATGTCCAGTTCAGCTGAAAGCTGGGCTTTTGGGTTGGGGTGTCTCTCCCAAAGAATAATTAAAGAAACAGAGGGTACATACAATTCCTGAATGGGGAGAATTAAGCACTGGGAAAGAATTAAACACTACCAATCTGTTTTGGGTGGTGCCAGGGGGAGAATTTTTCCTGAATCATTTTCTACCTGTTCTCATTCAATCTGATGTTTGTTTTAGAAATTCTTTTAAAGGAGAAGAGAATTTTGGTGGAATCATAATGGTAAAAAAAATCTCTCCAGTGGTATGCAGCTTGTGGTTAAGGCAGCGGGCTAGAATCCAGGAGACTGAGAGTTCTAGTCCCGCCTTAGGCGTGAAAGCCGGCTGGGTGACCTTGGGCCAGTCACTCTCTTTCAGCCCAACTCACCTCACAGGGTGGTTGTTGTGGTGAAAAGAGGAGGAGGAAGGAGTAATAGGTATGTTCCCCGCCTTGAGTTATTTATAAAAATAATAAAGGTGGGATAGAAAATAAAATAAATAAAATGTCAATTAAATTCCAATGGAAAATAACAACAGGGATCTCACTTGCAATGTTCTTATCGCCACTAAGGGAAGTCACGCCCTTGAGGTATTATTGGAGAGTTCCTCCTCCTCTCCACAAATGTCCTATTCTTGTGAAAGTATCATTTCCAGATGGACAAGTCAATAATCAAGTTCATATACTAATCAACTGCTGCTCCAAGTACCTAGAAACATGGTGGAAAGAGAATGGCATGATCCCCTGAAGCACATAACCAGGGTTGGCATTATTTGACATGGCGATAATGTCTGATATCACACCACATGCCACCTCCAGAACATGCGCATGATGCTATTTCAGCTTTCCATAGAGTGCCAGGAGACATGGAAACCCCTCCCCACCTTCCTGCCTCTGTGGACAGGATGCAGCTGCTACTAGTTCTATCTTGTAAGGCTGGCAGTATGTTTGTACAGATGGTTAGTCACCCAGTGTTTGGATTAGTTTGAGACTTGGTGGTGATTCACCAGTTACCTGAATTAGGAGACGGTTCTACAGTAGTGATCTAGGTGATTGTTTCTTTAAACAAAACGGGGAAGAAACATGGATAATTGCTGCAGGGCCAGGGCTGAGCCTGTGGAGTGAAAGATGGGGCGGTCTCAACCCTTTTTCTCCCAAAGTTCTCTGATGTTCCAGCCTTGGCCCAGCTGTTATGTAGTTTCTTCAATGTAGGGAGTAAAGAGGATGACCTTGATGGAGAGGGGGAAGATCCGTTGCCAAGGCAATGAGGAGATAAACACTGCAGAAGCCCAGAGGAGGAGGGAGGGAGGGTTAAGAAAACATCTCAGACAGGCAACACACCCCTGCCGAATTCACATGAATATAAAAAAGGAAGGAGGGGAACCACATTCAGACTTGCAAGATTCTGTTACTGTAGCCAATCTTAATAAAAGTAGTTTTAGGGCAACATGGCACTTGTTTCTTGGTCTGGTCTGCCTTGTAGGGTTGACATTCATTGCTACTACCTGTTGTCTTGGGAAATACCTTTACCTGGCTTCCTCCCCACAGCCTTGGTGTATGAGAGAGACAGGACTCTTACTGCCTATGGCTGACTTGCCAGTACAGTAACATGGATTAATCAATCAATTAATTAATTAAAACTGAACTCTGTAGTGCCACCTCATGGCCCTTGTAGCTTTGAAAAATGCTACCTGAGAAAAAGGGGCATGGTTGTTGTTGTTAGGGAGGTTCGAATCCCTAGTCCCGTGTGACGGAGTGAGCTCCCGCACTAGCCCCAGCTCTTGCCAACCTAGCAACCTGAGAAAACAGCTCCCTCCCTCCTTTTAAAGAGTTGAAACCAAGAGCCCAATTTATAATTTAAAAATCAACTTGATTAAAAATAAGAAAAAAGAACATGTAAAACTTCGTTTTAACTTTAGGTAGTCACATGCGAAACCAGATACGGGTGGATGAAATAAGGACTACAGCACTGATAAAAATCACAAACAGCATCTTCAAAATCAATCTCATGTAAAATGCTGTTGGAGAGATTGAATACAGATCTACCTAAAATGGAGCAAAAAAAATGTATTTTTTAGTTTTCCTTGCACAAATACAACATAGTTCAAATATAACATCAGAGACAATTACCAGAAACAATCAAGCAGCCATGGCCACAGAAAATAAAGCATAAATCTTGTTGATGCCTCTTAGCTTCTGTTCCCTATTATTCTGTGATCTAGTGATTACCTAGATAAATCTTGCTTCTCACGGGTTTCCAACTTTTAAGTGGAGCCTTAGCAGCAATTTAACTTTACTCCTTTGTCTTCCTGGAAGCTTAGCGGTCCCAATGCAAAACTTAACCTCTCCCCTCTATTCCTCAGAGAAACTGGCTTTACCAAGGACACAGTTGACCACTCCATAAACCTGGTGTACTGCCCTTCACTTTTCTGAGTTTTGCCTTCCCTCATTCCAGGGACATCTGTGGGGTAGGAACATCAATAATATCAAAATGGTGGGCACAACCAGGTGATCAAAGCCCTGTCCCTCTTTAGTGTGTGTCACATCTTTTGCATCATTGACACACACACCCTCAAGCCTCCCCCTCTGCTACGTTAGTCCTCCCAGGAGATCAGGGCTCTCTGGGACTTGTCCAGCCCCCATGCCAAGGCCATGTCCTCTCCAGGCCCAGAGAACTCCAGTCTGTTCTTGTGAACTCTCTCGCATCTCCCCACCCTGCACTTTTCTTTCAGTCTCTTTTTTAATCAGAAAGGGTGAGCTTGGGGAAATCTCCTTTGGGGCTTGCCTGATCAAGCTTCTCTTTGTCCTTGCTTCATTCTTGAGGCTAGAATTCCCAAATGACCAAGCTTTTGTTCCCAGTAACCTAAAGGAAGGGACCTTGGGCCATTCCCTGGTCTCAGTTCATGCAAAGGGAGCAAAGATGTTGACTCACTGTCTGAGTGAGTTTTGGATATGTCAGTCCTGGAGGAAGGCTTGGCTGACCTGCCTACATGCAGAGGATGCCTGAGTGAATGGGGGCTTACTCATTCACTACAATTGCATTACATATTGAAACCATTAGGGGACACAACATTAAATTGTACCTGGGTAGAATGAGGGGTATAATCCCTTTCCAGATTTCAGTCCCTTCCTCTGATTTAGATATCCTGAGAACTATTGTCACCGAAGAAAACACACTTTCCAAATGCATTTGGCAATATGTAATCCTATTTATTTATGTATGGCTCCTATCTTCCTATGGTCCCTGCTTTGCAACAAATACTCCCCCTCCCCAGGGCCTTCCACTCAAGAGCTAACAGTGGAGCTGACAGAGAACTGGGATAAACAAACAGTAGTTTCTGGCTAGGGTTCAATTTCAGCCTGTTCCAACCCATCCAGTCACTAACAGCTTCTAGACACCGAGAAAAAGATGTTAATGGCATCTACAGCTGGGCCTTAGGTAGCCCTGTGAAGCTGAGGATCATCATGGTAGCACACCCTCAACTGCCAGATGACCTCTTCCAGCAGCTTTTATAAATGTTAAAGAGCAAGGGGGAGAACACCAGACCCTGGCTGATGTCTCCCTTTTCAATGCTACTGAAAAGAACCATCCACTAAGGTAGGAACAGAACCACCCTAACCCCTGCAGGCTCTCCATGGTGAATGGTATCAAAAGCCACCAAGAAATTTAGTAGGACAAAGATGGATACATTCCCCCCATCAAGTTCCCAGCAAAGGTCATCCACTAGTGCAACCAGTATTCAGTCCCATGCCCAGGCCTGAATCCTGACCGAAAAGCATCAAGATAATCTGCTTCTTCTCTGCTTCTTCTCAACTGCCCTGCAGTTGAGTTCCCCCCTCCCTGGGCAACAATCTTCCATAAAAAGGTTGGAGACTGGGCAATTGTGTTCAAGCACTTCTGGATCCAGGGAAGGCCTCTTAAGGAGGGAGATCCTATTTGAAGGCTGCCAGCATCACCCCCTTCCAAAGAGAGGTGTTGACAATCTCCAGAATCCAAGTTGGAAGAGGCAGGAGGGACATGGATCATACCTGAGAAGATCCTATCTACTTCTTTAGAGTCCACAAGCCAAAAAGAAACCCAGATAAACAAGTTAGACAATGTCCCTGTCACCATTTCAGACTCTCCCCAGGTGGAGTCAAGATGTAAGTCAACTGACTTTGTTGGCAAACTGCTAAGCAAAATAGTCACAGCTCGCAGATGGGAGATGTTCCTGAACATCCCTTCCTAAGAAGGAATTCATTACTCTAAGCAAAGCAGCTGGCCAACAGCCCACTAAGAAAGCAGAAATAATGTTGCTTCACCTCCCTTCTTGTTACAGTGTAGGTTCAAACTTGATCAGGTTCATTTTTGAACTTTCTGAATTCTGGCAACATAATCTCTGGGAACTCTGCAGAAAACCAAGGTGCACCTCAGCATTGGCAAACAGAAAGGCTACCCAGGGGCAATTTCATCAACAGCCCAGGTTATCTCTTGTTGCTAGAAGCTAACCAGGCAATCAACAAAACTCTGGGGAAATTCCTCAAGTATCCTCCGGAAACCCTCTGAATCCACCAAGCACCCAGGGCAAACCCTCCTAACACCTAACACGCCCCAGGCTGTGGAGGTCCCAGGTGGCATTTAACCATGGAAATGAGCCAGATGTAATGCTTGTTTTAATGGCCCAACTTAACATGCAGGCACTCATACCCTGACACCTCAGGATCAGTTGTCCCTGATCACAAACAAGGTATGCCGCGCGATCCACACCACCACTCCCTGGCCTTCAGCCTGTGGTTGTGCAGGACCTGAGACCAGGCTAGGCAGATTTCCAGCAGGGCAGCCTTACTGCCTTTGCCTAGCTGGGCTTGGTAATACTGTAGCTGCCAGGTCCACCCACTCAGCATGTTGTGAATGACGACTGTCTTATTACAACTGATCGGCGGCTTATCGGCATCATCTTAAGGCCAAGTTTACCAACCACCAGGACTCAGGAGTGGGGCTGCCAAGGTGGAGGCAGAGATCAAAAATAAATTGTCACACTTCCTTCCCTGGAATGGCACACCCAGCATCATCTGCTATGTCTCCTTTGGCTTGTCTCAACTGGAATCATGCCATCATCCCCAACATGCCAGCCCCATTTGTCTTATCCACCCACCATCACACTCCCACATTCCCACACTGGGAGCACCAACCACCACACAAGCACTCACTAGCTTATTATTCACACACTCAATCTCCAACCAACTTTATCCCAACACACCCCATAACTACCAGGTTTATTCCTGGCAAAGCTACTGAGACCACTCTAACATCTCAATCTCCCTACAACAGCCGCACAGCATAGAAGCCCAACAAAACAATCTCCCCCCATGACTCCAGGAGCTTCCTCTTAGTTTTTTATAGTCAGGAATAATTTACCTTTCTTTGTTCTATGGTTTGGTAATGTAATATTATTATTATTATTATTATTATTATTATTATTATTATTATTATTTACACAACAACATAAAATCACACCTGCCAGTTCTTTAGCTGGTGTTGGCCTTCATTCGCATCGAGTTCTTCCCAAGAACCTAGGATGTTGTAATGTATCGGCGTAGTATATGTGCGGATCCAAGCAGTGTGGCCTTTTGTAAGTGACAGATGGAAATTTTGTCAATGCACAAATTTTCTAAGTGCCATCCAAGGCTTTTGGGTATGGCATCCAGCGTGCCGATAACCACTGGGAGCACCACTGCTGGTTTATGCCATAATTTTTCAACTTCAGTTTTCAAGTCTTTTTTTTTATATAAGAATTTTATTAAGTTTCAAACAAAGATAAAAGCTACAGAAATACAATATATATATATATATATATATATATATATATATATATATATATATATATATATAGAGAGAGAGAGAGAGAGAGAGAGAGAGAGAGAGATTTAGAAATGGGGTGGCCAGTCTTAGTGTCCCTTTAAGGCTACAGCGGGGCTTGGAAAATGGTGACGTCCCAGCCTCCCGGCTGCTGTTGCCAGTTAAACGCCAACACTGTTTGCAATCTTCTGGCTGTAAGCAGCCATCCGGAGGACAGATGGGGTGATTCCGAGCATTTTCCTTTTTCTGGAAAAACACTCCTGGGCTTCAGGAAAAACCTGCCTGATCCGAAAAAACTGTCGCGTTGTCAGTTCTGCCCGCTAAGCCCGTGGGCACAGGTGTTCAGTCCGCCATGTCCCCACTGGAAGTCCAGTTTTCAGGTCTTGATACTTTGTGATCTTCTCCAATTCTTTGGCTTCTATTCTACTATCCCCTGGTATTATCACATCAATTACCCAAACTTTCTTCTTTTCAACCTCAATTAAATCTGGTGTGTTATGCACCAGAACTTTATCAGTTTGTATTTGGAAATCCCACAGTATTTTAATCTGCTCATTTTTGATTACTTTTCCAACTATATGTTCCCACCAATTTTTCATTACTGACACATGATAATTTTTACAGATGTTCTAGTGAATCATTTTGGTGACTGTGTTATGTCGTTGTTTAAATCAGTTTGTGCGATCTTCTTGCACGAGCCGAGCATATGATCTACTGTTTCTTCTGCTTCTTTGCACAATCTGCACTTTGAATCATTTGATGATTTTTCAATTCTGGCCTTCATTGCATTAGTTTGAATAGCTTGCTCTTGAGCAGCCAAAATCAAGGCTTGAGTTTCTTTTTTGAATGTTCCAGTTGTAAGCCATTGCCAGGTTTTATCTTTATCCACTTTCCCCTTGATCTTTTGTAGAAATTGACCATGTAATGCTTTTCCTTGCCAGCATTCTGTTCATGTTTTTATTGCATTATTTTGGTATTCATGTTTTGTTTCCTGTACATTCAGTAAGTTCCAATTTTTAACTTGCATCAATGCTTGTTCTTGGCTGTCTTTTACATAATCAGTCAATGCATGCTATTCTTCTTCGACTTTCTTCTTCGACAGTTTGTTTGAATTGAAGTAAATCTCTGCCTCCATTTCTGCAGGGCAGGTATAATTTATTTATTTATTTATTTATTTATTATTAAGGCTAGGAGCGAGGGTGCCAGTCTCACCTCAGGGGGCAAGTTATCCCACAGGGCGGGTGCTATTGCAGAGAAGGCACGCCTCCTGGACCCCGCTAGATGGAATTCTTTTAATGAAGGGATCCGAAGCATGCCCTCCCTGCATGATCGGGTGGGGCGGGTGGATATGGTCGGGACAAGACGGTCCCTCAGATACCCTGGTCCCATGCCATGTAGGGCTTTAAAGGTGATAACCAACACCTTGAATTGGATCCGGAAGCAAACTGGTACCCAATGCAGCTCACAGAGTAGCGGTGTTACATGTGCCGATCTCATAGCACCCAGAACTACCCGTGCAGCCGCATTCTGGACCAGCTGAAGCTTCTGGATACTCTTCAAGGGTAGCCCCATGTAGAGCGTGTTGCAATAATCTATATGGGAGATGACAAGGGCATGAGTGACTGTTTGGAGGGCCTCCTGATCCAGGAAGGGGCGCAACTGGCGCACCACACGAAGCTGTGCAAAGGCCCTCCTGGCCACGACTGCCACCTGCTCCTCGAGCAGGAGTCGTGAGTCCAGGAGGACCCCCAAGTTTTGTACTGAATCTGAACGGGGTAGTGCCACCCCATCCAGAGTTAAAGATGACAACTTCCTGGAAATCGAGAGGCCATCAATCCACAGCCACTCCGTCTTACCAGGGTTCAGCTGAAGCCTGTTGTGCCCCATCCAGGCCCCTACAGCCTCCAGACACTGAGAAAGGGTGTCGACTGCATCACTTACTTCCCCCGGGATGGAGATGTATAACTGTGTATCATCAGCATATTGATGATACCTCATCCCGTGGAGATGGATGATCTCGCCCAGTGGTTTCATGTAGATGTTAAATAGGAGAGGAGAGAGCACTGAGCCCTGCGGCACCCCACAAAGGAGGGGCCGTGGACCCGATCTCTCCTCCCCTATCAACACCGATTGGGACTGGCCCTGGAGGAAGGAGGTGAACCAGCGCAAAACCACGCTGCCCACCCCCAACTCTCTCAGGCATCCCAAAAGGATACCATGGTCGATGGTATCGAAAGCCGCTGAGAGATCGAGGAGAGCCAGGATGGACGCACTCCCTCCATCCCGCTCTCGCCAGAGATCATCCGTAAGCGCGACCAATGCAGTTTCCACCCCATATCCCGGCCTGAAACCTGACTGAAAGGGGTCTAGATAATCCGTTTCATCCAGAATCCTCTGGAGTTGCAGCGCCACCACCTTCTCAACCACCTTTCCCAAAAAGGGAAGGTGGGAGACAGGACGAAAGTTGTTTAAAACAGTAGGGTCCAGGGAAGGCTTCTTGAGGAGGTGGTGCACCAACGCCTTCTTGAAGACCATCGGAAACACCCCCTCCCCCAAAGATGTATTAATCATCGCCTGGACCCAACCACATGTGACCTCCCGGGCTGATTTAACCAGCCAGGAGGGACACGAGTCTAGATGGCATGTGGTGGCGTTTACAATCCGGAGGATCCTGTCTACTTCATCAGGCCCAACAGGGTCAAACTGTTCCCAGATAACAGGGTAAGCACGTTCCTCTGGCATCTCCCCAGATCTTGTCTCACGCTTGGAGTCCAACTTGGAATGAATCTGAGCGATTTTGTCCTGCAGATGCTCAACAAACTCTTCCGACCGGCCCTGTAAATGGGTCACCAAATCCGTCCGACCCAAAAGAGATCTAGTAATCTTAAACAGGGCCGTCGGACGGCATTCTGCAGACGCAATAAGAGCGGAGAAATAATCACGTTTTGCCGCTCTTACCGCCACAAGGTAGGCCCTAACAGCAGCTCTAGATTGTGTCCGGTCAGATTCAGTCTTCGTCTCCCTCCAGCGGCGCTCCAGACGTCTCTTAACCCACTTCAACACCCTCAACTCCTCCGTGAACCACGGGGAGTGACAGGTCGAACGGGGTAAGAGAGGTTGCATAGGCGCGATCCTGTCCAAGGCCTCGGCCGCTTCCTTATTCCAGGCTGCGGCCAAGACCTCCGCTGGACCGTGTTGCAGATCTTCAGGTACAACCCCCAGCTCCCTCTGAAACCGCATTGGGTCCATAAGTCACCGGGGGCGGACCAATCTAATAGGTCCCGCCTCCCTGTGGAGTGGGGCAGCACACGAGATCCTCAATGTCATCAGGGCGTGATCTGACCATGACAATGGGGACAGATGTAACTCTCCCCTCAGATCACATTGCCACTGCTCCGACAAGAAAACCAAGTCCGGCGTGAGACCACTGTCTCGAGTCGGGTCCCGAATAATCTGCGACAGGCCCATGGCTGCCATGGTAGTCATGAACTCCCGAGCCGCCTCCGAGGCCCGTCCCAGGGATGGCAGATTGAAATCCCCCAGAACCATAAGTCTGGGGAACTCCACTGCCAACCCCGAGATGGCCTCTAGCAGCTGGGGCAGAGAGGTTGCTACGCAGTAGGGAGGCTGGTACAGTAGCAACACTCCCAACTGTGCTTGGGAACCCAACCTGAAAAACAGGGTCTCACAGCTGGTCACTTGTGGAGCAGCGCCCCTGGAGGCCATAAGAGACTCTCGGATGACAACTGCCACCCCACCTCCCCTGCCCCGTTGTCTCAGCTGATGCCACACTCAAAACCCGGCTGGACACATTTCTGAAAGGGCAACCCCTCCTTCTGGGCCCAGCCAGGTCTCTGTTATACATGCCAGGTCTGCCCCCTCCTCCGCGAGTAGATCGCAGATGAGGGGAGCCTTATTATTCACAGACCTGGCATTAAGAAGCAGCAGCCGGACCTCGGGGCCCTCAAAGATCTGCTTACCAGGGCCTGGGTATGAGCTTGGAGGGCCGGAACGTGCATAATCTATCAATATCATTATGGAGATGTAATGCATAGTGAATAGTCATGAGTTTTCTTGTTTTTCGGTCCAAACTGTCCAGTTCAGCTTGTGTCCAGTTAATAATTCCAGCAGTATAACAGGTATGGAACAGGTATTGATGACTTTGATGGTGTTTCCACCGTTCGATTTTGTCTTTAGCAATTTTCTAACTCTTTGTATATATTCTTTACTAATAACATTTTTAACTTGTCCATGCTTGATGTTATCCAACTGTAAAATGCCCAGATACTTGTAGGCTTCATCCTGATGGCTCCTGATGGTTTGGCCATTCGGCATTTTAATTCCATTACTGTTAATGATTTTACCCCAATTTATTGCTACTGTAGCACATTTCTCTAGGCCAAATTCCACTGCTATATCTGTGCTAAAAATTCTTACAGTATTTGTCAATGACTGGGTTTTGTTGCTATTATTATTATTATTATTATTATTATTATTATTATTACTACTACTACTACTCTTTTTCTTCAGAAATGCAATATACATGTACATATTAACGTACACATCTAAATTTATAGTGCCCTCTGTTGGAAATGCTATGATTAGTAAAAGCCTTTGTTGTGCTATTTATGGGCCAAATTAAACCTGACCGAAGTGGCTGTGTCTACTCTTTCTGTGCCCGTTCATATAGTCATGCATATATAAAGTCAAGGTGAGGAATGATTGAAAATAAAATCAGGGTGTGGAAAAGTGCACAGGGAAACTCCCACTCACTTTAACCCTTTGCAGTCTAGTTGCTCCAGTAAGTCCAAGCATTTCATTCTGTTCCCAATTCATGTTCAGCATCAAAAACAAAAAGTCAGAAAACAGCCTGGAGCAAGCAACCCAGCAGAGGGCTGGGATGGAAGTAAGAGTTAAAAGCGCAACTGTACTTTGCTTTTCCTATGAATAGTATTTAAGCCTACCAGATCTCATCGGCAAAAAAATAAGAGTTTTCTGTATCTTTTTTTCTGCCGTCTAATGGTCACCCAGATGCTTTGCAGTTGAGATCTGGTAGCTATAGGTAGGGTTAATACTAGAATTAATAGCTTTTTTTATCACAATTGCTTTGGTGATACAATACACTTCTAAATGAATCACAGGGAGACCTTTGCAATGGACTCATCTCAAATCTTTCCTACACACCCTTTGTGATTCAGTGTGATTAAATGGGTGTAACTATGTTTGAAGAACTTGACCAGTGTTTTTAGCGAGTCAGCAGCTTGCAACCAATTAAATATTATGATAGGTTATCCTGAATATGATCCTGATCTTAATAAATGGTCCAACCATTTAGTAAAATTAGCTCCACCTTTAACAAGTACTTTAAAGCATTCGTGGTTTATGATTACTGCTGCCCATAAGACTCAGAGGAGTCCAGTTTGGACTCTAAAGACTATGGGAACAAAACCAAATTGTATCACACTTTAGGCTGTAATTGGGAGAACATGAAGATAGGGATTACTGCAATGTGCTCTACATGGGGCTGCCCTTGAAGACCACCCAGAAGTTACAACTGGTCCAGAATGCAGAGGCACACCCAGCGTTGGGCATCCCTAGGTTCACCCAAATCACACCCATCTGTCTGAGCTGCAATGGCTCCCAGTTTTCTTCCAGGTGCAATTCAAGGTGCTGCTTATTACCTTTAAAACGCTACATGGCATGGGACCAGGTTATCTGCAGGACTGTCTCTCCCTGAGGACATCTGTTCATCTCACCAGGGCCAATAGGGTGGGCATACTCCAGGTCGCTTCCCCTAAATATTGCCATCTTGTGGGGCTTTGGAAGTGTGCCTCTTCCGTTGCAGCCCCTGCCCTATGGAACACCCTCCCCCCCTGAGGTCCAACAGGCCCCTATCCTTCTATTCTTCCAGAGAGCACTTAAGCCTGGCTCTTCCCACAGGCACGGGGATAGGGTGAGGCCAGGGTGGGATGAGACGGGGGGGGGGTATATTAGAGAAGTGTGGCTGTGGCGCCAGGTTTTCCTGTTTTTATTTTTCCTGTTGATGGTTTTTTATACTGTTTTATATTGCTTTATTGTGTGTAAGTCGCCCAGAGTTGTTTTAAGCCGGGCAGCTATATAAATGTTTTAAATAATAATATATATATATATATATATATATATATATATATATATATTATTGCTCTGTCATGTTCTAGCAGGGGACTGTAATTATTGTATAACCTTGTCCAACACATTCCTATTTGGGGTGGTCATCTTTCTTCCACCAAGCTTACAGCTGTAGGAGAAACACATATGGATCAGTGTAGGAGGAAAGAGTCACCGATTGTATCATCCAGAAGCATCCTAGAGTTGCAGCCATATCAGTTTCACATTACTTTAAGGTTGTTGTGTAGAAATCATCCCCCCACAAATCCTCCTGCCATTGTTACATGAGTTGTAGAGTCCATGCAACACATTCCTACTTCATACATGAAAAACATTTAGAAAATTGATGTTTTATTATTGTTTTTGTGGGGTTATTATTAGTATTGTTTTGAATGGGTTTATGTGGTTTTTTTATTGTAAGCCATCTTAACCTTAATTTTACTACAAATAGACCTGGTATGTCATTTAAAAAAAATACAAATGTTAGAAAGTTATACATTTAATTTGGACTAATAATTTATTTTATTTATTTATTTTCCATCCCGCCTTGATTATTTTTATAAATAACTCAAGGCAGGGAACATACCTAGTACTCCTTCCTCCTCCTATTTTCCCCACAACAACAACCCTGTGAGGTGAGTTGGGCTGAGAGAGAGTGACTGGCCCAAGGTCACCCAGCCGGCTTTCATGCCTAAGGCGGGACTAGAACTCTCAGTCTCCTGGTTTCCCATTGGCTCCTTCCTAGGGCTCTGAGAGAGAGTGACTGGCCCAAGGTCACCCAGCTGGCTTTCATGCCTAAGGCGGGACTAGAACTCTCAGTCTCCTGGTTTGCCATTGGCTCCTTCCTAGGGCTGAAAGACAGGGACTGGCCCAAGGTCGCCCAGCCGGCTTTCACTTGATTGTTTTTTTATTTTTTTAATCCCAGATTTATTATTTTTATAAATAACTCAAGGTGGCGAACATACCTCATACTCCTTCCTCCTCCTATTTTCCCCACAACAACAACCCTGTGAGGTGAGTTGGGCTGAGAGAGAGTGACTGGCCCAAGGTCACCCATCCGGCTTTCATGCCTAAGGCGGGACTAGTTTTATCCCAAATGCCTTCCCACATTTATGCTTTGGGTATCTTGAAAGGTCTTTCTTTTTTTGAAGCTTGTTGAAAGCTTAATTTTCATCTACAGTCCTATACTTTTATTTGGAAGGAAGTCTGAACTTGGTGGCCTTTATTTCTGACCAGACGTGTATAAGACTGTATTACATGATTTTTTCCTTTTCAGTATAGCTGACCAGCCTTTATATAGCAATTTGTCTTTTTATCCAATTACTTTTATCCTCGCTATCCTATGTCTATATGTCCTATCTGGAAGCGTCTTCAGACAACGCTGAAGACTTCGGCTAACAAACAGAGATGAGCACCGGCCCCTAGAGTCCGACACGACTGCACAAATGTGCGGGGGGGGGGGGGGGGAGGGAACCTTTACTTTTTTATCCTATGTCTACATTGCTAAGGAAATGAATAAATATCAATATTTAACCACTAGAGGGCAGAAGATACAAATGTAAAGGAATGGGGGGGGGGAATTAAATGCTGAGTTATTTTAGGAGGTAGAGCTGAGCACTATTCTACAAGTTGTGAAGGTAGCTTCATTCCTAATATTTGCTAAAGTACCTTTTGAGAGGTAAACACCTGAGAGAATGCACTTGTCCTAAATAAATAAAATTGGAGAAGATATTTTTCCATTTTTTTTTCCTTTTCAGAATCAGTTATAAACAATTGAGTCATTAAAAAAATACTTATTGAAATATGGTAGGAGCTATTTATCCAAATGATCTGGGTTGGATCTATCTAAAAAGTTTAGATGGTCAGAAATTTGGATAACATTGCTGCAGACATTTGGTTATTAGCAAAAGTAAAGCAAATTTAAATAATAATAATAAACTGAATATGAGCCATATGGCTGCAAAGAAGATAATGAAATTTTAGGCAGCATCAACAGAAATAGAATTTCCAAATCATGGGAAATAATCATTCCACTTGAATCTGCTTTGGTGCAGCCCACACCTTGAGTGCTGTGGGCCATAGTTCTGAGCACCCCACTTTAAAAAGGATTCAGAGGAATTGGAAGAAGTATAGAGAGAGGCAATAGAGATGCTCAGGGGTCTAGAAACTGAGCCCTATGGAGAGAATTTAGCCTTAAGAAAAGTTGACTAAGAGGTATTTGGTATTACTGTCCAAACATCTGAAAGGATGTCACATAGAAGAAGGTCAAGCCTTGTTCTCTCACATTCCAGACTGCAGGACACAGAACAATGGATTTAAGTTACAAGAAAACAGATTCTGATGGAATGTTAGGGGGGGGGGGGAATCCTAACAATAAGAGCAGTTTGACAGTGGAACCAATTACCCAGAGAGGTTGTGGGCTTCTTTTCATTAGAAGTATTCAAGTAGAAGCTAGACGGCCCTCTGTCAGGGGAGCATTGATTTGGATTCCTACACTGAACAGGAGGGTTGATCCAATGGCCTAAATGGCCTCTTTAATCTCTCTGAATCTATGATGCTGTAAATGCAACCACTGTGAAATTTAATATTTCATCTGCTCAGCTATTTTTGTGTCAGACTTCTTAAACAGCACGTATTTATCATTTAAATTGATTTAAAGAAATCAATTGGAGGTTCAGTTCAGAAATAGTACTTCTTTTATATAGCACACAATCAAATGAGGAAATTATTTAGCCCAAGAAGTGGTAATGGACATCATAATCTCATTGCCTTTTTAAGGGCTTGGCTTGGACACATTTATTGGGAATGAGCCTTATTGAAGTCAGTGAGAATTGACGTCAAGACTTTGAAATGTAATGGAGAACAGATCTATTTATTAAGCAAGAAAGGAAAATTGCACCTTGGGTTACCTCTGATTACCAGGTCTTGGAGCTAACATTTAGGATATCCTGCTTCTTAGCTGCCCAAAGACCAGTTTTTTTTTGTTTGATCCTTGTAAGGTTATTACATTTTATATAAAATGCTAGTAGATATTGTTGTGAGTGTGTGCATATCTACTATGGAGAACTGTTGTTTATCATGTTGTCCAGTAAATGATGGTGCGTAGATCTAGCATGAAATTACTGAATACATCCTTCAAATGGGCAGAATGGAGTTTTGAAAGTGGAGATGCTGAAATGGACCCATGAAATTAGGCTGCCTCTGACCGAATGCTGTCAATTTCTTTCAGCTATTAAGAGCACAAAACTCTACATATCTATTCAGAAGTACTGTAACTCTCATCCAGTCATATATGGATACAGGTTTGCAGCAAAAATCACACTTACCCTCAATGGTGGATTAGAATGGCCAAACACTGTAACACACAGTGAAAAATTCTCATCTGTTTTAATAATGAGCCAATAGTCATACTAGATCACAATATCAAGCGCAGCATTGCTAGAAGACTGTGGCAACCATATTCTTCAAGAAGTCTCAGATTCATGCATTCTTAATGTTTACCTGGTAGTCATAAGTATACTCCTGATTAAATTTGGAGGTTGCATCACTGTGTTAAGTACTCATCATCAGCAAACCTCTCACAATAAACAAATAATTATTCACAATCTTGCAGTAGCTCCATGGAAGCAGATTTAGTACCTGGATGTTCCCTCTCCCTCCCCTTTGAAGAAGCCACAAATGTCTGGAATTGCTCAACTGCATGATTTACAAAATGACAATCACTGGGTATGCAAAACCCATTAAGCCAAAAACAGTTGTGACTTAGTGAGATATGAGAACCAGGCCAATATTTTTCTCCCACTTGCTTTCCCTGCATTATAAATGTCTAATATTGTCTCTGTAGCCTTTTTTTCATTTCATCTAAGGAAAAGCATCTCAGCGAATAGTAAGGTGGCTCAGCGGGTAAGACGCCAGGCTTGTCGATCACAAGTTCGCCCCAGCTCTTGCCAACCTAGCAATTCGAAAGCATGCAAATGCAAGTAGATGAATAGGTACCACTTTGGTGGGTAGGTAACAGCGTTCCGCGTGCGTCATGCTGGCCACATGACCCTGGAAGTGTCTTTGGACAACGCTGGCTCTTCGGCTGACAAACGGAGATGAGCACCGGCCCCTAGAGTCGGACACGACTGCACAAATGTGCGGGGGGAACCTTTACCTTTACCTTACAGTACCTACGGGGAGTGGTCGGAGAGTAGAGCTGGAAGAACTACACCATGTCTGTGATGTCCCTTCCATTCTATGACTCTGTGTGGTTCTAGGTAATACTCTATGCATATTCCTGCACTGGGCAGCGGCTTAACTCCTAGATCCTTACCCAACCATTCCATATTATGATTCAGGGTATGAGGCGACAATCGTACAAAATCAAGAGGATGCCTTTTTTACTGCACGGACCCTCCTTAACCTCCTTCTACTTCTATTCCTCTCCTCCACACTCAAGCACCTGTTTATTCAAGAAATGAGTCTATCACCAACCAACTCCCCTCCACCCTTACGAAACGATCACTTAAAACTAGCAGTGCTGGCAAGCTCTCATACTATATAACAGGATGATTTAGAAATTCAGGTTCAGTATTTAATTCTGTTGCTTCCCTCGGTTTAGCGCCAAGGGTGTCCTCAGCGTGTCAGCATTCCTTCTATTTGACCCCGGGAGTAACCCACCGTTGTATAGCCAGAATGAGAGGAAAAGGGTTTCTGCTGCAGGATTTAGGTCCGTGGTGCTCCTTTTATTCTGAGCCGGCAGCAATCCACCATTACGCCATTAACATTAGGGGAAATGATTTCTGGATTAGAGAGGAATATAGCAAGTCTGGGTCCAGTCGGTTTTTCTTTCGGGCTGTATTCACGCAGCACGTTAAGCCATAATGAAACTGAATGGCTGGGCTCCCACGTAAGCAAAACACACGACGGCCTCGCCGCGGCTCAGGGAAGCAGCCTCGGCGCCCCCGTCCCGCCCGCCAGCGCGCGCGCGCTACCTGCCCGCCCCGCCCTCCCGCTGGTGGCGCTGTGGCTGGAGGTCTGGGCCGCCACCGCAGGGAGCTGCCGTCACTGCCCGCCCTCTGCCGGGCGAGGAGGGGCAGGAGTACGCCGAGTGACGTGCCCCATCCCGGGCTTAGCATGATTCATCAACAGCTGCCACTAGGATGCTGCGCGCAGCCCCGATGTAGCGCTTGAGCACCGACCCTCTCGCCGCGCCCCCGGCCCAGAGTCTTCCCTTCTCTTTGGATGCCGCGGGGAAAGGCAGGCAAGATGGAAGAGATCCTGAAGAAGCTGCAGAAGGAAGCATCAGGGAGCAAATACAAGGCGATCAAGGAGAGTTGCACCTGGGCCAGCGGTAAGGAAGCCAGCGGCGGGCGGGAGGCACCTTCCCTCACGCTCCTCGTCCTCCTCCCCCGCGCCAGAAAGGAAAGCCGCGCCGCTCCTCCTAGGCTGCCTTCCTGATGCCTTGTACTCGAGCTTAATCTTTCCCCGTTAACACCCAGCCTGCGCTTTAAAAGCCTGGGGCTGGGGTTTTTTGTGCCGTTTGGGAATGTGCTTTTGACCCGGGGGTTGCGTTGCAGCCATCGACGGCTGTCGGTCTCTTAACTCCGGAGGTCGAGAGACCCTTTGCCCGGCTTCCTCGCCTAGCGAAGGCCCCCCTCCGCCCAGATCTCCGGTGCATTTACTTCAGTACGTTTTTACACTCAATTCTGTGGCTGCAGTAATTTCCCATGTACTCCAACGCCGATTCCTTTAGCTCTTTTTAAACTCTTTATTCTAAGGCTTTTTTTTTTTTTGGCCCTTGGAGTCCATTTTTACTTCTGGTTTTCTGGGCAACACTTCCGTCACCCAATTGGTTTCCATGCCTAAGGCAGGACTAGAACTTGGGGGGGGGTGTCTTTGCTCCTTGTGCACTGCTTTAACCGCTAGACCAAACTGGCTCTCCTTCTAAAGTGCAGAAGTTGTAAAGCTCCTGTAGAAAAACGATAAAAACAGAAAAGGGCTGTGATGCTTTAATGTAGCCAGTCACAAGTGTTGGGGTACTCAGGGTAACCATGGATCCTCCCTTGCAAGAGTCAGCTTTCTAATGGAAGAACTATCAGAGGACTGTTTTCGAAGGTATTTCTGTAATTCAGAGGTGGTCCAAGACCCCTTGACAGGTCGAAACGCGGTAGAATGGAGACAGCTGGGCCCATCAACAATTGGCATCTGACAGGAGACCAGTCCATCAGGCAAATGGCCACTGTTTTCTGGCTATAGCAACATACTGTATATTTTGTTTCTTCTTAAATGATGACACATACACTTAATCTATAGCCACACCCCCTATGGGATTGTTTGTTTTTAATCTATTTTCCCTGTTTCGGTGATCTTTAAGTAAGCACCTTAGGGGGCGTGGTGGCTCAGCGGGTAAGATGCCAGGCTTGTCGATCCCCGCGTGAAGGAGTGAGCTCCCAGCTCTTGCCAACCTAGCAATTCGAAAGCATGCAAATGCAACGGTGGGTAGGTAACAGCGTTCCACGTGCGTCATGCCGGCCACATGACCGTGGAAGCGTCTTCGGACAATGCTGGCTCTTCGGCTAACAAACGGAGATGAGCACCGGCCCCTAGAGTCGGACACGACTGCACAAATGTGCGGGGGGGGGGGGACCTTTACCTTTACCTTTAAGTAAGCACCTTACAATAAACCAAGCAGGACTTGCTGTTAATGCAATCTATATATCTGCAGGTAATGAATTTTAAAATGAATATGATAACATAATAAGAGATTAGGATTATTAAAGTGCCGTCTTAATCTCCTTTACTGTTCTGCCAACAGCTTTAGGTTACTTCACAGGGATGTCTGTCGGGAGGAAGTCTAAAAGTCATGATGCAATCAAAGCCCTGCCCCCTTTTAACCTGCCTTTTACACACACACCCCACTGCCCTGCTACTACACATGACATTCTGATTAGAAAAGAGTCAGACAGGGTGTTATAATGTGGATTAAAGAAAAGCGTACCTCCTATCCACCTTTTAATCAACATATGTTTTCTTTAGTGATGACATAAGTCTGGTGTGCTACTTAAATGTGCACGTTGTGCTATGCTAGGCTGCTTCACTATTTTTGTAACTTTAAGTGGTCAATAGTTTTGCTTTTATATATAATACTCCTTTTTAAGTGTTCCTTGCAATATATTTAATATGCTTATGCACATGGGGTTTTATAATAAATTAAGTATTCCTGCATCAGCTTGTGCTAAAATATTGCTCATGTTTTATTCAGCCCAGAGTAGGAATGGAGTTATCCACAGGATGATTTTTTGATTTTCACTTAGGAGTTAGAGGAAAATAGGCTTGCCAGGTGGGAGGTCTTCAAATAATGGATGCCATCCAGGCCAGATTATATTAGTATTTGTAAATCCAATTGATTTGAAAAAGAAAATTTAACCATGTGCCGTGTATGGATCATAGAGTTGTATTTTTATTTATTTTAAGATTTGAGTTCATTAACATTAACTAAACAATAATTCATGTGCATTTAGTTACAGAAGCATCATAAGCTTGTTGGGAAGTTAGGAAATGGTGTCATTTAAGCCAGAGACAAGACTTGAGATATCTTATTTTACCATATGTAAAAGAGAAAAGTAGGCCTAATAATAAGAAGGACAGAGTGCCTATAAAATCATTTCTTGGGGAAAAGGTGATCCTAATTCTGTCCTGAACAGTTAAATACTTGCCCCTTGGCAATCCACATACATGTGCACTTGCAGTGTACAGCATTGAATCAGATGAACAATTTTAATCTGGGATAATCCTGATTGAACAAGATGGGACTTACTTCAAGTAAACTTGCATAAGACTCTATATAGTGGCGTGTGTTTTCAATTCCATGCTGGGTGGTTTCTGAAATGATTCCTCCTCCCTTTTCTACCCAGAAACTTTAGAATCTCTAGATGCTACTACCAAGATCCCTCCTTATCAGCTAAGGTAAGAAATACATATTTCTTTATTCTATGGATGTCAGTGACATTAGAAATGAGAGAGGGAATGTCTTCTCTGTTTTACATTTGCTTGCTCTTGAAGCCAGAGTAACACTGCTGTAAGCTAAAAGTATGTTGTAAGCAAGTGGTCCCATTGGTCAAGTTTACCATTTTCTAGCTATTGTAATGTATTTGTGGTTGTGAGTTGCCCAGGAATGCTTGGGTGCAGAGATCGCTTGAAATATGGTGGGAAATGCTGTGCCCTTCATTGCCAGAGCCCTCTTTTCCTCTCCCTCAATTTCTGTAAAACCTCAGCCACAGAAATGAACAAGAACATTGCAATCTGTTGTGTTGGGGGAAGGAGAAAAGAAACCAAGGTGTTAACTTAGAAGCTTTTGAAATGCTGTCTCTGCCCATGTTATTAACCTGCATTTCACTGTTATCCCAATTAATGCCACCATCATTAATTCTCATTGTTATTGCTTATTTATATAGTACTAATTCCACAATCAGAGAAGGGCAATTCTACAAAATCCCCATGGTCCAAGGCTTGTGAAAGTCTAAAGACCACGATATATGTACGGAAATGGAAATGGGTGAAGTTAAAAGCTCAGAAGAGATTATGAGTTATGCGTCTCTTTTTAGTAAATTGTTTGGAAGTACACACCAATTTTGTACTGCATGCCCCATTTTTGCTTAGGAAAGAATGATTTGGTTAATCTATTGTTTAATCATCGTTTGCGGAACCATAGTTTTCAGTCATAGTAGCTGGGTTTATGCATCACATTAAGCCGAAAACAAACCAATGGTGTTATGGCTAAGATGATGCATGAACTTAGATGATGTGCAAGCTTTGGGAAACATTGAAATGCCATTAGGTAATAACAATGGCAGGATTAAGACTATAGAAGCAGTGGGGCAAAAATTACAAATCTGGCATGAAGTTCTACATATATGTTTGTCTTGGGGCCCATAGCTTTGACATATTTCTGATGGGTAGACAGCCTTAGGTTTTGGAAAATATCACAAAAGGTACCTCCACTCTCTCCTTCTTTGTTAATCCCAATTTGCTAGTTGGCAGAACTGTTTTCTGATCTACATCAGAGTGAAATTGTTATTGTAGCTATTATTGCAAACGTATATGTAAAGTGTTTTGTGTAGCCTAAACTAAACTCAGTGCTCTCCAGCTATTTTGGTCACAACTTCCATAAAATTCCAGCTAAAGTGGCCACTTGTTAGTGTTTATGAAAGATGAAATACAAAGCATATGGAAGTCTTATACACACACACACACACACAAGTGTGTAAAGCACTAATTTTAGGTACTATTCTGGGCATCATAGGCAACTTGCAATTCCATATACTGTAGGCAAATGTATGGGCAGTGATTAAGGTTTTCCTCTGTCTTCTTCACCCAGTGTAAAAACTAAAAGGTCTCTTAGAGCAGGGGTCCCCAACCCCCGGGCCGCGGACTGGTACCGTTAGGAACAGGGCCGCACAGCCCACCCATCGAGCCCCACCCATGGCCCGCGTGGCCCACCCATCGAGCCCCACCCATGGCGAAACCGGTCCCTGGTGCCAAAAAGGTTGGGGACCGCTGTCTTAGAGCATCAACACTCTTTTCCCTTGCTCAGTGTAGAACTGCAGCTTTCTGTCTTTCTTCAGCTAGACTATACCTTAAATGAAAAAACAGGCAGGAAACCTGTGGGGGATTATTTATAAGGCTGAGTATTATTACTAGCACAAGATCTTATATTAGGTGTAGGATGAATTATAGCCCATGATTTTATTGAATATTGTAGCTCAGTTTCCTACTGTCATTGGGTGAAAGTGCAGACATTTTTAAAATTGATTATGTGTTATGTTTTCCATTGTGTTTCTTCATTTGGCATATTATTCCTAGATGAACCTGAGGGCAGTGCACACTTGAAACATGATCTGGAAGAAGTACTTGTGTGATCTTGTGTGAGTGCAAGCACAGCATCTCTGTGTTGTTCATTAGAGCACACATATAGAGCCTGAAAAAAGAAGTAGCTGCTTTAAGAGTTTCATTAAAGATTTGGTACTTTAATGATTCAATTCAACTTCACATGTAGATCTGAAATAAGCTGTATCTGCTTTAATGAATAACAGAGATGTACTGTGGTTGTGTGAAGTCTGAAGCACTTCTTTCAAATGTTTTTTCGAAGCCAGCCCAGCCCTAGTAAATACATAAGAATGTTTGCATTAGAGCTTGAAACTTTCATGTAGTGCTGATGGATGGTGCCAGAATTCCAAGACCTATAGTAGTTTCCTTTTTACCCAGTTCTCTAAAGCAAATTCTACCAACTCAGAAAGGAAGAACTTATTTGACGGGAATCTTAATTTAAATTTAATAAATATATGTTGCCTGAATCCCAATGAATTTGGGCGACTCACAACAACCAAAACAAGGAAATTACAATGAAACCAATTAAAAAGAAGAAAAGGTAAAAGATAGCAAGAACTGGATGGGAATGAAGCAAGGGATCTCCTCCTCCCTCTCAAAAGGCTTATTTTACTTTTTGAGTGCAGTTCCATAATGTGTTAATTTTATTTAGTGTAATTCAGGAAATCCTATAAAATCAACCCCAAACTATAAGCTCTTTTATTGCCCATTGGCTAGAAAATGTGATGTGGTTATCATCATATAACTTATCAATGAGTTTGCAAACACAACTTTATGAAATACAGCTAGGCTTGCAACAAAGTATAAAGGTTCAGATTTGAATTTTGCCACAAGCCCTAACAGTATCAGAATGACCGGGTTGCTAAGCAATTGGAGGTTTCAAGGCTGTGGAAATGGCTGTGGGGAAAAGCCATTCCACTAAAATGAGAACTGGAGCGACGAAGATCTGAGTTTGTTTTTCTTTATTAAGACACCTATGAAGTGATCACTGGGCATCAGCCAAAGCAAACTGAGAGCCCCCAACTTAGGTCAGTGAGGATTATATACAAAGAGAGAGAAAATGGGCTAATCAGTGCGTAATTAATTACATAGTATAGTCCCCAATAGTGATGCCTCATGACATCACTCATGAGGCAAATACTTGGACCTGAACCCTGAGGCTGACGCTTGGTTTTTCTGTTTCCCTGATCTGCCCCACTGAGCAGAAACCGGGGCATTCTGTTTATTCCTGATTGAACCTTCCATCTATTGTGATAAATGTGGCTCTGCTTCACATTTCCCTTTGCTTGGCAGATGTAGCCTCTTATCTTCTTATTTACTTGTTTGCCTCAGGGTTAACTGTAGTTAATGGCAGCCTCATAGAACATTCTGCATTCCTTGCTTGTTGCTTGTGTAATATAGGTTTCCCCCCCCTTTTTTTTTTTGGTGGCTTTGAGTCAGTGTTGACTCCTGGTGAGTGCCTGGACAGGTTCCTGCAGTTTTCTTGGCAAGGTTTTTTTGGAAGTGGTCTGCCTGCTTCCTAGGGCTGAGAGAGAGAGAGTGGCCCAAGGTCACCCAGCTGGCTTTGTGCCTCAGGCGGGACTAGAACTCTCAGTCTCCCCATTTCTAGCCCATTGCCTTAACCACTACCCCCAATTGACTCTCTACATAGGTGAATATACTATATCAGTATTAAAACAGAAACAAGGAGGAGCTTTCATTGTAACCAATCTGGTAATAACTTCTAAGTCATCTGAAACTTTCTTCTCTAGGAAGTATTGGGCCCAGAAAAATGTAATAATTTTGTCTGAGAGCAGAACTAGCTTCAAGATTCCTTATTTTCTGTCTGATTTTGTTTCCTGTCCTTTTAACTGGGGCTCTGATAGAGAAAGGTTCAGGGTTTTTTTTCCCATCACGTCACCATTGTATGGTGAATTAGTCTTATAATTGTCTGCCATATGGCACTTGTTCTCTCGCACATACAAAGCAAATAATGTTCTGAAATGTTGTGTCATTGACTTTAGCTTTGGGCAACATTTTCTAATACTGTAGTTCTAGATTACCTAGTGTTTTTTTTTTAAAGAATGGCGATAATTGATTTTGCTTTGGTTTACATCTGTAGGCTATGTTGATCAATAAGGCTAAGTCCAGAACTACCTTTCTGCTCTAATAGGGATGGTAGGCAGTTTTGAGGGTTGCCTGAGTTTTTGAAGAAGGCTGGTGATAGCCATAGGAGATGCATGTAACTTTTGGAAAATTGGTGCAGGTTGTTAAAAGATACGAAGGCAAGTTGGTTTCCTACTTTCACTGTTTAGTTTTCTAATGTCTTTCTCCTGGGTTTCTGCCAGAACTGTGCTTCTAGAAGTGTTTTTCCCCATGTCCTTATTTCATGCGTCAACAATGGCTTCCGTTTGATTGCTTTAAAATTTACCAAGATGCTTTGGCAATCTTGTTTCAGAAACGCTTTGATATCCTTCCATGCAACTAATTTTGCTAACTCTGTTTCAGTTTCTAGTTTCTTAATTCCCAATATTTTCAGTGGGCTGAAGCTTTAAGTAATAAGACTTAAGATATGTGTCTAATTCAGACAATCTATTCTATATTGTTTATTAGACTTATATCTCTCCTTTCCTTAAAGAGCTCAAGGTAGCATCCATAGTGCTCTCTAAGAGAATATTTGTAGCTCAGGGTAGAACTGTGGAGTCCTTGGTGCTCTCTGAGCCTTGTTGTTTTCTTGCAGATGTTTCATTGCCAGGCTAGGCTTGTCCTGCTTGTGTTGGTGGAGGTGTTGTTCTCTCCTTAGGAGTTCCTTGATTGGGCTGTTGTTTGCTGCTTGGTTGATTGACTGAGTTAACACCAGGATTAGCACAAGAGGAACAATCAAACAGCACAATATACCCTAATCAAGGAACTATTAACTCAGTCAATCAACCAAGCAGCAAACAACAGCCCAATCAAGGAACTCCTAAGGAGAGAACACTTCCACCCACACAAGCAGGACAAGCCATGGTATATAAACAGAGAGCAAGTCCCACTCCCTTTTCCCACTGAAGATGTTGCCTAGTCTGCCAATGAAACGTCTGCAAGAAAACAACAAGGCTCAGAGAGCACCAAGGACTCCATAGTGCTCTCTCCTCCCATTTTCCCCCACAACAGCAACTCTGTGAGGTAGGTAGAGCTGAGAAAGAGCATCTGGCCCAAAGTCACCCAATGAGCATCCATGGCTAAGAGTAGACCAGAACTTGGATCTCTGACTCTTCTCTTTCTTTGAAAACTAGGGAGAAGTGTCTCCTTCCACTGCAGCTTGCTTTGGAGAGCAAGAATATGAAACTGGCGCAGCAAGCTCTAGCAGGGATGCAGGTACGTGAATAAGGTTTGGCCACATTTGGAATTGCTGAGTAAAATAAGAGGTTGACAGGAAAAATGAATGGTAAGAAAGCTTAATTATACACTTCAAAAGCATGCAGGCCCATAAAATTATATGGAAGATAAGCAGGACTGTGCATTAGGGTTAATCCTGGGCAAAACCTTTACAGGTGGTTATGATGTAGCCTTCCTCAGTTTGATGCTCTCAAAATGTATCTGCTTATTCTCAGCCAGCCTCTTGGGAGTTGTACACTGACACATTCCCAATTGGGGAACAATGCTGCAGTGAATATTTATGGAGCAATGAGGAGTCTTTCATCTCACTCAGTGAAGGCTATAGTGACTATTTATGAAAGGTGGACTTTGTGAAGCCTACACAAAAGGACATCTCTGATAAGCACTGTAGTCCTCATATGCCTGTCTAACGAATCCTTTAAACAGAAGCCCTTAGTACCCCAAGGTATGGCCCTAGGCTTCAGATGTTCCATCTCGGGGCAATTACTGCTGTGGTACTTTGAAGATGGAAAACCCACCTCTGGACGCGTGAAAGAGAGGAGAAACTTAGCAATTCATCTTCTTTGAGAAAAGTCCAGAAGGCTTGTCTGACCAGTATTGAATGAGTGGGCTGGTCTGCATTCAGAGGGCAAAATTCAGTACTGCACTTGCCTCTAAGATTTGCCATTTTTCTATCAGTTGGTCAGGAAACTTATCCTTTATTCTTGTTGGCAAGGTTGAATCTTCTAGTTCAGATATAGCATGATTGTGGAAATGTTTCCCCACCCCCCACCCCAAGCTAGAAGATTGAACTTGTCTTCTAATTTTGTTTGCCTTATCTGAAATATGAAGGCTTTCCTATTCACACCTACAACAGAAATTGTGAGGTTCACTGCATCTTAAGTGATAGGCATTGCGTGCATTAAATGGATTTTACTATTCCATCAAAGCTTGCTCCCTGTTACATGGTTTGAAAAACAAGGTAACTTGCTAGTAACTATTATTTTTATAGCAACATTATGGGAGAACCAAACTGAGAACCTCTGAAATTAAATAGTTCCATTTTTCTTTGCAGAAGCTACTGTCTGATGAGCGATTCGTATCCATGGAAACTGACTCTGATGACAAGCAGTTGCTTAATCAAATGCTGAATGCAGTCAGAGTGACTCCATCTCTCAATGAAGACCTGCAGGTAGAAGTGATGAAGGTTAGTCTTTTACAGACGTCAGTACTTGCATGTTTGCAGAACAGACTTCCTATCTGACTCAGCTCTGCAGTTCTCCTGGAGTTGGCTGTGACCCTTAGTTGAATTGTTTTATAAAACGGTACAAAGTTAGCTCTCATGCTTGTGACACAGTTGGATAATTAATGTAAGCCTGGATCTGCAGGACATCAACACGTCAGTGTTATTTTTTGTTTATGTCAAATGTAAAAGGTAGCCATCCTCTTGGCTGAAAGTCTGTCGGCTGGAGCAACTACAAGGCAGAGCTTTATGCATGTTGATGACCTGACGGACAAAACCAGGTGCCTTTTGCAAACAGAAAATAATGGTATACATCAGGCCTTTAAAATCTGTAACACATCAAACCAATCTTAGCTTACTAAGCACATCTAGTGTCCTCTGGAATCAGTGGCTAGGAGAGGGTGCAATAGGTAATGCCAAATCATAGCTAGGTGATATCTTTGTTAGGACTAGTATTTGGAACTCTCCGCTTTTTTGTTACATCAAAAATGGGAAATGAAATTTTTAAAATTGGGCTAGACATTGAAAGCCATGAAGTTTATAATTTCAAATCAGTCCTGAAATGAAGACAGTGGATTGAATGCAGTCCTTTTTGGTACTGTTGGTCTCAGACTGCAGTCAGGTATGAGGGATAAAGAAAGTGGAATTTCTCTTCCCTCCAAGCTCTGGAGACATAAATTACAATGATGTCCTGTTCTGTTACCAACCAATGGCAGAGCAGAATCAGAATCATCACCGTCCTTACATAAACAAGGGTAGAGAATAATTTTAATTGTTTGCTAGGCTAAAGTAATTTTAACCAAATTATATAGTTGGATATTTTATCTCCCTCTGCCGCCTCAAAGAAAAGTTCTTGGGCTCCTCAAAAGTTCCTCACTTTCGTGGAAGAAATGTTTGGAGTCCATGGTGCTCTCTAAGCCTTGTTTTCTTGCAGACGTTTCATTGCCAGGCTAGGCAACATCTTCCCTGCGAATTTTTTTTTTCGCACGGAAGATGTTGCCTAGCCTGGGAATGAAACATCTGCAAGAAAACAACAAGGCTCAGAGAGCACCATGGACTCCCCAGTTCAACCCTGAGCTACAAATAGTCTCTTCGAAGAAATGTTTACTTCCAAAAAAAAAAAAATCTCTGGCACAATTCTGCTCCTGAATTTATATGTGAGAATTGTAAATACTTTGAATATTGAATGCATACTACTACTCCTAGAAATACATACTTTCATTACTGTGAATTAAAATAGCAGGAATGCTGACCTGGCAAGCAGCCATAGGCATTGGAAATGAGGAAATATCAATAGAACCTTGTTCTGCTGACTGTTATTGTGGCAGTTCTTTGCTGGAAGACTACATGTCTAGAGAAGAATAAAATTAAGATAGTGTACTTCCATTCTGTAGGATACATGTCTGTCTATCTACCTATCAGGACTGTACAGGTTTTGAAGAGATGATGTACTTGGGCTCCCATATCTTCCAAAGCACTTCTCTGAAATCATTTTTGAAGCATGTGCATATGTTGCCTTTCACACATACAGTTGTTTCTACATCGGTAGATCACAGTTATGTTCAGAAGAGGTTCATTTCACATTTTTCCGGGTGTTTGAATTCAGTGCAAGACAGTTATAGTACAGTAAGCCATCTTGATATTCCAGCTTCCTCAAAGGGAACCGATTTTTACGTTTTTCATGGTTTAGTTCTGGTTTTGTAGTTTAATGCGAGGACAGTTGGAAGGAATTGAATTAAAATAGCTTTTCTTCTAAAAGGTAAAATAATTGAAGGGTTGTCATTCCTTCCTGCCATTCTAGAAGCCTCCAGCATGTTAGATGTTCTGGAGTGTTAGGACTTCAGAATACTCCAACCACAGTAGCATTCATTTCTGGTCTTCCAAATGTCAGTGTTTTCAAAGAGCCACTCAAATGAATACTAATTGAATTTTGCTTAAATTCTCCAATCCCTCTTATTTCTAATATTTTAATTAAAAGATAAGGATATCCAGGGACCTTCATAGGTAGAGAGCTTAAATCTAATATTCCTTGTCTACTGATCCATCCATCCATCCATCCATCCATCCCGTTCAGTCGTGTCTGATTCTCGGAGACTGCCTGGACAAATCCCTGCAGTTTTCTTGGCAAGGTTTTTCAGAAGTGGTTTGCCCTTTCCTTCCTCCTAGGGCTGAGAGAGAGTGACCGGCCCAAGGTCCCCCAGCTGGCTTTGTGCCTAAGGCGAGACTAGAACTCATGGTCTCCCAGTTTCTAGCCTGATGCCTTAACCACTACACCAAACTGGCTTTAATTAACAATTAAGCTGTAGCTTTTCAAAACTATGGAGCATCTGAGAGTATAGCTCTACATATTGAAGTTGTCCTTGATTACTACTAAGGAGTGTTATCAGTAACAAATGCCTATCCCGGCAGAGAATTTCCAGGCAATTTAGTTGTTCTCTAGATAGGGAAGATCTGATTAGTTCTATAAGTGCTATGCTTCTTCAACATCCAGTTACTGGTAGTGGAGCCTTTGGGGGACTGGAGGTCATCTGGGAGTGACCCATGGAGTGGAAGAGGAAGCAGTGAAGTTAGGGCTGGGATAGTGATGTTTGCATAAACCAACTTGAAGGGATGAGGAAGGTCTATGGGTGGCCTTTCAGGGATTTGGGAAAGCAGGTCAGTAAATGTGACTTGTTCACATTATTTTGAAAAGAGCATGAGAAAAGTGTGCTTGTGGGTGATCAGTCCTGAATGAAAGAGCAATGAGTGATGAGGGCACTTAGTTCTTACGTTCTGGGAAATCAGGTTTGTGGGCCCGTATGTTGGGGCTAATCCGGAACAGAATGTGTATTTTGGAGCTAAGGTATCAACTCTATTATATATTCACTCCTTTAGTCTTTCTGGATATTGGTGTTTTGTGACTGTGTCCATCACAGCAGACGTTTTATGATTCAGAGTGTCATTTCCTCTCTCAGCATTCATTTGGTAACAGTGCCCTTAATAATTTCTCAAAATTCTAGATGTTTCACTGAGTCAAAAACATTGATATGAAAACTCTGCTTAGTATTTGCTATAAGCACTTGGCTAGATTTACAGTCTTTCTTTTGGAAATCTACTCATTTTATGTTAATATTGCCAGCTTTGGGCTGGGAGATGTCTGCAAAAAATTGCCCAGTAGACAGTAATTTTGCACATGAAGTTTTCCAGATCACTTTATCATCCTAGCAGTAAAACTGCCAAATTATGAAAATGGGAGTGTTCTGACAGGAGACAAGAAAATGGGCAACTCCCTGTTAGAGAAAAGATTTGAATGGGTTACCAGATATCTTTTTTTCCCTTGATTTGACTTGTTCCAACTTTCCTCATTACCCTCAAATGTAAAAGTGCTGAGAAAGCAGCTGTGTGCAAAGAAAGATGAAAATAACTAATTAATCCCTGCTCAACTATTTTCCTGAACCAGTGTCAGGAGTGACCTTTTCTAGTATTTATGAGCCATTCTTTCTTTACTGCTAATTAAAGTGATAAAGAATCTCTGGACTGAGATGATGGCTATATACACTGATAAACATGGTTCTTTGTTTTTTACCCTGACTCTGGAATAATTAATCTTCGTAAATTTAGTAGGTCTCGTGTGTCATGCGGACATGGAATAAAGAGAAGCCTTTTGCATTACAAAAAGGATAAACAGTTACATAGAAAGAGATGGGATTAAATAAGGATGGTTTATACCTGCATTTTCATGAAGAAAATCTATCTGTGTGGTCTCTAGGAGTCGAATACGACTTGATGGCACATAATCAATACCTGCATTTACTTGATGGGTGTGTTCGTTGCCTGTTCATTTCAAGAAACATTAATCTTTCCTTAACTGAACAGAGGTAGAGATGCACTGTTGTTGATTTTCTGTGTTGACTAGGATTTTCATGTTGTTTATTGTTCAGAATTTGCCAGTCACTTTTCACACTCCGTGAAATGTAATTACATTACATTCTTTTTTTTTTAACAAATTTTATTAGATTTTAATTTTACATAGATAAAAGTTTGAAACAGAAAAGAAAATAGAAATACAAATCAAGAAAAAAGAAAAGATAAAAAAGTGTAGTAAAGGAAAAAAGAAAAAAAGATAAAGCTGAAACAGAATTTGGTCAACTTCCGATTTGTATCTGGTCATGGTATTTTAAAAATTTTATCTTACATGCTAGGTCTATATATAATATTAAAGAATATTTCTTGTCTATTACATCAATATATATATATTTTAATCTTCAAATCCCCATATAAGCTTTGCCCCTCCCGCATCTTGTAAATAGTCAGTTAATGGTTTCCACTCTTTAAGGAAATAATTATTTGGATTTTCTTTTAATAAACATGTCAGTTTATCATTCTCTGCCATATCCATCAATTTTAACATCCAATCTTGTATTGTAGGCGATATCTGGTTTTTCCAATTTTGTGCAAAAATAAGTCTTGCTGCTGTAATCATGTATTGCATAATCCTTGTAAATTGCTTCCCAGGTTGTCCATCAATTATTCCCAGTAAGAAAAATTCCGGTTTAAATGGAACTCGAATTTGTAATATATTTTGCATCAATGCATGTATTTGAGTCCAAAATTTCTTTGCAGTCTCACATGTCCACCACATATGGTAAAAAGACCCCTCTTTTTTTTTACATTTCCAACATAAGTTGGAGACATTTCCATACATTTTAGAAAGTTTTTGTGGGGTCATATACCATCTGTACATCATCTTATAAAAGTTTTCTTTTAAATTATAACACAAAGTAAATTTTAACCCTTTGGTCCACATATCTTCCCATTGTTGCATTTGAATATTATGGCCAATATTTTTAGCCCATTTAATCATACAGTCTTTAACTTGTTCCTCTACCATTTCACCTTTTAACAATAATTTATACATTTTTGCAATTAGATGATCATCTGTCTCACATAGTTGTATCTCAAATTCCGATTTGGTTTGTTCAAATTCAAGGTCTTTCTTATCTAATTTAAATTTCTCTACGAGCTGCATATATGAAAGCCATTGAAAACTGTATCCCTCTGATACCAATTCTTCTATTGATTTAATTATATATTGTCCTTGTTCTTTCTTTATAAAGTCTTTGTAGGTTAACCATTTATCTTTATTTCTTACTTCTGTTCTGTAGAATGCTTCTTGTGTAGAAATCCATAAGGGTCTTTTATAACATAAGATTAATTTATATTTATTCCAGATTCTTAACAAGGATCTTCTAGTATAATGGTTTTTAAAGTCCACATTAACTTTAACTTTATCGTACCACAAATATCCATGCCATCCATATCTTAATTCATGTCCTTCCAAATTCAATAATTTTTCATTTTTCAAAACTATCCATTCTTTAATCCAAACCAAGCAACAAGCAGCATAATATAATTTCAAATCCGGTAGACCTAGTCCTCCTCTTTCTTTAGAGTCTTGCAATACTTTATATTTTACTCTTGGTTTTTTCCCTTGCCAAATAAACTTAGAAATATCTCGCTGCCATTGTTTAAAAGGTTCTTCTGATGCCAATATAGGTAGTGTTTGAAAAAGATATAAAATTCTTGGCAAAACATTCATTTTAATTGCTGAAATTCTACCTAATAATGATAATTGCAGTTTTTCCCAATGTTCCAAATCTTTTTTAATATCCATCCAAAGTGGAATATAATTATTCTTAAACAACTTAACATTTTTAGTTGTTAAATATACTCCCAAATATTTTACTTTTTCTTCCATTGAATATCCTGTTATTTCTTTCAATTTCTCTTGTTGGTGGTAATCCATATTTTTGGTCAAAACTTTTGTCTTCTGTAAATTCACTTTGAACCCTGCTAGCGACCCAAAGTCTTTTAGTTTCTGTATTAATATTTCAATTCCTTCTAGTGGATTCTCCAAAGTAATGACTAGGTCGTCAGCAAATGCTCTTAGTTTATAAACTTCTTTTTTAACTTTAATACCATGGATACCATCATCTTGTCTAATATCTCTAAGTAAAACCTCTAATACCAATATAAACAAAAGTGGAGATAATGGACAACCTTGTCTAGTACCTTTTTGTATTTCACATGGCTTACTAAATTCTCCATTAACAATTATTTTGGCAAATTGTGGAGTATATATTGATTTAATCCATTTTATAAAATTTCCTCCAAAATTCATATTTTCCAAAACTTTGAACATAAAAGGCCAATTTAAGTTGTCAAAGGCTTTTTCAGCATCAATAAATATCAAGGCAGCTTGTTTATCATAGTGTTGATCCAAATATTCAATTACGTCTACTATGTTTCGGACATTGTCATGAATTTGTCTTTTGGGTAGAAAACCAGTTTGGTCTTGATGAATAAAATCCTTAAGTATATTCTTCATTCTTTCTGCTAATATCGTTGTAAATATCTTATAGTCATTATTCAATAAAGATATTGGTCTGTAATTTTTAGTTAATGTTAAGTCCTGTTGTTCTTTGGGTATCAATGTTATATGTGCTTCTTTCCAAGTTTCAGGCATAATTCCTGTTTCCAAAATAGAATTCATAGTCTTCTGCAAAGGTAGACATAATTCCTCTTCAAAACATTTATAGTAGGCTGCTGACAATCCATCCGGTCCAGGAGCTTTTCCACTACTAATTTTCTTAAAAGCTTTTATCAATTCTTCTTTTGTTATAACATTATTTAATATCAATCTTTGTTGGTCATTAAGAACAGTTAGTTTTTGTTTATTCAAATATTCTTCAATCTCATCCAAGTTGACATCTTGTTTTTTATATAATTTAGAATAATAGTCATGAAAGGTTTTTTGAATGTCCATATTATTCACCAGAGTTTTTCCTTCATGTTGAATATTAGTAATCAAATTCTTTTGTCTTTGTTTCCTCAATTTATAAGCCAGCCATCTACCTGGTTTATTTGCATATTCAAAATATTTTTGTTTTGTAAATTTCATTTGAGTCTCTATCTCTTGAGTTAATATCATTGATATTTGCTTTTGTAGAAATTTAATTTGAGTGAGCAAAGTGTCATCCATTGGTTTATCTCTCAAATCTAACTCTTTACTTTTAATTTCATCTAAAATCAATTGAATTCTTTTTTGTTTTTTCTTCCTCATTTGAGCATTGTATTGAATAAAATAACCCCTCATATATGCTTTACTGGCTTCCCATACAGTTTGAATATTAGTCCCTTTGTTCAAATTAAATTGAAAATATTCTCTTAATTTTTTTTTGCATACATCAACTACATCATTATTCCGTAGTAGTGACTCATTCAATCTCCATCTAAATACATTCCGTTTCCCTTTAAGAGTCAACATTACTGGATTATGATCTGATAAAGTCTTAGGTAATATATCAACTTTGTTAATATCCATCATCAAATTTTTAGATATCAAAATCATATCTATTCTAGAATGTGATTTAAATCTCTCTGAATAATATGTAAATTCTCTGGAAGTCCCATTCATACATCTCCAAATGTCTTGTAAATCCAACATCTCTTTCAAGTCGAAAAATGTTTGTGGCAATTTTCCCTGTGTTTGCTTCACTTCTTTTTGTGACTGTCTATCCAATCTGGGGTAAATTACCCCATTCCAATCCCCCATGAAACACCAATTGTCATAAGTTAAATCCAAAAGTTTATCCATCAGGTTTTTATAAAATACTCCTTTATCCATATTCGGTGCATAAAGTCCAACTATCAGTGTTTTAGTTCCTTGTATGTTAATTTCTACTACAATGTATCGACCCTCTTCATCAGCTAATATCAATTTTGGGTTTAACTTTGGTTGTACATATAAGACTACCCCTTTAGTTTTTTTATATCCAGCCGAAATAAATTCTTCTCCAAGCTGTTTTTGAATCAAATATTTAGTATCTTTTTTACAAATATGAGTCTCTTGTAAACAACTTATGTCCAATTTCTGTTTTTTCAAAAAATGAAATATCTTTCTTCTTTTTTGTGGAGCATTGGCTCCATTAATATTCCATGTCAGATATTTAAGTTCCATTGGTGTTTTATTCTTTAAAATCCCTTTGTTAAGTCCACACCTGTAGCTCCTTTCTCAGATAGATCTTCAGTCTTCTCTTTGTCTTTCGATGTTTCTCCTCCTTTTGTCAATTCTCCTTCTGGTAAACCCATTTCTTTCTTGTATTTCTCTAAAAAAGCTTTTGCTTTTAAAATGGAAGTTATTTTGAATCTCTGTCCTTTAAACTCAAACGATACGCCTTCCAATTTTTCCCATCTGAATGAAATACTATGTTGCCTTAATTTGTCTGTAAGGAAAGAATAGTCTTTTCTTTTCCTAATTATTCTCAAGGGAATTTCTTTTAATACAATTATTTCCTTCCCTTCTATATTTAATCTAGTATTATAATGCTTCCTTAAGATTTGCTCTTTTGTCACTTTTCTTACAAAATATATCAATATGTCTCTAGGGACTTTTCTTTCCTTAGCATAACGTGAGTTTACTCTGAATATCTTGTCTATCTCCAAATCTAAATCTTGTTCTCTTGTCTCCAAAAATTTAGCTAATTCAAAAGTCATCCTTTCTCTCACATTTTCATCTACTTGTTCTGGAATTGCTCTAAATCTCAAGATGTGCTCCTTCTCTCTCATTTCTGCTAAAGCTGTGATATCTAGATTATGTTCAATCTCTTTAATAGCATATTCTGATTTATCTTCTAATTTTTGCATCTGGCTTTGCGTATCTTTAAGTTCTCCTGACAGAGAATTGACCACTTCCTTAACTGTTTGAATTTCTTTTTTAAAATCTTGCTTAATCTCTCGGGTTATTTCTTTCTTCATATCGTCCATTTTTTTGTCTAATGCTGTAATCTGATCTTCCATCTGCTTCGTGGAGTCATCCATTTTCTTATTTATTGCTGTATTCTGGTCATCCATTTTCTTATTTATTGCTGTATTCTGATCATCCATTTTCTTATTTATTGCTGTATTCTGATCATCCATTTTCTTATTTAGTGTTGCAACAGCTTCTAATATCTTTTTCATTTCTGGTAATAAAGCTTCTGAGGCAGATGTAGCAGGTGTAGCAGAATCAATAGGTGGTCCTCCAGTCTCCTTCTTCTTCTCCTTCTCCGCCCGTCTCGTTCCCAAAGACGCCATAGCCCTGCAAAAAAGAAGAAAAAAGGGAGAAAAGGGGAAAAAGCACCATATAACAATATAACAAAAATTATTTAAAAAAGGGGAAAAAATTAAAAAAAAAATTAAAAATTCTTTTACAAATAATAAAAAGAAAAAAGAAAAGGTGAAAAAACAAATATCCAAAAGGTTAAGGAAAAAGAAAGAGAGAACTAGGCTCCTTTAAAATTTTTCCTCTTAGGTCATTTATAATCCCTTATATATAAAAGTCCACAGTGTTTCAAAGGATAAAAGCCTAGGACTTTTTGTTCTCCTGTAGTCAAAATCAAAGATAAGAATAGTAAATATTCCCAGGGTTTCACCTTCCCACTTGTAATTCTTCAATCCAACCACAAGTCAAAAAGAAAAAATGTTGCTAGAGACATGTAAAAAAGCCTCTACTTTCCATATAATAATCCACTAATCCAAATTAAACGTTAAATAACTTGACTTTTTCAGAAAAATAAATCCAAACAGAGTTCAAAGTTCAAAAAGAAAAAGAGGAACTTGTATATATAAAAGAGTTTTTAATAGGGTTCAGTAATCCCAACATCAAAATCTTAAAAAATAAAGTATTAATCACTCCATTTAAATCCAAGCTTTAATATAGTATTCCAGAGAGCAAAAATAGAAATACCAATAGTTATCCATAAGTAAAAAACTCAAACCAAACTGAAATAATAGTAAAAGTCACTTTCACTTCTAGCAAAGCCACTTAGCTTCTCTTCCCACCGTTTATTCTTCCATTAACAAGAAAAAAATATAGCACCAGCAAATATAAATCAAGTCCAGATACAAATCTTAGCACTTAATAAAAAAATAATAATGTTTAAAAGTAAAAAAAAGTGACTAAAAGCCTGGTCGGGCCAGCTACTTATCTGTTAGAATCACGGCTGCTGCAGAGCCCCGTTTTTTTTCCCAGTCTCCTTTCATTGCTCCATCTCCCTCCTCCCGCAGTGGAAATTACAGGAGTCGGGGGAGGGCATTTACTTCAGAGACCCTTTGTGGTTAATCTTCCGATCTCACTCTCTTCGAGTGAGATTTTTCCAGCGATTTCTTCTCCCAAATCGCTGCAAACAGCTTAGCCGTGGAATCGAGGCTAAGGAGCCCCAGTTCTTCGCTGTGCTCCGACCAGAACCCGGAAGTGAAAGGTAATTACATTACATTCAATGAAACTGATACTCTTGGATTTTCTTCCATCTAAATCTTTTCATAGATTCAGTTTCTGTGTGAGATGACAAGCACATCCTGATCCTGTGCTTGCCTCCTTAGATGCAAATTCCGCCCCCCCCCCCAAATATGCAAAATATAGTATTCAAAAATGGTGTGTTAACATATCAGGTACTTAATTGCAGTGAGTCTTGGTAAAAGCAGGCTAGTGTATCATCTATTGTATGTGTATCAGGTTGTGATGGGAGATAAAGTAAATGTTCTATTAAGCTAAAATCTACTGTCCAGTAGGGGGTGTATTAATTTGGGCTCTTGAAGAATTTGAAATGTTGCATTCAAAGAAGATTGATAAATGTTGCCTCTGAGGCAGTCTCCCATTGCAGAACCAAACTAGCTTTACTGTATACTGAGCAATCAGAATTATCAGCCCCAACCAAGGATAGATAGCAAGTCTGCTAACTACAACAGTGCCACCCATGCAGGAGAAGTGGAGGAAGCAGCTCTGGTTGGCCTGTGTTCAGTAGCATTCACCAGGTGGGGGGGGGTCAGAAGAGTCAAGATGGCAGTCACAGCAGCACAGTTGAAGCCCCACCTCTTTTGTACATGCATTGATAGCACATACATGTCCAAATGGCGGGCTTCAATAATGTTGCCACATTATTGTGACAACTGAGAGCTTCCTGTGGAAAATGGCCGACTGAACAACTTTGCCTGTGAGCTCCATGGGCAGAGCTGGCAGCGTGGTAGTTTTTTTGGGCACAGACAGGTTTTTCTGTAGCCCCAAGTGTTTTTCCAGATTAAGGAAAACGCTGAGAATCGACCCATTTGTCCTCCAGACGGTGAGTTGTAGCCAGGAGATCGTAGACAGCGTCTGCGACCGAGCGTTAAGACTACACTGGGAGGCTGGGATTTAATCTTGTTCTAATCCACGTTTGCATTCCCTTATTAAAAAGGGAAATAAGTAGTTGCCTTTCCATATCTTAAATACCCAATTTGTTTTTTTAAGTTTTGTATCTTAAGAGAAGCTTTTTACAGTAAGAAAAAGCGGAATCTCTTGGTGATTATAGTTATTTTTGGAGTTTTTTAACTATAAAAAAAAAGTTTTGGCTTTTTTCCCCATCTGGGTTATATTCAGAGCTGTAACATTGCCTTTCCGTTGTTATCTTTGTGGCTAAATTCCAAGGTTGAAATGCTTTTTCTTTCTACACATCTCTTATTTTAAATTTTAGGCTTTCTGTTTACTTTTTTCCACTCTCTGCTAGTATATTTTCTTTGGTTAATTTTGGATTAATTCATTAACCTCTATTTCTGTGAGTTAACTTTTTAGGGTGTGCTATAATTTACTGTTTGAATAATGGAAGAGTTTAAAGAAGATCTCAGAGAATTACATTGTCAGCAAGAAGATATCATTTCAAAGGGCTGTCAAACCATTATACAGACTGTTTGGGACATTAGAGATGAGATTTTAGTTAAAATGAAACAACTATATGAAAATACTATGATAGAAGAAGACGACGACGTTGGAAAAGATGGTGTTTTTACTGTTGTGGGGGAAAATGGAAAACTCTCAGCTGAAAACTCTGGATTGGTGTTTATGGGATTAAAATGATTGTTTAACTTTAGGACTGCAAAAGGAACTGCCAAGCGGGGGAAATGCTATGACTATTTCAATCAATGTTATGGGAAAGAAGAGTATGTTATGTGGGAGTTTTTTTTCTCTTTTGCTGGAAAGTTTGTATTTTTTGAAGCTATTGGACTGTTAGATCTTTGTAAAAAAATGCTGTTGGTGTAATGTTGAAATATCTGAATGCCCTGGTATATTTTGAGGAGGGGTAAAAAATTAAGAATATTTAATTGGACTGATAATGAGGTTAATATGATTTACAGGATTTTTTATTTCTAAGACTTAAAAGATATTGACAAGTTCTGGTAATATTTTATATTGTTTTTAAGCATAATTAGGGTTAAGATTGTTAATTATGTAAGTAGACAATTTATAAAAATTAAGAATATTTAATTGGATTGATAAAGAGACTAATATGATTGTTTTATAGGGTTATAGATTTGTAAAACTTAAAGGATATTAATAAGATACAATGTTTTATACTGTTTTTGAGATCTAATAGGGTTAAGATTGTTTATTATAAAGGCAGACAATTTATTTGTTTCCATAATTTGATGTTTATTGTGTAGACAGAAGTATATAGAATAGTAGTAGAAGGGGAAAAATTTATTAAATGGATTATTTTTTAAGAGGAAGGGAAGTTTGAAGTAAAAAATTAAATGTGTGTGTGTGTGTGTGTGTGTGTGTATATATATATATTATATTATATTATATTATATTATATTATATTATATTATATTATATTATATTATGTAAGGGGAAGGAGCAATTATACTAGAGATTCATATATGTGTTAATGGAGGAATTTATAGAAATAATGTGATTATGGTTTGATATAGAGGAAGGGTTTGTTTGTGGGAATTGTTGTATATTCTTGCTGTGAAAAGCGGGAAGTCACCTGTATGTATGTAATGTTCTAAAAGTTTTCTCTTTTGTGTTCTTACACTTTTAATGTTTTTTGTTTGTTTGTAGTGTTTTTGTTTTTTGTAGTTTTTTATCCTTGTTGTAAAAAATAATAAAAACTTTGGGGAAAAAAAGGAAAATAATGTTGCCACAACTGCCATCTTGACTTTTTGATCTCTCATTTAGAAATTGCTCTTGCCTGTGTTCCCGGCTGCGGTTTTTCTTCATGTTTTTAACCATTGTTAAGAGTTAACTTAGTTAGACTAGGTAGTGTGTTCCTTCAGGTCCAATTAATTATATTTATAAAATATGCAAAATGCTGGAAAGAAATAGCATGATTTTTACATGCTTTGGAGCCATTAACAGCATCCAAATTTTTCTGCCAAGTGATCATTAGTAGAACCGTGTGGCACTGTGGTGCTTCAGAGGATGTGGGAGCGTGAATGCAGCACCTGTCTGCCAGACCTTTTCCTGGATTTGCTTTGCACCTCTTTTAATGGCAAAATCCCATGAAGAGGCAAGTTGCTTTGAAACTGTACTCTTCAAACGTCTGCATAAGCTACGTTGCTGTCAGTGCTCTGTTGCTTAAGAATGTAGTGTCTCTGGTTACAGGTTCTACTAGAGGAATAAAAACCATTTTACCAACCGAAGAGAAAAACCATTTTACTAGCCATAAAAATAGGTATTAATTACAGAAACAATAAAGAGAGTAGTTGACAAGGCAGGCCATCAGCTCAGATTTCACGCATGTCACCAAAATCGCCTGTTACGATTTTGTATCAAAATTTTGCATCCAACACATAAACTCTGTTTCAAAGGTACTGCTCAGAGTTTGAAGGTGTAAAAGCCAGGGGTACAGTTTTTGTTGCACTTGGGAACCAGTGACATTCTCTAAGCACAGTTGTATGCTATGGCAAGTACACTATAAGAATTTTTGCCACTAATTTTGAACTACTAAGTGTGGCTTTTAAACTTACTCCAAAGGCAAACCTGTATCGAGAACATTGTGACCTCTTAGGATTAAGCTGCACGGTACATTAAGTAGTAGTGCCAGTGCTCTTCTGGTTTTGTGTGGGAAAAGCGAAGAAGCTTGATCCTGTCCAAGGCAACTATATGGGGTTCTTTTTCTTAAAACAAACGAAACCACAGAAAACTGAACCCTCTGTGAATACCAGTGGTGCCAGCAATGTTTCCATCTATGGTATGGGGTGAGAGAGAGAGAGAGAAGAAGAGATGTTGACAGAGTCTGTGGCTTGGCTGGAGTGAGAGATGATTTCTGTTTCCTGTAGTCATTTGAAGTGGTCTTGGTCAGGACGAAGGCACCATCACTTACATCAGTTTTAGGAAAAAGCAGAATGTCATGCTTTGAATAAACATTACATTTTTTTGGTATCAGCCATAGTTATTTCATATTTACAAGTGGCAATAAAGCAGACTCTTTAATTTTTCTTCTCCCCCCTCCCCACCACTTTTTCATATTTTCCTTGCATAATTCTAACTCTGAATAGGAATTTTATACCCAGAGCCAGGGACGAATATTATCTTCTTTCTGCTGTTACTACTGGCGTTATACCTAAGCAGACATTTTGCTTCCTTTCAGGCTGAGGTCTGTCTTAGCCCAGTGGATTAATGCATTCCTTCTTTAGGGAACATCCAATAGATCACATGCTTTACAGTTATTCCACCCCTGGTATAAGACTTTGCCTGGAGATTTAAGCATCCATCATTCTGAGTAATTGTTTCTAATCACAGGAAAACCTTTTCACAGCTCCAGTGCTTAATAGAAAGCTCTGTGTTCATCCTCTTCATAATTAAACACATCATGCTGTATACATTGAAGGAGTACTTAACCCTTCCAAACGTATAAATGCTTTCCCAGTTCCTTTTGCCTTTTTTTTTTCTGGGTGGCACAGATGTGCTTGAATCAGAGAACTGAACCTAATTTTAACAATTGGGACCACCAATTATACTGCTTTTTCTGGACTTTGGTCAATACTTATTATCTGTAAAGATATAAATTTAGAGATCATTGAGAACAACATATGGAAGTATTTTTTATTTAATTTTTTTATCCCACCTTTATTATTATTATAAATAACTCAAGGTGGTGAACATACCTAATATTCCTCCCTCCTCCTATTTTCCCCACAACAACAACCCTGTGAGGTGAGTTGGGCTGAGAGAGAGTGACTGGCCCAAGGTCACCCAGCTGGCTTTCATGCCTAAGGCAGCACTAGAACTCACACACTCCTGGTTTCTAACCCGTTGCCTTAACCACTAGACCAAACTGGCTATACCAGAAAATATATTCTGGTATACCAGAAAATAGAAAATTAAAATTGCTGTCAATTCCATGTAGCAGTTGGAAGTGGTTTGTTGCATTCAGCATACCTAGAATTATTTGCAAACAATGGGGAGAAGCCTCTGAGTAATGTGGAATGTTCCATCCCATAGATGCAAGTTAGAGCAAAACCAATGCTGGGGGACTACAATTACAATATCAACAAATAGATTGCAATCAAATTATGAATAGCCCGTCAAGTTCTACAAATGCTTTTGAATCTACAAGACCACAACACTATAGCTCCCTCGTGATCTTCTAGACTGTCCTTCTCCAATTCTGGTACTCTCCAGAATTCCCAGATGACAACCCATCTGGAGAGTGCCAGGCTGGAGAAAGCTGGTCTAGATTATCAATCCCATTTCTTCTTAACTCCTTAACTCCAGATCTGTTATTCCTTAGTGGTCTCCTGTCCAAGTATTTGTGTTTTGTGAGATTAGTGAAACAGAGCTCATCTTTAGAGTTCATCTTTCTTTTATTGCCAGACTTTTCTTCAACCCTATTTTCTATTGACTCTTCCTTGATGTTGCTCTGCCTTCATTTTCCATGCAGAAGTGTGATTTTAATTGTGAATGATAAAAGGGCACTTATTTTTCAGGTTTTTGAAAAAAAATATCTGAGGCTAGAGAGGTATATTTTATAAGCTCTCCCAGCCATTTATTAAATGTTAAGCTATCCATTAACATATACTGAGTAGCTGTAGTTGTTTGTTTGTTTGTTTGTTTAATTAATTTATATAGCCGCCCATCTCAGACCAGTGACTCTTTAATAAGTGAATGTATTGTAAAGCTCAGAAAGATAGTTTCTATTTTGTATTTTATCTATACTCTGAAAATCAATAAAGTTTAAACTAAAAAAAAAGTAAAGCTCAGAAAGATAATGTGTGGGTGTTGCTATTTTCTGAAGCTTCTTCCACAAGGGAATAAATATATAAAAATTATTAATATTACATGTAGTGGAATAAGTTGCGCCTTTTCCTGGCTCTGTACAAGGAAGCTATGGCCCTTTCTTCATTGCTGCATTCTGCTCCATTGAATAGATATGCTGATTGCCCTTTGTTTCTGCTCACTCCTCTTAATACCAAACCATTGTTTTTCATGTTTGGGTGTGTGTGTGTGTGTGTGGTGTGTGTGTTAAACCTTTTCTCAGCTGCAGTGGATCTTATTTCATTTTTCTCTCTCCATTCTTGGTATATATTTTTTCCATTTAGGTTATTACAACAGTATTTTATCCATGTTCCACTGAATGTGAATTGTGTAGATAGGCAGCTTCCTGGCACTAGAAAAAGATAATTTCTGAGTAGATGTAGTTAGATAACATGAGGTCTTTTACTTGGTAGTTAACTATTTCATTTAGCAGTACTGAATTCATATCAGTTGCTCATCACTGCAGCAGATAATCAGATAAATGTGGGGGGGGGGAGGATTAGGTGTTTGGTGCAATGAATTTTGCAAAATACTCAAACTTACATAAACAGATGATATGCTTTTGAGCAGTGTGTTCTCCTATGACAGGTTTTCATTTGGTAGAGATTTCTTAAAATTGTAGTTGGGCCAATCTCAGGCTATAAATCTCCTCTCCCTCTAAGGTTTCTAAAAATAACTATGATTCCAGATTGAATAAATTGAAGGATTGGCAGCTTTGCAGATACAGAATGCTTTATTTCAAGACAGCTGTTCTGAAAATAACAAAAAGGCAAACCCTACAATTTTGATCTGAGGACTTTGACAAATTGTGGCACTTAAGAAACAATTTATTTAGACTGCAGGTTACTTTCTTTTTTTATATAACTGAAATGCTTTGCTGTTTTACAATAATCCTTTTTAACATTCTGCAATTATTTTGAAAATGAAAGTTTCAAATTATATTAAGTGCTGATTGGCCATATGTAAGTGCTTGAAAATACTGCCAAATTCAGTTGTAGGAAAATAGCTTTCTGTTTAATAATAATAAATAAAAAATTCCCCGCTCATTGATTTGTAGAACTCATCAGGATAATATTCATTTTTCTGGGCAGCCAAAGAGCAAAACAACATTTCCTCTTTTATTGCAGAAAGCTTTCCAGTTGTGATTAAAATCTACAATGTTATTATGGCCACTTGGTACTGAAGGATACTTTCTTCTGAGCATGTGCAAGACAAGAATCCAATATTGTTTTCTCAGAAGATAACAGGGTTTAACTAACCACATTTTTAAAAAAGTTTCAAGCTCCATCCCACTTTTCTCCCCAGTGTCTAAGCATCCATCTTATTTCCCATGATGCCCAATGCTACAGTGGCCTTGTTCTGGGTATCTTGTTATTTCAGATATTCAGATTTAAATTGTGCAGAGTAGGACTTTATGTTGACATTGATGTTGGAAAATAGTCTCTTTTAAGGAGATGAACAGGCAACTTCACTTTGAACCTTAGGACCCATCTCAAAATCTTTCTGTTAAGGATATAAATTCTGCATTTATTCAGGGTTGAAAGAAATATTCACCCTCTTAGAATTTTGTCAGTTACTGCCTACTTATTTTAGGACCGTGTTTTCACTGTGTTAAGGGGCGTGGTGGCTCAGCGGGTAAGACGCCAGGCTTGTCGATCGGAAGGTCGCAACTTCGGAGGCTCGAATCCCTAGCCCCGCGTGACGGAGTGAGCTCCCGCACTCGCCCCAGCTCTTGCCAACCTAGCAATTCGAAAGCATGCAAATGCAAGTAGATAAATAGGTACCACTTCGGTGGGATGGTAACAGCGTTCCGCGCGCATCATGCCGGCCACATGACCGTGGAAGCGTCTTCGGACAGCGCTGGCTCTTCGGCTAAGAAACGGAGATGAGCACCGGCCCCTAGAGTCGGACACGACTGCACAAATGTGCGGGGGGAACCTTTACCTTTACTTTCACTGTGTTATTAACCTTAATTGTTGTTTTAAGCAGAAAGATGAGCTGCATGTTTTATTTATGTGTTTGCTTGTTAGATTTATTTCCCACCTTTCTTCCAGGAGCTAAGGGTGGTGTATATAGCATTCTTCTCCAACTTTTTACAGAATAACCCTGTGGGGTAGGTTAGAGAGATTGAGAGCAGCTGGCCCGAAGTCATTCACTGAGCTTCCGTGGCTGTTATAACAGGGCAATGTAAACAGTCATGCTGTCATGAACCTCTACAATGTGTCTGGACTGTTGCATTGGGCTCTGCATGGAGCTGCCCTTGAAGACCCCTGAGAAGTTTCAACTCGTCCAGAATGCAGTGGTTTGTGTATTGTCTAGTACTCAAACCATGAACACATTACCCCTTGCTAGGAGCCTTGCACTGGCTTCCAGTTAGCTTCCAAATTCAGTTCAAGGTGCTGCTTATTACCTGTAAAGCCCTATATGGCTTGGGACTCAGGACTTCAGGACTGTCTTTTTCAGGCAGAATCAGTGTGCCTGACTTGGGTGACCCGTGAGAAGCTGTTGGTGATCTCCCATTTCCATGAGGTACTGTATACAGGATGGAGGTTCATAGGTAAAGCTTTCCTGTGGCTCCCACACCATGGAATAGCCTCCCACCAATTGTTGGTGACCATAATTCTGGCCTTCTGGAAACTATTCTGGAAAACTGAGTTCTTCCAGATTGATGAATGATCCCTAGGTTGGATGATTGGAAGCTCTTCTGGAAATCTGAGTTCTTCCAGAGTGATGCATGATCCCTAGGTTGGATGATTGTAATTATAGCTTTAGGATTTTACAATGGGTGCTTCTTTTGTTTGTCTTTCTTACTGTAAATCTCTGAGAATCTCATAATTGCAACAGGCAGAAATGTAGTAAATAAAGAAATCCAGGACAGCAGTTTGACTAAATTTAAGCAAGAATGGCTTCCCTATATATTACATGTCCAAAAACAAGGAAACCTTAGATACTTAGTTTTTAAGGGGGAAATGTCTGATGTAAAGATAGTATCCAGAAGCAATTGTAATGTATATACAGTGGGGCAAAAAAGTATTTAGTCAGCCACCAATTGTGCAAGTTCTCCCACTTAAAAAGATGAGACAGGCCTGTAATTGACATCATAGGTAGACCTCAACTATGAGAGACAAAATGAGAAAACAAATCCAGACAAATCACATTGTCTGATTCGGAAAGAATTTATTTGCAAATTATGGTGGAAAATAAGTACTTGGTCAATATCAAAAGTTCATCTCAATACTTTGTTATATATCCTTTGTTGGCAGTGACAGAGGTCAAACGTTTTCGGTAAGTCTTCACAAGGTTGCCACACACTGTTGCTGCTATGTTGGCCCATTCCTCCATGCAGATCTCCTCTAGAGCAGTGATGTTTTGGGGCTGTCGCTGGGCAACACGGACTTTCAACTCCCTCCAAAGGTTTTCTATGGGGTTGAGATTTGGAGACTGGCTAGGCCACTCCAGGACCTTGAAATGCTTCTTACGAAGCCACTCCTTCGTTGCCCGGGCAGTGTGTTTGGGATTATTGTCATGCTGAAAGACCCAGCCACGTTTCATCTTCAATGCCCTTGCTGATGGAAGGTGGTTTGCACTCAAAATCTCACGATACATGGCCCCATTCATTCTTTCCTGTACACGGAACAGTCGTCCTGGTCCCTTTGCAGAGAAACAGCCCCAAAGCATGATGTTGCCACCCCCATGCTTCACAGTAGGTATGGTGTTCTTTGGATGCAACTCAGCATTCTCTCTCCTCCAAACACGACGAGTTGTGTTTCTACCAAACAGTTCTACTTTGGTTTCATCTGACCATATGACATTCTCCCAATCCTCTTCTGGATCATCCAAATGCTCTCTAGCAAACTTCAGACGGGCCCGGACATGTACTGGCTTAAGCAGGGGGACATGTCTGGCACTGCAGGATCTGAGTCCCTGGCGGCGTAGTGTGTTACTGATGGTAGCCTTTGTTACGTTGGTCCCAGCTCTCTGCAGGTCATTCACTAGGTCCCCCCGTGTGGTTCTGGGATTTTTGCTCACCGTTCTTGTGATCATTTTGACCCCACGGGGTGAGATCTTGCGTGGAGCCCCAGATTGAGGGAGATTATCAGTGGTCTTATATGTCTCCCATTTTCTAATGATTGCTCCCACAGTTGATTTCTTCACACCAAGCTGCTTGCCTATTGCAGATTCAGTCTTCCCAGCCTGGTGCAGGTCTACAATTTTGTTTCTGGTGTCCTTCGACAGCTCTTTGGTCTTCACCATAGTGGAGTTTGGAGTGTGACTGTTTGAGGTTGTGGACAGGTGTCTTTTATACTGATAACAAGTTCAAACAGGTGCCATTACTACAGGTAATGAGTGGAGGACAGAGGAGTCTCTTAAAGAAAAAGTTACAGGTCTGTGAGAGCCAGAAAACTTGCTTGTTTGTAGGTGACCAAATACTTATTTTCCACCATAATTTGCAAATAAATTCTTTCCGAATCAGACAATGTGATTGTCTGGATTTGTTTTCTCATTTTGTCTCTCATAGTTGAGGTCTACCTATGATGTCAATTACAGGCCTGTCTCATCTTTTTAAGTGGGAGAACTTGCACAATTGGTGGCTGACTAAATACTTTTTTGCCCCACTGTAAATATATTGATTTGATCAGTCAGGTGCAACTGGAGGGAATTTAGAACTCAGTACTGTTTTTACTGTTTTTTTAAAATTATTATTATTATTATGTATTTATTCTTTTTCACTTTTCACTTGTTTTCTTTTCCTTTTTTTACAAGATCATGTGCATTTATTTTAGGACTAATGACAGTGGTGATATCAATAAAAATATTAATATCTAGAGTTTTGTAGTGATTTTCAATTATTTCTTAAGACAGTATGAATCTAGTTTTATATATCCAATTAATTACTTAATCAATGAAATAATTCATTATAATTTTCATAATAATTGTAAATTCTTTATTCACTGATATTTTATTTTCCATGCACTATGTACTTTTTTACTTTTTATTTTTATCTAGTCGTTTATTTTGTTGTTTAAATATTTTAAAATAAAAATGTTAAAAATAGATGGAGAAATATTATGCTGCTTTTGTTTATAAACATTTGATTTTCACTTGATTATATTTTGTATCTAGTTGTTTTAAATACTGTCACATGAGCAATTGTCAGTGAAAGCGGTATTGCATGGCAGTTTAATTTTTTACCAGACTCGTCAATAGACAGGTCTCAAAATGTACAACAAAAAATGTGTTCAACTGCAAAAAGAAAAGAAAAGAAAAGAAAAAAAGAAAAGAAAAGAAAAGAAATCACTCTAATCAACAGTATTATATTATAGATTGAATGGACATTGTGTCCCTTTAATATGATGAATATTTCCATGATATATTTTAACTTGATGTGGTAAACAGAAAAATAACCAGTTTTTTAGAATAAGAATTTCTCAACAATATCCAATAAGGACAGATCCTGGATTAGCTAAACAGTGTAGGTAAAGACTATAGATGGAAGATGCCTTCTGTGCATCTGTTGCAGACGAATATGAATATAAATCACCACTGTAAGTGTGGCTCTCCCTATAGACCCAAAATGGCCAAAACTATATTAAACTAATTCTGCCATGGCACCTGCCTGATGGAACATCATCTCCCCCCCCCCCATGAGGTGAGGTTGGCCCCATCCCTGTTAACTTTCCATAAGTCCCTCAAAACTTGGTTGTGTCAACAGGCCTGGGGTCCCAAGGGAATGGTGAGTTGCTGAGGTAGCTCCATTGTTGGTAATATTTGTTGGTCTCTCCTTGCCTTTTAATCATAATATTAATATTTTTAATTGTTGACTGTTTTTTATATTACTGTTTTATAGTTTTTTATTGTACGCTGTCCAGAGTCACATTTAGTGAGATGGGCGGCCATATAAATATATTGAATGAATGAATGAATGAATGAATGAATGAATGAATGACAATTAATTATGTGTGCCCCTGGATTGTTTCCTTGGGCTTGAGGATTTCACTACCAGTTCTTGCTGTGACATTTGGATTTCTGAAGGAGGACAATTATAAATTATATTACAATCCTTCGAATTGTTAATTCCACCACATGCTATTTAGATCCCTGCCCTTCCTGGCTGGTAAAATCGGCCAGGGAGGTGACGTGTGGGTGGGTCCAGGCGATGGTTAACTCATCCTTGTTGGAGGGAGTGTTTCCAACTGCCTTCAAGGAGGCATTGGTGCACCCTCTCCTCAAGAAGCCATCCCTGGACCCCACCATTCTGGACAATTTTCGTCCAGTCTCCCACCTTCCCTTTTTGGGGAAGGTGGTTGAGAAAGTGGTGGCGTTGCAACTTCAGAGGACCCTGGATGAAGCGGATTATCTAGACCCTTTTCAGTCAGGTTTCAGGCCAGGATATGGGACGGAGACTGCATTGGTCGCGCTTATGGATGACCTCTGGCGGGAGCAGGATGGAGGTAGTGCATCCATCCTGGCTCTCTTGGATCTTTCAGCGGCTTTCGATACCATCAACCATGGGTCGGCTTAGGGAGTTGGGGGTGGGAGGCATAGTTTTGCGCTGGTTCACCTCCTTCCTCCAGGGCCGTTCCCAGTCAGTGGTGATAGGGGAGGAGAGATCCAGCCCGCGACCGCTCTTATATGGAGTGCTGCAGGGTTCGGTTCTCTCTCCTCTCCTATTCAACATCTACATGAAACCGCTGGGTGAGGTCATCCGACATCATGGGATGAGGTATCATCAATATGCTGCTGATACTCAATTGTATATCTCCATCCCAGGTGAAGTAAGTGATGCAGTGACCACCCTGTCTCAGTGCCTTGGGGCTGTGAGGGCCTGGATGGGGAACAACAGGCTTCAGTTAAACCCTGGCAAGACCGAATGGCTGTGGATTGATGGCTTAGCGTCTTCTGGGAAATTATCATCTTTGGTTCTCGATGGGGTAGCACTGCCCCATTCGGAACCAGTGCGGAACTTGGGGGTCCTTCTAGACTCACGACTCCTGCTCGAAGAGCAGGTGGCGGTCGTGGCTAGAAGGGCTTTTGCACAGCTTCGGCTGGTGCGCCAGTTACGCCCATTCCTGGATCGAGATGCCCTCCCGAACAGTCACTCATGCTCTCGTCATCTCCCATGTAGACTATTGCAATGCGCTTTATATGGGGCTACCCTTGAAGACTATCCGGAAGCTACAACTGGTTCAGAGTGCAGTCGCGTGAGCAGTTCTAGGTGCGCCAAGATCAGCACATATAACACCTTTACTCCGCGAGCTGCATTGGGTGCCGGTTTGCTTCCGGGTACAATTCAAGGTGTTGGTTATCACCTTTAAAGCCCTACATGGCATGGGACCAGAATACCTGAGGGACCGTCTTATCCCCATATCATCGACCAGCCCCACCCGATCATTCAGAGAGGGCCTGCTACGAACCCCATCAATAAGAGAGTGTCATCTTTATTTATTTATTTATTTATTGTATTATTTGATTGTATTTTTATATTCTTTATTCTATTTTAATCAGTTTTATTGTAAACCGCCCAGAGTTCCCCGTTGGGGGAGATGGGCCGTCATATAAGTTAAATAAATAAATAAATAAATAAATAAACAAACAAACAAACAAACAAACAACTCTGAAGCATAAACAATATATACTGTAACCATTTTTGTATGAAGATTTTGGAAGTTGATTTCACAGGTTTTGTGCATTTTTTGTGAAAGGACACATGCACTGCTAGCTGACATTTGCTAGGTCAATTAAAAATTGGGAATAACATCCAAAGTATGTAGTATTGAACCATTTTTTTAGAATTTGCATTGAGGAAAGCTGCGGTAAGTGCCACATATCATGCCAATGGATGTCATTGAAATTAATCCTTCTTTATGGTTAGGAGGATTCTTTCTATTCCATTTGTCTCCTCCTCAGAGCAAGCTGGAGTAGGATCTAAATTTTCACTTGCTATTTGCAGAGGCTTTCTTAACTGTCTCAAAATCCTAGACTGCAGTCATTTAGTATCCTTACAAAACAGGAAATGTGTAATATTTGTTCTTTATAGCACATTTCATCGATTTATAGCTTTACAAACCTGTTTTTGCCCTGTAGATTTAATTCATAGCTTGGTAGATATACTGTTTTAGCAAATATAGTTAATATTACTGTTGCCACTATAGATCTTTCCCCATCAGAGGTTGGGTCAGGATGGTCCCAAAATGTCTATAATTTTATTCTTGGCACTATAACCTTTCTCATGCTCGTAGTTTCTGGGTGTGCTAGACAGCAGTTTGCATAATCCCTAGCCAGTATGGCTTATATCCAAAATATCCAGAGGCTATCAGGTTGTAAAAGACTGGTACAATTAATGTCTAGACCAGAGCTTTCCAAACTGTGTGTGGCGACACAAAAGTGTGTCGCCACACACAGTCTGGTGTGTCGCCACACAACCTGGAAGCGCTGATCATCATCAGCGTTTCCGGGTTTTCCTGCAGCAACACACCAACGGCGGCGTGCAAAAACCTGAAAGCGGCAGCAGCGCTTCCAGGTTTTTGCACGCTGCCGCAACAGCGGCACTTCCGGGTTTTCCCGCGGCGACACACCAACGGCGGTTGGTGTGTCGCCACGGGAAAACTTTGGAAAGCCCTGGTCTAGACCCTTGAACTACTCAGAGACCTTATAAAGATATCTTTGAATGATGGCCTGCCTTTGTGTGGATTGTATTAATTTATTTGTGGGTTTCTGTTTTGGTGACACTTTGGCTTTAACGTTTTTTGGCCTGTATGTGTTGTATGATTCTGCAGTTAGATAACAGGGGGATATTTATTTTATTTATTTATTTTATTAGATTTATATATGCTGTAGGCTTGCTTCCAGATGATGTTCATCGCTGTTGACTCTTAAAAAGTGTTGTTTATTTAAGGGAATAGTCAGTCTAAAGCTCTTTTGTATTGTGTTCGTTTGACTCCAGGTATTGCTCTGCATAACATACACTCCAACATTTGAGTTGAATGGAAGTTCTGTACTTAAGATTGCTGAAGTGAGTATTCTCTGTCAATGGGAAATTAAACTTGGGCTGTTTAATAAAATGACGTGCTTCCCGCTAGATATGGCTTTTCCATTCACAATATTAGATTTATGTCAGTCATACATCACTAATGCAGGTAATTGTTTTGGGAGAGGTTGCCATTCCCTCATCACTCTCTTGAACTCTTCCAAGTGAGCAGCTTCCATCAAAGTGGGAAGAAAAAAACTAAATACCAAAAAGTGACTTCTAGTAGTTTTGTGTTTTGTATATGAAATGAGACTTTGGTACTCAGCAGTATAATAAGATAGATTGGGGGGGGGGGGGGAGAGAGAGAGAGAGAGAGAGAAGCAAGCTACTGTGTATAGATGGATATTTGGAATAGTGACCTCTAAAATAGCTGATACACATTACCTTCTAACCAGTATAATTGTGTTGCTATTATTGTCTCTTTTTCCTTTCCCCAACCAGGTCTGCATTGAAACTTATATTTCCAGTTATCACCAGCGGAGTATTAATACAGCTGTACGGGCAACTCTCAGCCAGATGTTGAGTGATTTGATTTTACAGTTGCGGCAAAAACAAGAAAATACAGTGAGTCAATTCGCAACTGTAATGGGACTGGTCTTTGCTGCCTATGCTTCAGTTAGAGTTGGTATGATACTCACAAAACTGAATTTGTAAATAAACGTCTACAAAATATTAAAGCCTACAAAAAAAAACTCAAGGTGATTTTTAACAGGCTCTAAAATTTTCCTCTAGATCAGGTTTTATCTGAGCTAGAAAATTATAGACTTTTCTCTGTTTCAGGAGCAACTTTCTACAAATTGTAAAGTAAGAGATTTGTCTATAGTAAGCATTGCCACTTTTCTTTGTCTGTGCTAAAGACAATACCTCTGTCCTTCTTCAATAGATGACTGAAAGCCAAGGAGTTCTTCAAGGGTTCAAGAATTCAGGTATCAGTTAATTAATTTTGAGAAAAATGATTTATTTATTACCTTCATATTTATACAAAATTATGGTGTAGTTTCAGTTTCACAAAATACACCAGAGGTAGGCAACTTAATGCTCTGGAGCTGTTTCAGTTCCCATCAGCTTCTTGGTCAGTGACAAGGGAGTTTGAGAACAACATTTGAAGGACATGGCATTGCCTGTCTCTGATATATACAGCTTCTGCTTTTATCCTTTCCCATTTTTCAGAGTGTAATTGTTTATCATAGCAACCATCTGTAGTGAATGGCTGTTGGGTTATTTTGAAACAATAAAAACCTCCAATGTTTAGATTGCATGTACTCCTATCTTATATCAGTCTTCCCAAAATAGTATATTTCGGATGTCATAAACTATAGTAGCTGTAGCTTTGACCAGCATTTTCTTTGGTCAGGGAAGATGGGAAATATGAGGTAGCCATGCTGATTGGGAATCATATGCGTTGGACTCTGGTATAACTATAGCTTACCAGGGTGCAGGGAATATGAACAGCTTCTAGCAGTTTCATGTAGTTAGTGACTGAGCAATCAGAAGGTAGTAAGTACTTCATGTATACAAAGAGAACTTCAGCTCACAGGTATTTTATCATCTTTTTTCCAAAGGTTTGGCAGAGGTTGAAGAAGGTTGAATGTGCTGATATAGTACATATGGAATTCCACTAGGTTCATTATGAGTCAACATGGTTATTTCCCATAGTCTCTATAACTGAATGATATGCAACATGACTAGTACAAGTGAAGTGCTCTACAGAGAAAGAATTCACCCTCCGTAGATTATGCATTCCAAATTTTCTCTTCTTTGATTTGGGCGCTGATAAGATCCTTGATAGAGTTGCTCTAAGAAGGAGTTTTTCTTGCAATACCATACCCCAGTCATCCACAGTTTCTGTGTGATGTGTCTAGTTGCTGAGGTTGGAGATATTGCACATGCCTAATTTTGGTGTAGTTAGGCTTGCATATATCTGAAGCTGCTAATGCATGCCTTTTGTTCACTTTGGAGATTCCACCACTGAGTCATTCTGTGATGATGTTGTCTCTGTCTTCATGGTCCTCTGTGAAAAACTTCAGACAGCCATCAGGTGAGTGAGTGTTTCTAACTATAAATGGGGCTAGGGAGGAAATCTACCCCAGTTCTTGGTTAGGTTCCTTATCTGTCCTGTAGAATCAAGCTTAGATTTGTACTAGCTGATGATTAATTTTGCAAGCATAACACTAGCTTGACAGTATTCAGAGCCATACACTTTTTCTGTACCCTGCATACTCTCCCTTTCTAAGCTCCTACATCCCATGTAGTGCTCTTCTCTTGTAGTGCTTTATGTCTTCTAATTGCCATCTCAGAGGAAATCTCTCTCTGTCTCCTTATAGATAATTCTGTTACATTACTGATAGTGGATTATTGGGATAGCACACCTTGGCAGACTAGGTTGATTAAAGAAGAAAACCATATATATTTAATTTATCTGCTTTCCAAGTAACTAGATCAGATACAGGCATAGAGAAATATATCTTAAAATATTATCAATAACCCTTTATTTTATTTATTTATTTTATTTATTATTTCAATTTATTCCCCGCCCATCTCCCTTGCAAGGGACTCTGGGCGGGTTACAACAATTGAAAGTCTAAAAATACAAAAACAGTATCTAAAATACATTGAATAATAATAATAATAAATTACATAAAATCTTTAGGCTGCATTATTGCCCCTCCATATTTAAACAAGGCACACATTTGCAAGTTTGTGGTTTAGATACCCTTAAATTAACCTTCAAAACAAGCTTGTGCTTGGAGATGTGTGGATATAACCTAATGAAGCAGGCCATCAAGTGATAACTTTTCAAGAGAGGCTTCCATTTCTCCAACAGTGGCATCACCTTTTAAAAAAATGAGTTGGTAGAATTCACCAAGGGCAGTAGGGTAGAGGTTTACTTCATTACTTTGTACTTGGTATAATATCTAACTAGATCCTTATTATTTCTGTTCTCTCTTGCTGGGTTATTTGTGAGCAAAGTGAAACTGGAGAGCGGGAGAAAAATTAAATAATTATTCATATGCTTCATAATTTGGTACTTGTGTAAAGGTAAAGGTTCGCCCCGCACATTTGTGCAGTCGTGTCCAACTCTAGGGGCCGGTGCTCATCTCCATTTGTTAGCCGAAGAGCCAGTGTTGTCCGAAGACACTTCCACGGTCATGTGGCCGCATGACGCGCGCAGAACGCTGTTACCATCCCACCGAAATGGTACCTATTAATCTACTTGCATTTGCATGCTTTCGAATTGCTAGGTTGGCAAGAGCTGGGGCGAGTGTGGGAGCTCACTCCGCACGCAGGACTAGGGATTCGAACCTCCAAACTTGCGATCTTCCGATTGACAAGCCTGGCATCTTACCCCCTAAGCCACCATGCCCCCTAAAAATTGGTAAATTGGTACTTGTGTATAGACCCCTAAATGACTTAGAAACAAAAGTCTTAAAAGAGTATCTCCTGGAGTAATAAGCTGCCCGGATGCTGAGGCCCTACTTGTGATCACATGGGGCAGTGATACAAAACAGAGACTTCTCAGTGGCACCATTATTAGGGAAGTCTGATTAGCCTCATATTACTGAATTTTAAATGATAAGTAAAATGTTCATTGCAGCTGGAACCTTACTGTTTCAGTTGTGTGTGTGCGTGCATGCATAGATATATTTTTATTTGGGTGGATATTTTGGGTGTGTATATTGTTGTTAATAATAGCAGCCTAGAAAAAAGGTCTCAGTCCTTAAGGAAGGAGTCATGCATAAAAGCAGTCTTCTGTACACGAAGATGACATAGAGGCAGATATACGTATAACTGGATGCCATCTTCATAAATATTAAGATATTCACCCGACATTCAGTAAATGGGCAGGATACATTTTTAATGTATGCGATAATGCAAATAACCTTCCAAAACGATCAGATGAGAATATATTAAACTAATTGCCTGTGATTAGAACGTGATTGCATTCACAGAAGTAACTTACAGCACCTTAACCACATTTCTGCACCCATCTCATTCCTACTGAAATCACTGGCAGGAACATGCTCTTTTTAATGAACCAAAGTACTTAACTGCCAAGTTTGTGAATGTGTTCAGCAATGTTTCTTCCTTCATTTTCACAAGTAATGTATTAGGTGTTCTTTTCCCCACATAATTGCATGCAGCTGTTTTTTCTTGCCTTGCCCTTGGAGAGGACTTTGTTTGTTTTTTTTCTGATTCATGGGAAAGTATGCAGTGCCCAGGGGGCATGGTGGCTCAGTGGGTAAGATGCCAGGCTTGTCGATCGGAAGATCGCAAGTTCAGAGGTTCGAATCCCTAGCCCCGCGTGACGGAGTGAGCTCCCGCACTCGCCCCAGCTCTTGCCAACCTAGCAATACGAAGGCATGCAAATGCAAGTAGATGAATAGGTACCACTTCGGTGGGTAGGTAGCAGCGTTCCACATGCGTCATGCTGGCCACATGACCGCGGAAGCATCTTCGGACAACGTTGGCTCTTCGTCTAACAAACGGAGATGAGCACCGGCCCCTGGAGTCAGACACGACTGCACAAATGTGCGGGGGGAACCTTTACCTTTACCTTATGCAGTGCCTGCTTTTTCATTATCTCTGCAGGAATGAACTATAGGCCTGTTATGCACTGTGCTTCCCTTTTTCAGTGAGAACCAGCAGTTGCAGCTTCTCTACCTGGAATGCATTCTCTCCATGCTGAATAGCTTTTCTCCTAGTATGCGCCACCATAAAGGATTCACTGACCTCATCTGGTAAGTAGATGTACTTTGAATGATACAGAGAACAAACAGAGTTTCAGCCTTGTAGAAAACATCTTCGGTCTTTGTATTTGAGCAAAGGTAATATCTGTCTATGAGATTTATTTTAAAAGAGGGAAAAAAATAACTTAGGGAATTCATTCTACCTGAGTCTGAAATTACTTCATGACCAACAGTCTGGGTCTGGTGTATTTATATGCTGCAAATCAGAAGCCACGTCTGCTTTGAGAAGAATAGCACCCAGCAGGAGAACAGCAGCAACCCCTCACTGAAACTGCAGCAGAGAAAGCCTGGGATCCGGCACTAGAGTTGGTCTTCATGAATGATCCGGTGTCTTTCATGGCAGTCTGACTTCGTAGGAACCTCTTTCTCTAACCAAGGAGAGAAAGAGCTTTTAGAGGGCATGCAAATTGAGTGAGTGAGTGATTGTATTTATATCCTATTTTGTTTCCTCAAAGACCTCAAGAGGGCATATATGGGCATCTCGATTTAACCCTACAACCCTGTGAGGTATTATTTATTTTATTTATTTTATTAAATTTATATTACCGCCCATCTCCCCCAACAGGGACCCTGGGCGGTGCACAGCAAAATAGTGAATTAAAAATATATAAAATTACATAAATACAAAATATAAATTCCAAGAAAAATATTAAAATAGGTCACTGGGAGGCTTCAAGGGGCCAGCCATCCCCAAGAGGAACTGTTGACGTTTCCCTCCCAGGCAAGACGACAGAACCAGGTCTTTAAGCCTTTCCGGAAGGCTGGGAGCAAGGACATCAGCCTCAGCTCCGGGGGTAAGATATTCCAAAGGGCGGGCGCCACTGCAGAGCAGGTATGTTGGGATAAGAAAGAATAACCAGTCCAAAGTCACCCTGTCAATCATTTGATCAACTGGAGACTTGAACTGGGAGTGGCCCTTCTCCAGTACTTCACTGGGCTTCACAGCACTCTGGGCTGAAGACAAAAAACTCCTCTGGAGTATCCAAGGGCATACAGGCAGCCCTTATCTACAGTTGTTAAAACCAAAGGGAAGGCAGCTTAAACCAGCTGCAACTCTTTAAACCAGTTGCAAATGGTAGCCATACGATCCTCAGAAAAGATTCAGTTGCATTAAGGAGTTGCAGATAGGTGCTACATGAGCATTCCTGCATGCTCTGAAACATTTTTTTTATCTGAATCTGAAGTGCTGCACAGCCCCTTTGCACATACATTTCCCTTCATATATTCATATATTCATATATTCAGATGTGGCTTCTGCAAATCAGAAGCCACATCTGTCTTTGAGAAGAATACCACCCAGAAGGAGAACAACATATATATGTCAAATGAGGATAGACCAGTTGTAAAAGCATGTTTTTTATGCAGAAGGCTCAGTTCTGGGTTGAGTTCTTAGTCAGATGGATGGAAATTTAGGAGAGCCACAGCCAGCTGATATTGTAGATGACCCAGTGAGTTGACAAGGCAATTTTCTGTGTATCTATATACCATAATCAAGAAGTTCCTTATGGAGGTGTTCTGTGTAGAAGGTTTAGGACAATTGATACTATAATATAACTTTAACTTTTATGCCAGGACATATTATTATGGCTGTGAATGCTTTGATTGCACACAACCACAGTATCTCTCTGATGACCATGAAAGCCACTCAACATTCTTTTCAGATTTCTGTGCAAACCTGGAAAAAAATATACCACTGTTATAAGACATTCACTCTTTGAAGTTCATGCAGCTCTTAAAGTAGCCCCAACTTCTTTTCACGCGCTCATGAAAGCTTGAAAAAGGCTGAACTACTTTAATCATTCTGGAAATAGGCATAGCATATTACTTTTTTCAGGTTCAAGTTCCTTTCGTGCTAATTCTGCATATATCGTACAGCCACACCTTAGTTCAGTTGTTGCGTGTGGATATGCATCTTTCCTACATGCAAAGGTTTTCCCTTCCCCTTAATGCTCATATGCTAAAAAAATTAAGACCTCAAGGGATTCAGAAAACTAATGAAAATTTGCATTAGAATATTGCTTTTAAAGAAGATGGGGTATCATCTGGACAGAGTAACCATTATTAGGCCTATAGACACATGTCATTTGCATTCCCATGAGACTATAGTATGAATTGGAAGCATCCAAGAAGAAATAGGAGCAGTAGAGTAGCTATTCAAGGATATCTCAAAATGGCTCATGGATTGAGCAAGTATTCAGATATAATTAGTTGAAAGGTAAATTTGTCATTTCAGGTTCCAGTGTACTGTGGTTGAAATAGCGAATTGTAGTCTTTAAAGGTACCTATATCGAGAACAGAGAGAAGGAAATGTTATAGATGTTATTTTTGCTACTAAATTGAAATTCCCATGGAAGCTGGCCTACTTTTCCCATGTATTTACTCTAAGGCTTAATTTTATTATAATCTGCCTTTATTATTCCTTTTGGCAACAGTTCCATTTCTGTTTGTAACATATTCTTACATTTCTGATGGTTCTTCAGTTTGTCATGTTGTAATGTATAATTCTATTTCAGTAACAAATTTGTACAGTGTTCAAAGGTGCAATGCTAAGTTTGAAATTACTAGATCTATTCTGTTTTAATTTCCTTGAATAAAGAATATCCTTCACTTCTTTTCACAACACATCAGGATGGTTGTTTGGTAGTACCTTGTGTGTTTCTTTAAGGGACTTTCCTCAGTCATGCAACAATTACTTCCAGGCTTGCCGCTATATGAAATACAATCTTTGGAAATATTGTTTGATGCCCTTGAATCAAGTCTGATTCCTGATGACTATGTTCACCATCTCAACCTATCTAATAATCTCATAGCTCTTCTAAGTACAACCCTGTAATTTCTTTCATCCTGTCCATCCTCCTTATCTGTTGTCTTCCCCTCTACTTCTCTCAATTTTGCCCACATAATCTTTTTTTTCCCTAGTCCAGTATTTGCCCACATTCCATGCCCAAAGTGTATGAGTGTGAAATAGGGACAAAAGCAGTCAAAAATAAGTGCAAGTTAAGGCACATGGATGAAGACCTAAACACCAAAGCCATAATTCTGTTTACAAGTGAATCATTCTGTGTTTCAGTACTTTTGGATTATTCCATTTTTCTATAAAACTGTACTTTCTTTTCCAATATAACAAAAGCATTTTAACTATTCAAACACTTTATCCTTCACTCTTTCTTCTACCCTACCCCTTTAATTTATTTTTCTCAGGAAGCAGCTTTGTCCAGCCCTGATTGTAATCTTGGGCAATCCAGTTCATGACAAAACAATCACATCTGCTCACAGCAACACCAGTCATGAAGCCGATTCTCCTTCCTCAGGACTCTCTGACCATGGCCGAGGGTCAGGCTGCTCTACAACTGCCCCTGCCCTTAGTAGTCCTGTTGCAAGGACTATCTACTACATTGCAGCAGAGCTCGTTCGATTGGTGGGCTCAATGGAGTCCATGAAGCCTGTTCTGCAATCTCTGTACCATCGGATGCTTCTATATCCCCCACCCCAGCACAGAGTAGAAGCTATCAAGATCATGAAAGAGGTGAATTTACAGGAAGACACTCCCTGGTTGTTTTTTAAACTTGTCAACTTAAATTGCAGCTGAAGTTTCTTTACGAGTCGCAAACTGTTAGTTTTCAATAATAAAGTATATAAAATGATACAGTGATAAAAGAAACAGCTGGTGTACAATCAGTAACAACTTTGTTTTCAGAAATTCAAATGGAATGGTCTAATTAACAGCTAGATTTTCATGCTTGACTTGATTTCTAACCATAACAGGGCTCCCTGTTATGGGTAATAATCCCTACACTTTGACCTCCTGGGATGAATGAAGATACCCTGCTGATATGCTGGGCCACAGCTATTTTATAGCATATAAGCAGCCAGTACAAGCAAGCTGATGCAGATTGTATGCATTCTCCAAGCCAGGTCCAACTGGATACTAACTTTCTGTGTTAGCTGAAATTTGCAAATAATTCTGAAACATTGGCTCATGTGGAGACTAAATAATCAGTTAAAACATACATGTAAGAATAGCTGACTTTAACAACTAATTTGACTAATACATGGAAAAGTAATATGTTGATATAAATTGACATTGACAAAATTGACATGGTGGAAAATAAATGTAGACGTTTACAAAGAAGATCTTAGTGATCCTTACCAGGATTAACATAAGATTTATAGTACTTTCTGCCTCCAGTTACCTTTTACAGTAGTTGTATGCACAAAACAAATAAAGCACCAACATTTCCTTGTTGCAATTCACATCATGGAATCCATCCATGAAACTGCTATTAGGAAAAAATACTCTCTTTCTTCATATTCCCTTTGGTCTAGTTAAGAGTCAGTAGTGTTTATCCTACTTATTATGCCCAGTTCTAACCTGCCATTAAGAGATGAATGGCAAAACCTGCCAAATATTCTCTATGGCTATGGAGGTTTTTTAGAAGGAGGTAAGAACATTAGGGGCGTGGTGGCTTAGCGAGTAAGACGCCAGGCTTGTCGATCGGAAGATCGCAAGTTCGGAGGTTCGAATCCCTAGCCCCGCGTGACGGAGTGAGCTCCCGCACTCGCCCCAGCTCTTGCCAACCTAGCAATTCGAAAGCATGCAAATGCAAGTAGATTAATAGGTACCACTTTGGTGGGTAGGTAACAGCGTTCCGTGCGCGTCATGCCGGCCACATGACCGCGGAAGCGTCTTCGGACAACGCTGGCTCTTCAGCTAACAAACGGAGATGAGCACCAGCCCCTAGAGTCGGACACGACTGCACAAATGTGTGGGGGGATCCTTTACCTTTATCCTTTTTAAGAACATTAGGCCCTGCCTAGTCCAGCATTCATTGTCACACAGTCGGCAACCAGATGCATTCAGAAACTTACGCATGGAGACGCGAGCAGGATGCTCGCTCTCCCTGCAGCTGGGATTTAAGGTATGTTGCCTGTGATTTCGGAAGTAATGAACAGCCATCAAAACTAATAGTCCTTGTGGCCCAGATCTTTAGTAATTTTCCTGCTACTTTTTAAAAACTGCCCAAATTAGTGGTCATCACTCTGATGTCAACAGACTCGGTATGTTAACTCAGCATTTTGTAAAGAAATATTTCTGAATTTCCTCACATTTAGTTTTAAGAGATTATCCTGAGTTATGACCTTTTAAGATATTCTAATTTTAAAAAATAATAATAGATGCTATAATAGATTGGTGGAATCGTACGCCATTTCCCTGCGGCTCTGCCATAGGGTAAAAGTAATGTCCCTCTTTTGGGGGAGATGGGTGGTGACGAAACTTGATAAATAAAAATGTCTTGTGAAAGGACATTTTAGAAGAGTTTATTACAGCAGCCTTTGTGAACTCAACCTGGAACAAGGCTAAAATGTGAGGAATGCCCATAAACATTTTATCGTTAGGTCTTTCCCCTCTGCTTGAATTCTTGAATAAATTTTGACAAGTTATTTCAAGATTAACTGGAAATTTTGAAAAATGAAAAGCTGCTTTTGCTTCAGAACAGTGCCTTTGTTTAGAACAGCCTGCAGAAGAATTAGGCTCTTTAACGTAATGCATTTAATTGATGTTCTTAAATTGCATATATTTAGATACTTGGAAGTCCTCGGCGGCTTTGTGATTTAGCAGGTCCCTGCTCCACAGAACCAGAATCCAGAAAGAGGTCCATTTCAAAAAGAAAATCCCACCTGGATCTTCTTAAACTGTATGTACCCATTATTTTCAAATTTTTAATAACTCTTGTTACATGATTGCTTAAAAAAATATTTTCTTCTTTGACAGTGTTTAATTCAATAGGCTTTCCATAATTCTAATTAGCACAATTTTCTTCTTCGTCTAACAGGGCAGACCTAAAAGGCTAAGAATATGCTAAATAATTCTAAAGTATAGTGCAGGTATGCATAATGCATATGCTGAGACAACAGGAGAAACCTTAATTACAACATCTGTAGGATTTTGCCTTTGGAATACAATCAATGACTTCTTGATTAGGCAGGCATTTGTTTTATCAGATGGATGCCTTTATCATTTAACATCCCTCTCATTTTCTGCAGCTTGTCTAGAATCAGAAATTTCTAATTTAGAAATTGCAAGAGTTTGTACTTGACTGAGAAGCTTCACAGGTAGAAAAAACTTTTTCTGAGGAAAATGTAAAAGCTTCCTAATACAAGTAGTCCTCACTTAATGGCCATTCATTTAGCAACTGTTGAAAGTTACGATGGAGCTGGAAAAAGTGACTTACGACCAGTGCTCACACTTATAACTGTTGCACCTGCAGTCATGTGATAGCGATTCAGGCGCTTGGCAACCGTTGTGCACTTATGACAGTTGCAGCATCCCGTGGTCATGTGATCGCCATTTGCGACTTCCCAGCTGGCTTCCAACAAGCAAAGTCAATGGGGAAGCCAGTAGGAAATCACAGTCACGGTCATGTGGTGTCTTGGTTAACGACCATGGGTGATTTGCTTAACAACTGCAACAGGGACTGCCAGAACTGCCATTGCTAAGCAGGGCCGTTATGTGATTTTCACTTAACGACCACTTTGTTTAGCGATGGAGTTGCTGGTCCCAATTAGGGTTGTTAAGCGAGGACTACCTGTAGTTATTCCAGGCTGATTGAGGGGGTTTATATACTACTAACAGATTTCTGTTCTGAGGAGGACACCTCGCTAAAGTAATTTCTAAAATTTCTGAATCAGTTTTGGAGAGCCTGATGTATCTGGTGTCCATGTGTGTGTGTATGAGTACACATATGTATATTTGTAGGCATATACTGTATGCATGCAATTTAAAGATTGATATTTCAGTTATCAATTTAAAATCCAATCTATATGTGATGTACCGGTAGGTCTCGATTAGTGCTGATAATGAATCCCATGAAATGATCACATTATTGAATTTGCACTATTCGAAGTGATATTTCTATGGAAATTAGGGTAACTGGTTCCAGCTTGGTGGAAATAGGCAATGAAAATTTTAAACATAATTTTTATATGTTTATTAATGAAATATAACAGTAAACAATTAAAAGAATATACTTATAACTTCATTTTATTTCTAACAAAGTGACAGAGTAGTTATAGAAAGCAAAATAAAAACAAAATATTCTAAATATCATTCCTAAAGGTAAGCTTACAGTGACAAAAACATCTTTATCATATAATGCAGGAAGCGGTAGCAAGATTGTTACCTAGACCACCCTTCAGGGTTTTTTTAGGTGGTTTTAGGTTTTTTTTAATTGCTTTCTAATGGATTACAACCTGCCATGAGACCTTCTAGATCAGGGTTTCTCAACCAGGGTTCTGTGGAGCCCTAGGGTTCCTTGAGAGGTCACTAGGGGTTCCCTGGGAGATCACGATTTATTTAAAAAAATATTTCAAAATCGGGCAACTTCACATTAAAGAGATAAGTTTCATTCTTTATTTTTAGTTTAAGAACACTGTTAATGTATATGTACAGGCCTACACATGAAACAAATGTAATAATTTTGTAACTTCTGGCCTATATTTGAGCCTGAATGTGCAGGGATTCCCCGAGGCCTGAAAAATATTTCAAGGGCTCCTCCAGGGTCAAAAGGTTGAGAAAGGCTGTTCTAGATAGATCTTATAAATATTTAAAATAAATAAATCAAGTGAACAAAGGACAAGCTGGAGGATAAACCCATATTCAAAGCTTACCTGCTATCTCCTGTATTCTCCTGTAGTTCTTCAAAATGAGCCTCTCTTTTTTTTTTAGCTTTTCTCGAACAGAACCTTCCTTCTCTCCATTTTGCACACATGATTAGCATCTAAAACCTCGATGGCAGCTGTGCATGCGCTAACCTCAACTGTGCGTGCACTAGCCTAGCATTAATTGAATTTTGGCCCACATTAAGCGCGACCTGGTATCAATTTATAATTCTCACTGAATTGAATTTCACACTATTTGAACTCACATTAATCGTGACCTACCTGTGGTGGCTCAGCGGGTAAGACATCAGACTTGTCGATCGGAAGATCACAAGTTTAGAGGTTCGAATCCCTAGTCCCGCATGACGGAGTGAGCTCCCGCACTCACCCTAGCTCTTGCCAACCTAGCAATTTGAAAGCATGCAAATGCGAGTAGATAAATAGGTACCACTTCAGTGCATAGGTAACAGCGTTCCACGTGCGTCATGCCGGCCACATGACCGTGGAAGTGTCTTCGGACAACGCTGGCTCTTCGGCTAACAAATGGAGATGAGCACCGGCCCCTAGAGTCGGACACGACTGCACAAATGTGCGGGGGGAACCTTTACCTTTATACCTGTACTTACTTAGATACAGGTACTTTATTTATTTATTACATTTCTATCACCGCCCATCTTCCCCCAAAGGGGGAACTCTGGGCGGTTTACAATAAAACCACAATTAAAATACTAAACAAACCACAAATACAATAAATATAAAATACAAGTCCAAATTTTAAAAAGAATTGTGAAGCATCTTCAAATTAGGACAGCCTATTCAAGAGATTTTGTAAACATTTGTTTGAATGGAATAGTGGGTCACATGGACCTGGTTAATCAAATGATAGCTCATTACCAAAGAGATGAAACCATCCCTCCTCTTTACAGTACAAATTCTTTATCCATTGTATAATTGATCTAGGAGGCATAGGAATGAAGGGTATCTTATCTTTCTTTACATTGTAGAATCTTGGATGGGATGACTGAAGCCTGCATAAAAGGTGGCATTGAAGCATGCTATGCCTCGGTGTCCTGTGTCTGTGCCCTGCTTGGAACGCTGGATGAGTTAAGTCAAGGGAAGGGCCTTGATCAGGAGCAAGTCCATCTGCTTCTCCGACGGCTGGACGAATTAAAAGAGGGGGCTGAGACAAGTAGAGATTCCATGGAGATCAATGATGCTGATTTTAGGTGGCAAAGACGTATCCTGTCATCAGAGCATGCCCCCTGGGACGCAGGCCATGAAAAGAGTCCTGACATTAGTATTAGTGTTACCACAGATACTGGTCAGACAACCCTAGAAGGAGATATGGGGCAGACAACACCAGATGATCGTTCTGAAATTCGTAAGAATTCTTTGCAATCCCCAGCTGGACAAGCAGGCAAAGAAATTCATTATAAAGAGCCAGAATCAGAAACAGTTGACCAGCCAGACGTAGTTCAACGGAGCCACAATGTTGTCTATCCAGATATAACTAATTTCCTTTCTGTTGATTGCAAGGCCCGTTCGTGTGGATCTAGATACAGTGAGAGTAATTTCAGTGTTGATGACCAGGATCTTTCCAGAACTGAATTTGATTCATGTGACCAATATTCTATGGCAGCAGAGAAAGACTCTGGAAGGTCAGATGTGTCAGACATAGGTTCAGATAACTGTTCATTAGCTGATGAAGAACAGACACCACAAGATTGTCCTGCTAACAAGTCTTTACGAACTGCTGCCCTTTCCTTGAAACTACTTAAGAACCAGGAAGCGGATCAGCATAGTGCCAGATTGTTTATCCAGGCTCTTGAAACTCTCCTCCCGCATCTTATAGCTCTTCCTAAAGTAGAAGAGGTGGATTTGGCTCTCCAGAACTTTTCCTCAACTTTTTGTTCAGGTTTGTAAGCAGCTCATTCGCTTCACCATTAGTGTTCAATCAATTACTATATTAGAGTATCTTTGCATATATGTCTCTGTGTGTCTACGTCTGTCTCTCTCTGTGTATTTATTTAATTATTTAATTAATTGATATTTATGTCTGTTCTACATTATTATTGATTAACTTAAGGCATAATTTCATGCAGTGTTTGGAGGAATCTGCATTCTAATTTACTGTATATGCAATTAATTATGTAATGTTGGGATAAGGCACATTTTACTTTAACTAAAGGAATGTCTGACCCCTTGTGGACTCTTTTAGGAAAGATCAATGAATGAGGTATTATTCCAGTGTTGTTCTTGTCATGAAAAATCCATTGAATATTTTATGCTTTATGTAGCCATTTCCATGTGTATGGCTGAATTAGAGAAAATGATTCATCAGAATAGCCTATTAGGTTAAAAAGTTTTAACAAAGATTTTCCATCATCACAGTATCTCAGTGATAAATAAACCGCCCAGAGTCCCCTTTGTGGGGGGAGATGGGCGGTGATATAAGTTGGAAAAATAATAAAATAAAATAAAATAAAATAATAAAATAATAAAATAAAATAATAAAATAAAATAAAATAAAATAAATAAAATAAATAAAATAAAATAAAATAAAATAAATAAAATAAAATAAAATAAAATAAAATAAAATAAAATAAATAAAATAAAAATAAAATAAATTCTAAGTTGTATATATAACTTCTGAATTTCCATTATAATTCAAATGCTAACTAATTTTTCAAGAAAATTGTTTTCTGTTATAAAAAGACTCCATAGCTGACATACCGTTGCTGAATATTCATGCCTACTTAATTATATTTCAGAAGCAAGCTGTTCATTCATTTCTAATTAGTTGAATAGAAACACTTTACAGGATGCTTTGCATGTTATAATTGTGTCTTTATAATGTTTGAAAAACCTACCCCCAAACCTCCCAAATTCTAACAAGATTCACTATAAAACCATGCTGGCCCCATTTTTAAAAACAAATAGTTCTGCTTTGTGCAACTTCAACTGCTGCGGGTTATGGGGCAATGATATAGGGCAAGATGGACTGGCTCTGGGTAGATTTTTTTCCTGGCCTTTAACAGTATCATCTTTACCTTATAAAGTTTTAGAACTTGTTTGTTTGCAGAAGCAAATCTGATTCAGCCATATCATGGTACACATCATGTCTATAGGTAGCGTGAGAAGTCATTTCAATTATTTATTTTGATTTTCTTTATAATATTGGTATTTGAGCTTCTTCAAAATGGAATAGGAATACCAGTGGTAGTGGTGGGTTGGGCTGTATGTGCATGAGAGAGACAGGGCTGTATCTAAAATCACCCCAAAAGCTGTCGCTAACCCAAACCCAATCCAGTACTGGTCCATCGTTTTACTCTTTTCTAGGTGTCAACAGTGTAAGTTATCATCATTTAATTTCTATGAATTAAAAAACATGACTGAAACTTGGTTCTTGTGCATAATTTGTGTCTCTCTGTATTTATTAGGTATGATGCATTCTCCAGGGATTGAAGGGAATGCCAGCTTTAACTTCCAGACCCTGATGAACGCAGATAGCCTCTATTCAGTCACTCACTACATACTTCTGCTCAACCTGAAGCTGTCAAATGCAAATTACTATCGGAAGAAACCTGCCCAGTCCCCTGTATTACTGGTGAGGTCAAAGCCTAGCTTGACATATACTGTGATGAACATCTCGTACTCGGCCATATTCTAGTCTATAAATCTACAGTTCAGTGATCAGATTAATCTTCCTTCAGCTCATGAGTTGGAACAGAATAACCACAATAGCTCTATCAGAGATCAGTTTACAAAGCTGCATGGGTTTGAAGAAGGGGGATACATGAAATAGAGTTTAAGATGTCTATTCTCCCTGTTTCAAGGATTTAGGGTTTAGATTTTTAAACACCCTTCTGAAAAGCAGTAATCAGAAGACAAGTCCAAAATTAAAAATAAATGCAACCTTTTCCTCCTGATTCAATGGAGCCCTGGATCTTTCAATAATTATATAGGGAGAGGGACATTATGGCAGATTGCTTGCATCACTTCCTTCTCTGGTTTACACCAGCCATGTGCCCTGAGTTCAGGCAAACAGTAAACTGCTAAGATTCCCAAAGAAAGGGAAGAAATTGTGCAGTGAGAAGAAATGAAAGGGGGGAGCACACAAACCTAAGACTTGGGGTGCTCATGTATAATTTGATACTGCCTTGAAATGGCATGGGGGGGGAATGCTGAGATCCCCTTTGTAAACATAGGAGTATTTTTATCTCCGTTGGGAGCTGCAGCTGTATGCCACTACCACATTTGTATATGTTAAATTCCCTGAGAGAGAAACGATACATCTAGCTGTACCTTACTGACTAAATGATGCTCTTCCATTCTGCAGAAGGAATTCATGAAACAGGTCCAATCCAGTGGAGTATTGATGGTATTTTCTCAGGCCTGGGTTGAAGAACTTTACCATCAAGTATTGGAGAGAAATCTTCTTGGGGAAGCTGGTTATTGGGGAAATCCTGAAGAGCATAGCCTTCCACTCATCACTATGCTGACAGGTTGGCTCCATGACAGTGTTGCCATTTGAGTACTATATAAAAACAAGTGTGTGTTGATATGAAAATAAATGCATTTATACCAGTGTTTAATATATTAGAAATAAATATTATGGGGATCTAGCTAATATTGTATCCTCCTCCTAAAATGAGTTTGTGGATAAGCTATTAGGCTTAATTATTTCAAATAGATGTTCGTGGCAAGGCAAGACTGTGATTGGAACATCTCTGGTCACAGTGAAAGGTGGTTCTTATTGGATCAGAGTACACACAAGCAAAATATATAAAATATATTTTATTTTATTTTATTATTTATTTTATTTTATTTTTTTAATTTAATTTAATTTAATTTTTATCCCGCCTTTATTATTTTTTATAAATAACTCAAGGCGGCAAACATACCTAATACTCCTTCCTCCTCCTATTTTCCCCACAACAACAACCCTGTGAGGTGAGTTGGGCTGAGAGAGAGTGACTGGCCCAAGGTCACCCAGCCGGCTTTCATGCCTCAGGCGGGACTAGAACTCACAGACTCCTGGTTTCTAGCCCAGCACTTTAACCACTAGACCAAACTGTGCCCAGGCATTCTACAGGAATGTAGAATGTCTCATGTGGGATGCTTCTGATGAAATGAGTGGCTGCTCAGGAAAGCTTATCCTCTAATAAAGTTGGTTAGTTGTGAAGGTGCTACTAAACTCCATGCCTATTCTGCTGCCACACCCTAACACTTCCCTCGTGCCATCCCATGTGGGGTGGAAGTTGACAGGAACTCTGCTTTTTCAATGATGGCATTCTTACTCTCAAATTTGCTAATTAAAGCTTCCTAGCATCTATTGTAACATCTTTCAAATGACAGGTAAATATTCTATTTATCTCCCCGGCTTTAAATTTTCCTGATTCATTCTTTTTAATATTCTGGTTCTAGTATTTTGCATGTTACCCTTTGTTTTTAAACATTTTTATAAGCTGCCTTAGTAGGTTGAGAGGTAGAAGAGTAATATATTCAACAAAGAAACCAATACACCATTCCCTAGTTGATTTTGTTACCTAATAACATTAGGTAAAATAATTATGTAATTATATATTTGAACTAGAGATGCTTCTTTTCTGTCATCTACTTTGGTAGCGTTGCAGAGTTCGGTTTGCATTTTTAGATAACATTTGTAAATTCAGTTTGCTCTTTGTCATAAATTTTCAGTGGTTATTAACAGAGTATAAAACTAAACAGTAACTCCTTCTTTAAAGAAATGTTCTAAACTCCCACATGTGACAAGGATAAATAGCAGAGATTGTTCCTTTGGGGGCTTTGTATATCAGAAGCTCCTCCCTTATTCACTGCAAAGATAAATACTCCGTAATTCCACAACAGGCTGCCTGGCCTGTTTTATTCAACTTAGTTTATTGCTAGTGAACTAGAATTGCTTCAGAGCAGTGTAACCATTCCTCAGCCCAGATGTGTAGGTTCTACTATTCCCCTCCCTCAAATCCATTTCCAGGGGAAAAAATGACTTTAATTTTTAGTGGTGATTGTGACTTTCATGAGAGTAGTAACTTAAATTTTAAGCCGCCTTCGCTCAGTAGCTCAGTCTGACTTCAGGGAGATGTCTTCATCATTTGCAATGTAAAGTATCAACTTGCATGTATGGAGTGAATGGCCATCCATTCAGCTTTCAGATGATACAGCTAAAGAGTTTTCATGTCTCACCCTGTCTCATATACAGTATGATACTTTGTAAAAGGGTATTCCTTTGCAAGTCATTGGCTGAATTAATGCATCTCAGCAAGCCATAATATGCTTTATTTATTTTTTGCTTAGAGTGATGTGCTGATATGGTCAGTGAGAAAACTATGGAGGTTGGGGAACTGGTCCATAGTGTGAAACTATTACTTATATTTAAATTACTGATTGCAGTGTGGCTGTAGCTTATTCAGCCAATCATGGTTAAATCATAACTTAGCACTGCATATTTAGTGTGAAAATATACTTCCTTACATCCATTCGTCATGGCTTCTGTATGTGAACTGTACTGGCTGAATGCCTTAACCAAAATTTGAATCTAAGGTTGCTGTTGGCTTTCCATTCTGATTTGTATTACTGGAAATGGTGGCTGCTCCAAATTCACCAAGCATGCATAACCATAGAAGAGCTGCACTTGTGGTTAAGAAGCCATTGAGACGGGAATAAGGAAGCAGTGCGTGCATTTAGAGTGGTTTACAGTAATGTGTCATGGAAACTTGCCCCTGAGATGAAAGAGAGAACAAGAGCAATGCATCGCAGATACTTTATCTAGATGTTTTCCTTTGCAGACATTGATGGCTTGGGAAGCAGTGCGATAGGCGGGCAGCTGATGGCTTCGGCTTCCAAACAGTCTCCTCTGTCCCAGACCTGGAAACCAGATGACACAGTGTTGGCAGGTGGAGGATATGCACAGTGTGCAGCATGGCTCACATGTCATATATATATATATATATGTGTGTGTGTGTGTGTGTGTGTGTGTGTGTGTGATATTTTAGGCTAGAGATTTAGCTGTTGATTGATAGCCGGGGAAGTGTTTCCTTTTCTATGTCTTCCATCTCTGCATGTGTGATATAGATCTCATTTAAAATCTGGTGCCAGCTTTTACCTTTGTCAGTGAATTAAGTTTTTATTTTCCATTTGGGGCATTTCATGGATGTCATCACTTTTATGGTTCATTAAAATGTTACATTGTTGAAAAAATGTATGCTTGATTTTGGAATAATTCACACCCTTTGAAATAATTCCTCCCTCCCTCCCTCCCTCTCCCTCCCTCCCTCTCTCTCTCTCTCTCTCTCTCTCAATCTTGACCTCACCTTGTCATTGTCCTATGAAAATCCCCTCTCTGACCTCCTATTAGCTTCCAAGGAAAAAAGCTCCCATAAGCACCTGCGGAAGCTATTTTTCTTGGCCAATGTCAGTATGATAGAGATGATTTCCATCAGGATCGTGATGGGAGGAAATTAACGCTTCCCTCCCCACACTTTGGTATCATTTCTGACTAAATACTTAGCATAGTTAAAATAATTCCTAAGACCATCTTTCACTTTTCTTTGCTTCAGGAGTCGCTTTTGCCCGATACCTTCTAATTGGTTGCTGGAAGAATTTGATTGATACCTTATCGACACCTCTGACTGGCCGCATGGCAGGGAGCTCCAAAGGGTTAGCGTTCATTCTTGGGGCTGAAGGCATCAAGGAGCAGAACCAAAAGGAGAAGGACGCCATCTGCATGAGTCTAGATGGGCTAAGGAAGGCAGCCCGGCTCAGTTGTGCTTTAGGTAGACTGTATTCATTGGCACAGTTTTCATTTTTAGATATAAATCTATGCACCCTTTCCGTATCCAAAGAAGAAGCTTCAAAACAGAAGAGCTATATGACCTTCCTCTACGCTTTTCCCCTTTGTGCTGCCAGATGTTTAGCAAATGCATGGTCGGGGGCTACTAGGATGAACTATAATTCATCAGATGTTTTCCTCCTGATCGTAGGAGTTGCTGCTAATTGTGCATCAGCCCTTGCTCAGATGGCCGCTGCGTCATGTGTTCAAGAGGAGAAAGAGGAAAGAGATGCCCAAGAGCCCGGTGATGCTATTGCTCAAGGTACAGGTTGTCAGATGTTCAGTGGCTCTCAGCAGTGTCCACGATCTCTGTGTTGCTCATTTTGCTTAGAAGGCTGGTTGGATGTTCTTGTCTGGTCCTCCCCTTGTTCTGGGTGGGTAACTTCTGCAAAGATCAAGAGTAGTTGCTTTAAGCAAAGAAACAAAAACTTTTGCAGATTTAAAATGGGCAAAATCCCACTGGATAAAACAAGAATAGAAATTTTACATGCAGTCACTTTATGGCATAGTATTGTCACAACAGGTGGCAATGTCTAGTTGACATCCAGTCTTGAAAAAGCTTAGCAGGGTTGGATCCCGTTCATATTTGATGGGAGATAATCGCAGACTATTAGATTTGACTCGGTAGCTGAAAAAAGGATTCCAAAAGTAGATGATGTCAAGCCACTTCTGTGCTTTTCCAAGAAATAATATGGATATATTAAGGTAGTAACCATAAGTGGAACATGACTCATGGGAGATTTTATTGCCTTCCCAAAAAGGTTTGTATGGGTTTGCAACCAAGAATGCTGTAAGTAAAATAAGGAACTATAGTCAGTGGCACGGGAGTGTGAGATTATTTCTTACCTGCTGTGTTTTCAGGCCCTTTTCACCTCTTTGTAACTGACACAATGTACAGAAGGGGAAATGGGTTTGAGCCTCCTGAATCTGCCCAGTCTCTGAGTTCAGCAGTACAAGTTGCCTTTGGTCCCTATACTTGCATAGATATACTGTATTTTTGCTGGCAATCAGGAAAATTGCCCATTCGGCCTGTTTGCATGCAATATTTTTTACCTTTTCTGCTAAATATTTACGGTTGGGGGCAGTGCCAGTAGGAATTATCTTCCTTTCCTCTCCGTGCTTGAATGCAGGGCAGGGTGACTGTTTTTGGCCCGGAGCTTCACTTCCTCTTTTTCTCCTGCCTGGGGGCTTGGAGGCCACAACAGACGATATTGTAATGACACTGGAGTGGGAAGAGACCCATTTTTTGGAGCCATTTGTCATTTCGGGGGCTTTTAGGGGCAGAATGGTTTCCTTAAACCTTCCAGCAGCTAAAGGCAGGCATTTTGACTCTTCGCCCCCAAAGCAGGAAATATTGGCTTGATTGGGAGGGTTGAGGGGTGCTTCCATACTTTCCACACCTTAAATTCCTCCAATCCACCACAGCAAAATTAAGGGTCTGACATATTTAACCCCAACCATCGCAGGCCACTTCTGCCTTAATTTGCTGTAAAGATGTGAAAAGGGCTCAAGGGTGTTTATATACTGCACTGAAACTCGATAGGCTTTTAAAAGAGATTCTTTTCTGTCTAAATATATAATGATACAGTAAAACAGAAAGTGGAGCAAAAACTGGAGCAGATGGGGAAGGTGCAAGGTGTCTGCCTCCACACCGCTCACGTTTTATGCATGGATGCTGTTCTCAGTGTGGGACTGGAGATGGGAAGCCACAATCCAGACTGTTGGCCTCATGTGTTTAGGTAAGGAAACTCTCTGGCTTGAGGCAATTTAAACTGTAACGTAGTGCGCTTGCAGATAGCTTTCTCCAAAATTAACTTGACTCCTTGCAGATTGCTTAACTTGTTACCCAACTGCTTTGGTGTAATTATTTTAACTCCTTAAAAAAATACAAAATATTATCCACCCCATTTGGGGAAAAAAAATAGAGATCTATGGAAGGCTTTGTAATAATTAAGCAGGAATTCGGTCTTGCGTGATATTTTGCTATACGCATTTTAGAACTTGCATATTTCACCCTACATAATTACAAATCCTGAATTCCCTTCCCCGTAGCTGTTGGTCCCGGGAGCCATGGCTTCTCACCTCACATGAAGTTTTTAAGGGTTCTTTGGGTACTTTAAAATTCCGATACCCATCCCCGCAGATAAACCCCTTTCTCTAACTCCAGTCCTTCAACACCACTTACCCAGCAGCTGCACATATCCAAATGACGCACTAGATGGCAGCTACAATACATTATACATAAACTCTTTGTTCTTTGCTGCCACCTAGTGCTCAGCAAGTGAAATAGTGTTCCATAGTTTTAAGGATTTTTTTTTAAAAAAGGTCAATCACTAAATCAGGGCTTTCCAAAGTTTTCCCGCGGCGACACACCAACCGGCGTTGGTGTGTCGCCGCGGGAAAACCTGGAAGTGCCGCCGTTGCGGCATCGTGCAAAAACCCGGAAGCGCTGCTGCCGCTTTCAGGTTTTTGCGTGCCACGGTTGGTGTGTCGCCGCGGGAAAACCCGGAAGCGCTGATGATGATCAGAGCTTCCGGGTTGTGTGGCGACACACCAGACTGTGTGTGGCGACACACTTTTGTGTCGCGACACACAGTTTGGAAAGCTGTGCACTAAATCATAGCTTTCCAAACTGTGTGTCGCGACACAGTACTGTGTCGCCTGTGGGGCCCAGGTGTGCCGCGCAAAAACCCGGAAGTGCTGATGGCATGCCGCCGCTGCTGCACGCAGCAGTACTCACAATAGCGGGCCATCAGTGCTTCCAGGTTTTTGTGTGGCACACCAGGACGCCGACGCCACGCGTGAAAACCCAAAAGCGGCACAGTGGCGGCAGGCAAAAACCCAGAAGTGCCGCCGCTGTGGCAGTGCGCAAAAACCCAAAAGCGCCGCAGTGGTGGCGCGCGAAAACTCGGAAGCGCTGCTGCAGCAGCCTTCCGGGTTTTCGCGCGCCGTCGTTGGTGTGTCGCCAACTGAAAAGTTTGGAAAGCCCTGCACTAAATGATAAAAAAGGGAAAGAAAAAAAATAATAAAATGCAATGCATGGAGTAACCAGGGGATTGTCTATGCCAACTGGAGGAGGCTTTTCACACGATGGATGATGTTGGATAGGACTGGAATTTCAGCTGAGAAACCACCAATCACAGGCCTCAGAATATTGCGTGTTTAAAGCTGTACGGACAGCACACAGCAAAGACCTCTTCCAGTTGCACCATAAGAGTGTGCTGTGGGTGCAATAAGATTTAGGGCAGCATAGTTTCCTGCTAGCTCTGGAACAGGAGAGGAGCAGCGGTGAATGTGGCCTCTGTGTGTCACCTCAGAAACCTTCAGTATTAATGCTTTATCATCCACTAGCAACTTCTCTTCTTGTTTTTCTTACATTGCAACAATCTAGGCGGGAATAATTGACCTCTGAGCTAAAGCTGACCTCTGAACAATGATCCCTATCTCTCTTGTCCTGAGGTCCTTTCTCAAGTTATCTCTGGCCAACCCATCTTTTTATCTCACCAGTTAGATGAGCTCTCATTTTCAAAACCCCATAGGTCATACTTCCCCCAAGAGGGTTGAGAATTCTTGATCATTCTGTTCTATCGCAGCAGCAATATTTGGGTAGGAATAGCTCTTTGACAAGGAAACCTGAACCAGCAGCATGCATGTTCCCAGATAGGGAATATAGTCGAGTCAAAGAAGGAAAGTCAGGACAAGGAATGGGAAACTTCCCCACCTTTATTTTGCTTCTGCACTTTCCACCTATGGATTTATTGTATGAATTGTGATCTTCCCTTGCTTTTGTTACATCCCTTTGATTTGATTTGCCTTTTTAAAATTCAAAACGAAAATCAATGGGCCTTGACTTTAAACTTATATTTCGGGGCCCATTAACTTTGTTTAATCAGCACTAGGCTGCATAATTATTATCTGTCACACAGTTTATACAGTATTTGATATTTGTCCATACCAAAGTATCCAACCTGAAGATTGTTCTTGAAAAATCATTAAGAGGTTCCCCCTGCTTTTTTGACATTTATCTCTATCTAAACATATGTATGGGTGGGTGGGTATGTATTTCTCTTTCTCTTTCTCTTTCTCTTTCTCTTTCTCTCTCTCTCTCTCTCCCTCTCCCTCTCTCCATGTGAAGCATTCTGACACAAATGAGTTCAAGTGTAAGAATTCGGCAGCCCAGTTATTTTTTTTTAAATTCTCTTTTATTTAAACATCTCTCTAAAGCTGCTGTGACTAGCAGTGTATTATCAATGAAGATGTACTGTCTGTAGCTCAGCTTATCTTTTTAATTGACAATTAGCATCTCTACTTCCTGTGTTTGCAGATTTACTAATTGCTGTTGAATTGGCCCCTACCATGGCACCCTGCTTACAACGTAGCTGTTTGTATTCTTCAAATAACCGAGGATCGCCTTTAACAAATAAATGTTTGACATTACCAATGAGATTTGCGGTGAATAAACCAGCAGAACCATCCATGTCATGGTTCACTTTCCTATTTTTATTTTCAGAGTATGTGAATACATCAGCACTCTGGAACATGTCCATTTCAGTGACGGCACATCTCAGCCACCTGTAACTATCACCCAAGCCCCACAGGTGGCAGAGGAGCTTCAGGGTGACGTTCAGTCCACAGACTCGCCCCAGGAACGGATTCTGGAGCAAGAGGCAACCCTGAGGAACAGCCCTGTCATCCAGCCAGTGTCCATTCAGGATCTCATCAAAGAAGGCAGTAAGGGAAGAGCTTTTGATTTTCGGGGAGGCAGCCTGATGACCGGGAGCAGCGCCGCCAGGGCTATCCTCACCCTCTCTACTCAGGCCGACAGGTATTAGCAACAACATACTGGATGAATGTCTGGATTTATTTAATGCCCAATAGTGGGGGGATGCTGCCATTTTCACAACCTGGATCAGTTTAATTAATGTCCAGAATTAGATGTACAGTATATTTAATCACTGTTTTAAGACATGTATCAGGGAATGTTGACAATTATTCTTAGGTCGTTGTCCTTATTCAGTATCTTTCCATTCTGAAATTCCCATGCATGAACAGAACCAAACAGATACATGAAAGACAGAGGAGTGCATAACTTCTAGTCAATTAGTCTTCTAATTTAGTAATGAGAAATCACACAGAATTACCACACACACACACATACTCCGTTTTTTCAGCCCCAAGAGGCCAAGAAAGTTGTACTGTGAAATTCAGATGCGGACTATCAAAAACAACAGTGTAACGTGTCACAAGATACTCTGGAGAAGGAGAGGAAGTGGGCTATAATTGTTTTACAGATAGATAGATAGATAGATAGATAGATAGATAGATAGATACATACATACATACATACATACATACATACAGTACGTACGTACAGTACGTACGTACGTACGTACATACATACATACATACATAGACACTTCCTACTGCTCTCTTCAACTTGCATTGCCAGGAAGAAATGTTGCAGCCAGTTCAGTTATCCTATGCTTGATTATTGTGGTTAAAAGTTGGCTTGCTTGAATCTAACCGTGATTAATATTGTCAGATAACATTGCAAGCTGTTTAGGAAAAAGAAAGTGACAGCTTCAAGCACCGCCTCTTCCTGGCTGTGTAAGAAAAGAAAATAGGGGAAACGCACAAGGCTAAAGTTCATTGTGGTTCATTCTCAGCATGCTGCATAATAATTTAATGAGATGTGCTTCATGATTTTTGTGGGGAAAAAGATGCCCGTTTTCTCAAGTGTCTTTTCTATAGAATTTCTTTAAACTCATTTTTAGAAGTTACCTTCATTTGGAAATTAATTATCTAAAATAAGAATTTATAGTACATTTGCTGTATATTTTTTCTGAACTGCCATAAATCAGCATTTTTATATACATTTTATTCCATATTTGACTGTACTATTTCTGTGTTCAGTATGTTCTTAATTTTTCCCCCTATGTTTTGTTGGCTACTTAACTGATCAAAAGTTGGGTTACTTGGGGCCAACAAAATCAAATTAGTCCTTGCTGGTTCTGTTAGGATTCAGAAATACCCCTTTCCTTGTTAATCCGATTCTTGCTGTTTCGAGTTCCTTACTGTTATGCCCATGTGCTAAACCCTTGCACATAGAGGAGAGAAAAGGTATAGTGGCTGATGTCTGTTTAGTTTAGTTGCTTAAATGAAAAGCTGGAGTGAAGATTTGATCAGGGAGTGATATGTTCTGCCTCTTTCCATGAAGGCTGTTTGAAGATGCTGTTGACAAACTGAATCTGACGGCTTTGGGAGGTTTCCTGCACCAGCTGAAAAAAGCCTCCCAGTCCCAGCTCTTCCAGTCGGTTACAGACACAGTTGATTACTCTTTGGCTATGCCAGGTATGCTTCTGAAGCAGGTATCATAAGCTTCTTTTGCTTCAAAATATGGAGGCAAAGCTGCTAACAGTACAAGTTCAGAACATTGGTGCTGAAGGATCTGAACTGGTTGCCAGTTGTTTTTGGGATTCAGGTCAAGATGTTGGACTTAACCTTCAAAGTTTTCATCAGTTTGGAACCCGTATTTCCGAGGACTTGTCTGTCTTGATGATTACGTTCTTGCAGAAGAAGGTGCCCATACTCGCTATGGCTTGCTTTTCACAGGACAGGGCCTTCTGCATCACCTCCCCAAGCTGAGAGATGTTCTTTCTTCAAAGCTGAGATTAGTCCCCCACCTCTGCTATTTCGAAAGGAGTTAAGCCAATATCGCTTTAACCTGCCTTGTTAAAACTGCTAGTAGTTGGTTTTAAATGTTCAACAGTTGCCTTATACTTTCATCCTACATCTGCTGAGTGGCACTTCTTTCTAAGCAGACATGTATAGTATTTCACTGTTAATATTGGTTTAATTTGCCTTTTATATTGTTTTTGAAATTTCCTAAAACCACCTTAATGCCTTTTCTCAGAAAACCATAAAGTTATCTTCTCTGAATGCCTTCCTGCGCTGAGGTGCAAGAAATGGGTATTTTGAGTAGGACTTTTCAGTAGTGCCCCCCCCACCTCCATTCTGTAACATCCTGGAATGCCCCAATGAGGCACTGACTTTATTACCTTTTTGGCACCAGGCAAATATTGATTTATTCTCTCAGGCATCTTAATCAGTCAATATGTTAATTTAAAACATATACGTTAATTTAAAACATATATGGTGCTTTTTTCTGTAGCTTGAATCATGTCAACTGGATTTCTATTTTCTCAGTGGAAACGTTTCGCTCCTTATCCAAGGACCTTGGATAAGGAGCGAAACGTTTCCACTGAGAAAATAGAAATCCAGTTGACATGATTCAAGCTACAGACAATTCCACCTGGATGACTGAGAACCTTCATAGACATATATGGTGCTTAGACACTTTTTAACTATTCTGCTCGCTGCTTTTATCTTTTAGTGTTTTGTAGTTTAATTACTTGATTACTGTGTTTTATTGTATATTTCAGCTGACAAATACAAACAATTGTTTTTATTGGGCTGTAAGTCACTTGGGGGAAAACTTTGTTTTGAAGGGTTACTTACAAATTTTAAATATAATGAATGACTGAACTAATAGCAGGAAACAGTGAAGAAGTTGGGTGTGTATGTATCTATTGCATTATTATAATCTTTTATTTATATTACCAGATACTCTACTCATTTTTAACTTGCAGGAGAAATAAAATCCACTCAAGAAAGGAAAAGCGCCCTTCACTTGTTCCGTCTAGGGGGAGCTGTGCTCCGAATTGTGAGGAGTAGAAGTCGTCCTCTGCTCCACCTTATGCGCTGTTGGCACCTAGTGGCTCCTCACTTAGTGGAAGTGAGTGAAATTGGGGCTGGGGAGAGAGAAATGTATAGATTTTGTAGTATTTTCACATTGCAAATGGCACCCCAATATTTTTATTTTATTTAGAAGAATTAGAAACCACCTCATTTCAGAGGTTCTAAGAGGTAAATTACTAAGGGGCGTGGTGGCTCAGCGGGTAAGACGCCAGGCTTGTTGATCGGAAGATCGCAAGTTCGGAGGTTCGAATCCCTAGCCCCACATGACGGAGTGAGCTCCTGCACTAGCTCCAGCTCTTGCCAACCTAGCAATTCGAAAGCATGCAAATGCAAGTAGATGAATAGGTACCACTTCGGTGGGTAGGTAACAGCGTTCCGCACGTGTCATGCCGGCCACATGACCGTGGAAGCGTCTTCGGGCAACGCTGGCTCTTTGGCTAAGAAACGGAGATGAGCACCGGCCCCTAGAGTCGGACACGACTGCACAAATGTGCGGGGGGAACCTTTACCTTTTTAAGAAGTAAATTAAATCAAAACACAATACAAGGGACAATGTAATAACTTAAAAAAATAACAACCAGTAATGGAAGAATTTTTTCTCTACCTGCTTAATCACCAGAGGCCTTCTGGAAAAGTCAGATTTTAACTATTCTTTGTAAAGCCGTAAGAGCGGGGCCATCTTGCCTTCATGTGTAAGTTGTTCCAAAGGAGGGGAGCAGCCACCAAGAACATCTGCCTCCAAATCCTTTTTCATCCAGCTTCCTGATAGGGAACTATCGGGTGCTTCCATTCACCCGGATAAGGTGGGTCTCTAAGATACCCACCTCCCAAACCATACCAGGCTTTATAAGTAATAACCAGCACCCTAAATTGCACTTGGAAACCGACTGGCCACCAATGCAATACCTATAACAGCAGTATTATGTGATAATATCATGATTGTCACCCTATTCGGGGAGATGGGCGGGGATAAATTGGATGGATGGATGGATGGATGGATGGATGGATGGATGGATGGATGGATGGATGGATGGATAGATAGATAGATAGATAGATAGTCCAGTAAGCACATAAGCAACCACATTTTGCAGTAGTTGAAGTTTCCAAGTGGTCTTGAAGGGCAACCCCATGTAGAGCAAATTGCAGTATTCCAGATGTAAGGTGACATAGGCGGGGATAACTATCTTCAGAGCATCTAGTTAAAGGGCTTAAAAAGATATATGAAGGTAAATGAAACCCTGTAAGGAAGGTTATGCTCCATAGAATATTTCACTAACTTGGTGCCTTCCAGATATATTGGCCTACATTTTCTGCATCCACAGCCAGCATTGTCAATACAAATGCTGGATGGGGATGATAGGAAGACAACAGGTCCTGAGGAAACCATGTGAGGTGACCTGTTCTGCTGTCACTTCTCAAATCCTTATATATAATTAGCTTTTTTTTGGGGGGGGTGTTTAGTGAGTCTATTTTACTTGTCTATTTTTTGTATATATTTATCAGTTCAACAATGGTATCCCATGTATTTGGTGCACCTTACAGCCATTTTTTCTAAATGCTAATACTTTTGTCCAAATTATATGTGGGGGATAAAAGAAGCCAAAGCAAAAATAACCAGTTTATGGTAACCCTTCTTAGGCTTAGATTCCTGCCAGGACTTCTATGTTTTCCTCAGTTTTCTTGCTCAAAATGTTTCCTGGCTGTCGTTCTTAACAAAAATATCATACATTTTGCTTCCACTCCTCTCGTTGCAGGCTGCCTGCCATAAAGAAATGCATGTTTCCCGGAAGGCTGTTTCTTTTATCCATGACATCCTAACAGAGGTTCTGACAGACTGGAACGAACCCCCTCATTTTCACTTCAACGAGGCACTTTTCCGTCCCTTTGAGCGCATCATGCAGCTAGAACTTTGCGATGAGGACATTCAGGACCAGGCAAGCTAGATTTTGGTTGGGCAAGGAGGACCTGTCCTCAGATTTTTAAGTTTTGATTTTTAAAAAATTATTATATCCCTAGTGCAGAGCTTTCCAAACTTTTCATGTTGGTGACACACTTTTTAGACATGCATCATTTCGCGACACGCTCTTACAGCAGGGCACAAGGCAGGCACCAGGACTTGTGCAGAATCACAGCAGGTTTGGAGGCAGCCAGGCACAAGGCAGGCACTAGGACCTGTGTTGAATCCTGGCAGGGCAGGTTTGGAGGCAGCAAGGCACAAGGCAGGCACCAGGACCTGTGCAGAATCACAGCAGGTTTGGAGGCAGCCAGGCACAAGGCAGGCACTAGGACCTGTGTTGAATCCTGGCAGGGCAGGTTTGGAGGCAGCAAGGCACAAGGCAGACACCAGGACCTGTGCAGAATCACAGCAGGTTTGGAGGCAGCCAGTCACAAGGCAGGCACTAGGACCTGTGTTGAATCCTGGCAGGGCAGGTTTGGAGGCAGCAAGGCACAAGGCAGACACTAGGACCTGCGTGGAATCCTGGCAGGGCAGGTTTGGAGGCAGCAAGGCACAAGGCAGGCACTAGGACCTGCGCGGAATCCTGGCAGGGCAGGTTTGGAGGCAGCAAGGCACAAGGCAGGCACTGGGACCTGCGCGGAATCCTGGCAGGGCAGATTTGGAGGCAGCAAGGCACAAGGCAGGCACTGGGACCTGTGTTGAATCCTGGCAGGGCAGGATTGGAGGCAGCAAGGCACAAGGCAGGCACTGGGACCTGCGTGGAATCCTGGCAGGGCAGGTTTGGAGGCAGCAAGGCACAAGGCAGGCACTGGGACCTGCGTGGAATCCTGGCAGGGCAGGTTTGGAGGCAGCAAGGCAAAAGGCAGGCACTGGGACCTGCGTGGAATCCTGGCAGGGCAGGTTTGGAGGCAGCAAGACACAAGGCAGGCACTAGGACCTGCGTGGAATCCTGGCAGGGCAGGTTTGGAGGCAGCAAGGCACAAGGCAGGCACTAGGACCTGCGTGGAATCCTGGCAGGGCAGGTTTGGAGGCAGCAAGGCACAAGGCAGGCACTAGGACCTGCGTGGAATCCTGGCAGGGCAGGTTTGGAGGCAGCAAGACACAAGGCAGGCACTGGGACCTGCGCGGAATCCTGGCAGGGCTCAGAGGCAGCAGCAGCCGCGACACACCCAGACGCTGCAGCCGACACACTAACGTGTCCCGACACACAGTTTGGAAAGCTCTGCCCTAGTGGATGCAATTTTGCTTTGTCTGTAATGACAAAGATGTGATGGAAGACTGGTGTTCTTCCATAGATTCAGAAATATCACAGCAATATTGAGAATAAAATTTAGCATTTGGAGATTTCTGAACTTCATTTTTAATTTAAAAAATGTATAGATATAGGAAGTATAAGCACTATCTGTCAAAATCCTCAGTGTCAGAGAGGAATTGAGTTGGATTTTCAAAAAAAAAAACGAGGTTCAGCATTATGCATAACACATTACTCTGAATAGCTGAAACAGAAAACACTGACCAGTTGTATCAGGATAGAGGTATCCCGATTCAAAATGTTGGTTTACATTACCACAGAACATATATATTTACCACTATGATTAGAAACATATAGCTGACAAAGAACATGATAACAGCCATATGTCTTCCATATCCTGATTTCTTTGATACACACATATGAGTTCCATGAGGGTGTAGTGCCATGTTCAGAACATTCCAGAACTAAGGACTTTTGTTTTTCAGGAACTCCTCATCTCATTCTAATGCTCATATTTCTCACACTTTTCCATGTTGTCCTCCACACCACTGTAGCATATGAATTCACTTAGTAAATAACCTTAACCAGATTTCATCATATGTACAGCAACTCAGTGGGCCTTGTGAGTCTGAACTACAGGTTGTCCTTGTTAGTGACTGCCTCATACAGCGACGGTTCATGGTTATGACGGTGATGAAAAAGTAACTTTGTGACCAATCCTCACATTTATGACCTTCACAGGTCTGGAAAGCAAAGGAAAGTGAAATAAGGTCATAAGCACAGTCGCAGTTTCACTTAATGGCTGCTTCGCTTAACGACCAAGTTGACAGTCCCAATTGTGGTCACTAGACAAGGACTACCTGTAATTTGTTTGCTTGATCCCGTTGAGTCTGTTCTGGGCCTAGCTAAGTCTAGATCCAGCTTAGCATTTTCTTTGTGTTGGTTTCTTTGTAACACTTTCTGTGCTTCAATTGTACCAGGTAGTCACATCTATAGGAGAGTTGGTGGAGGTGTGCTCAACTCGAATTCAGTCAGGTTGGAGACCATTGTTCAGTGCTTTAGAAACTGTGCGCAGCAGCAGCAAGTCAGAAGTTAAAGAGTATCTTGTTGGAGAGTATTTGATGGGTGAGGTTCTCTAATTCTCTCTTCCCCCTCCCCCTGCTTTATGAATTAATTTCTGAAAACCAATCTGTTGTAAAATACCCAACAATACCAACTAAACTGGTAAATTAAAGCTAATATGGAAGTTTGTTGCTAAATATTAAAAATAATCAGTGGACCTATAATTGTATTTCTATTTCTATTTGATCAATCAACCTTGGTTTTTATTGCTCTAGTTTTCAGCATAATATTTCAGAAAAAAAGCTAATTATTTAGGATAACATAGCACTGATTTAAGAAATGTCACTACCTATTCCATTTGTGCTTGATTCTTGGAGCTACTGTACAGATGAAACCATGTAAACAGTCCATACGATAACTGTGTCTTTATAAACTTAACACATGTACCAAAACCATTTCCACACCACACCACACTGTTTTTACTCTCCAATACCTCACAATTTCAATATGAAATTGACCTGTGTTCATCTTTGTTCCTGCTGACCTCAAAGTGTTAGGAACATACAGGGAATGCCACGCCTACTGCTCACTGTAGCTGATCAATCGGAGAATGCAAAAAAATCATCCGATTAGCATATTCTCCTCTAAGGGTCTCAGGCCTGCAGACCCACAAGACTGTCCATCCAAAATAGAGATTGAGCCTCGGGGACAATAACTTTTTAAGGAATCAGGCTAAGCTTTCAGCACATCCAAACTAAAATAACATAACATACTAGCTGTTTACTTACTCTTTTTAAAAGTCTGGATGCATTGATCCTGGACTGGGCTTAAATTTCTTATTTTCTTCTGCACAGCTATGCTGCTGTTCCAGAAAGAATTCAGAACAACAAAATCCTTAAGTGAACTCCTTGCTAGCTATTTAAAATCAGGATGGTGGTTCTATTTGTTCAGGATATTAGCAATGGTTCCTCCTGGGTTTCTATGCTAGAGGTAAAAAGGATTTTTTTAGGCTCCTGCAAATCCTGGAAAGCAGCAATAGCAACAACAAAACCCTCACCTCTACTCCACAAAAAAGTGAAATAAAGTCGTTGAAACTACCCCCTCCAGATTTTAGTTCATGTATGCCTTTGCTTGGCCATTTGCCATGAAATGGAACACTTGCTATGAAGCCAAGTTTTCCAGCTGCAGGGCTGACTTTCCTCCTGCATTTAAAAACCATCATTCACTGGCGATCACTCGTAGCCGAGTAAGATTGTCTTCCAAAGGTAAAATTTTAACAGTGGATCCGTAAGTGGCTATAAAGGCCAATTCTGGATCCGCACAACCTCAAAGCTAATTTTAAAAAATGTAATATCAGCATTGAGAACTGGGAAGACCTAACTCATGAGCGTTTCATTTAAAAACCACTTACATTGTGAAATAGCAGCTTGTTACCATTTGGGGAATAAAGTATTTTCCTAAACATAATTGAATGCTACCATGGTGGCTGAAGCAGGGTGGAAAGGTATTGCTTAGAGTACCTACAGACAGGCACCAAGCACAGGTTCCTGATGCTTGGAGTCAAGAGGCAAAAAGAGGCAAGAGTTCCTAGCAATGGGAAAACAAGCCTCCCACGAGTTCTGTGGAACCGGACCACTGCAAAAGAAATAAATAAATAGTCCAGTTTTGTTTGTGTTTCAGATTAATTGGTATGGAACCAGAAAAACAAAAAGATTCAGCTTGGGCATGAAGGGAACACTGAAATTTGCAGTTGATTTTGAATTGGTGCAGAGTACCAATGTGGAAGTGACTCATGTTTGCCAGCATCTACCCCATAGTCTGCTGACTTTAAATCTTCATTTATAAAATAATAATTATCTTAACAGTTGAAGGCTGTTCAAAGCCAAAAATATGGTACGGGGCTCTGGATTAGTTTTGTTTGCTTTCAGTACATTGCCATAAACTCCAATATGATTAAGGATGAAGATAAATATTACAGAAAACCAAAAAAAAAAAAAAATGGTGCCCGAACTACAACCAACAGCCTTTGCAAACTCAACTGATGTGAAATGTGCTGTCACCTAGCAACCACTTTTTCACTGAAAGCCTTCATCCCTCCAAGCATTTCATAATTAACAGTTATCCAGCTGGTAGTCAAAGTCCCAGTCAGATGCTGGATCGAGGCAGGGTGGACAATCTCCTAGCTTCATCTCCTTCCGTGCTGAACAGTTCAATCAGTAGGGATCCACGATGATTTTGCAATTATGCAATTAATTATGCAATTATGACATTTGCATAATTGGATGAAGATGTGCAGTATTTTTATTCATCTGATTTATAGCCCACCTCCCTACTATAGGGCTTTATCTGGGCTGCAAAAAAGCCAGATGAACATGAGACAGCAACACGGAGATTACGAAAACTGGAACTTTCTAATGCTCGTTAGTAGTTACTTGGATTTTTTTTCCCAGTCCAGATATGTTAATCTTATACTTGAGTGAGTACCCTTATAGGAAGCTGCCTTATGTTGAATTGGAACCTTAGCCTCCCTGCGTCAGCACTGATTGGCAGAGGTAATCAGCGGAACAATTGGAATTTTTTCATATATAAAGGTTCCAGGGATTAACTCTATGGCCTTCTAATACCACCCCAAGTACTACTATTGGAATCAGAACCCAAACTTCCTGTTTTTGTTCAGTATAGACACGTGTATGTTTGTTCAGTCTCTCTCCGTTTAATTTGGCATTGGAAGTGTCACCCTGTGCTGTATTCCTAAATACACCTACCTTTGCATAAGCCTCCTTAGGACTTGCCTTTAATTTTAAAATGCAGTGGACGTACTTCAAAATAAGCCCACGACAGTTCACATTACGTACTCTGGAGCCATTTAGCTTCTAGAAAACAGAACATTTTATAATCGGCTAAATCTTTTCTTTCTGTCTTAGGAAAATGCCAGGCTCCAGTATTTGATGTCTTTGAAGCATTTCTAAATACCGACAACATCCAAGTCTTTGCAAATGCAGCCACAAGTTATATCATATGTCTTATGAAGTTTGTCAAAGGATTGGGTAAAACTCTTTTTTTCTTTTTTAAAGAAAGAAATGGACAAATTCTATGTCATATGAGGATTTATGTTTGTTGAAACTTGGCAAGCAGTGTACTGGAGGGTAGCCAGCACCAAGAACGGCTTCGGAATGCATTTTCAAAACTATAACAATTTGTGACGTTCTTTTAATGAATGCTGAAGTATCAGCTCTGATTTATGGAAGTGGACCCATATGGAGCTTTTATAATGTTCTGCTGCCATCCACCCCCATCCTCATCGCGTTCCAAGAATGCTGGTGAACATGCTTGTATTGTATTTCAGATAGTTCTTTTGCTGTTTTCTGGGGGCTACCATGATCCCATTTTATGCCTTCATTAGCATTCATTAACAGCTGTAGGAGAATTTTATATAGCTTTCCTTCTTGCTGCTCTAAATTCAATATAAGCCAGACTCTCAAACAATTGGTACACTTGCTGAAGACCAGCAAGACAAAAGTCAGCACAGTTTCTTAAAAGCCTTTAATATATAAAGAAAAAATGTAATAGAAGGACGTATTCTGGCTCCTCATGATTAAAAAAAAAGGTAAAGGTTCCCCCCGCACATTTGTGCAGTTGTGTCCGACTCTAGTGGCCGGTGCTCATCTCTCTTTGTTAGCCGAAGAGCCAGCGTTGTCCGAAGACACTTCCACGGTCATGTGGCCGGCATGACGCACGCGGAACGCTGTTACCTACCCACCGAAGTGGTACCTATTTATCTACTTGCATTTGCATGCTTTCGAATTGCTAGGTTGGCAAGAGCTGGGGTGAGTGTGGGAGCTCACTCCGTCACACGGGGCTAGGGTCTCGAAACTCCAAACTTGCGATCTTCCAATCGACAAGCCTGGCGTCTTACCCGCTGAGCCACCACGCCTCATGATTCATGACTCATGAATCAATCCTCATGATTGGCTGCAATGAAAACAGAATATTTCCATGCATATAAGATTCAACAATATCAGGCAGGATCAGGAGAGCTCAGCTCCTCCCAGTCCATAAATGCTTACTTCTATATCCTAAATTTCTATTCTGCCCTAAGCTTTGTTCATTATTGCATCATTGCTTTATTTGGATTGCACAGAGTACACAATCAATTTGGCTTGCCTGGAATTGATTTTAGGAGAAAGAGAACGTTGGGATGTATATATTAACATTATATCTAGCGGGGAAAACAGGGTGACACAAAATGAGGTATATAACATGGAAGTAATGTGTTGGCATCATCATGTGATCCAAGGATGTTGTGCTTGTCCCAATGTGCCTTATATTAAATTGGTTAAATAGATGCTATGCTATGCTATGGAAGACCCAGTAGGTCACCACCTGAGCACCTTACTCAGAGATGTTCATCAAATTTCTTTTTCACAAGAATCTTCAGAACACCCAAAGAAAGGTAGAAAAATGCCATGGAGATTGAACTGCTTCCTGCCAATAACGAGAGTAGAGAGGTCTGGTGAATTAAGGGGGCTTCACGTTATAATAACTGGAGCTTAAAGTCTCCAAAAGGACAAAGGTATTTGCTTCTATTTCTTTCTCATTTGGAAGAACTACTACAACCTTTGTTTGCATATTGAAAATCGATAATAATTATGTGAATAATAATAAATAATTGGAACTAGAGCATTCATTTTCTCTCCTGGCTCTTCTATTCCTCCATAGTGTAGCTTGCATACCAGTGGATAATTGGATGGTTCAGTGGAATTGAGGCACAGAAAAACAGTCCTTAGAGCAGTGTTTCTCAACCTCAGCGACTTTAAGATGTGTGGACTTCAATTCCCAGAATTCCCCATGCTGGCTGGGGAATTCTGAGAGTTGAAGTCCACACAGCTTAAAGTCGCTGAGGTTGAGAAACACTACTTTAGAGTAAGCACTGCACTTTGTCCATAGTGTAGCATGTTTACTACCAGCACTCGAACGCTGAGGGAAAGATAGGGATACACTGGCCCTCCAGCAGAGAGCCTTAGTGCAAGCAGGATTTAACCATCGTATTTGATCCCTGCACCAAGCCAACAATTTCTGCATATACTCCCAAGCACTTTTTCTGTCTCCCCCTACTTGTTAATCCTCTTAAACCCTGATTAATTTTGTGGCTGAGTAAACCTTTCTGGATTTCATTGATATACAGGTCATAATAGCAATAGTCTTGTCATCTACTATGTCTCGCTTTTTTCTTTCTCCCCTTGCAGGGGAAGCAGACTGCAAGGATATTGGTGACTGTACATTAGGACACCTGTCTACAGATTTGTGCCTTCCTGCTCTTGATTATCTCAGGAGGTGTTCCCAGGTGGGCAGAATGAAGCCACACAGACTCCGCTGTCATCCCATTGAAGGCACTTAAATTAGTTCCTAAACAGGGGCCCTTACACATAGTGAGCTGTTCGTGTGCATTAAAGAGCTGTTTTCTGAATGTGGAGAAACCTGGCTTAGCGGAGAGGGCTGCACATTTCAAACGTCACGTGGTACATTCTAGACTGAAATAGTGTCAGGAATTGGGGCTTCCCCTATAATATTGTTTTTATTATAATGCCACATGGTTAGGTACGCGATGGGGGGGGGGGGAAGAGTTTAACACTTAAATTCTATTTGTCACTTTTACTGTCAGATTTCCAAGTAACTGGTATTAACAGTTGGAAGCACATTGTAAGAACAGAGTCAATGAAATTAAGATCACAATAAAGGTGGAAGAAAATCATTTCAAAGTTATGTAATGATCCACATTTCCATTCCCATATTTAGCACCAGTCTCTTCTCTGCCACCTAATAATTCCTGCAATTTGTTTTGACCAGCTAAACCAGGGGTGGGGAACCTTTTTTCTGCCAAGGGCCATTTGGATATTTATAACTGGGGACTGGGGGGGTGGGGGCCGGGGTTTCTGGGATTTCCGGGGGCCGGAGTTTGCGGGCGGGAGCCAATCACAAGCACTGCGGGGCAGGATGTCTATGAAGGTTCTCAGTCATCCAGGTGGAATTGTCTGTAGCTTGAATCATGTCAACTGGATTTCTATTTTCTCAGTGGAAACGTTTCGCTCCTTATCCAAGGAGCTTCTTCAGTCTGAGCAAAGTTAGTAAGGGAATCCTTAAATATGTTGCTGTGTGACCTTACACCTGGGGCTAGGTCATGGTTATTTTTGAGATGTTATTTCTAAGTCCCTTTATCATCTAAAGAAGGATCGTTAAGATCACCATGCTGCTGTTGAGCTTGCGAAATGGTCTTAATCTTCCTAGGCACAGAAGACAAAGCAGGGAGGAAAATAGGGGAAAGATTGTGCCTGAGGCCCCCACCAACACACTGAGACAGAGGCTTGTACACCCCAAAGATCAAATTCCAAAACACAAGAAAAGCAATGTAGTTTATGCAATCCAGTGCAGTGAGGAGTGCTCTGAACTCTACATTGGAGAAACCAAACAACCTATGTACAGGAGGATGGCCCAACACAGGAGAAGTAACACCACAGGACCAGAGCTAGCAGTTTATCTTCATCTAAAGGAAAAAGGACACTCATTTGAGGACATTAATGTTCACATTTTAGACAGAGAAGATAGGTGGTTTGAGAGAGGGGTCAAGGAATCCATTTATGCCAACTTGGAAAATCCTTCCTTGAATAGAGGTGGGGGCCTCAGGCACAATCTTTCCCCTATTTTCCTCCCTGCTTTGTCTTCTGTGCCTAGGAAGATTAAGACCATTTCGCAAGCTCAACAGCAGCATGGTGATCTTAACGATCCTTCTTTAGATGATAAAGGGACTTAGAAATAACATCTCAAAAATAACCATGACCTAGCCCCAGGTGTAAGGTCACACAGCAACATATTTAAGGATTCCCTTACTAACTTTGCTCAGACTGAAGAAGCTCCTTGGATAAGGAGCGAAACGTTTCCACTGAGAAAATAGAAATCCAGTTGACATGATTCAAGCTACAGACTGGGGGGCAGGGTTTGCGGGCGGGAGCCAATCGTGTGGAAGGGGCAGGGTTTGCGGGCGGGAGCCCCGCGGGCCTTATACGGCCTGCGGGCCTGACGTTGCGCACCCCTGAGCTAAACTATCAAAAATAAAATATATTTTATCAGAGTGTTTTTTAAATATGCAGGCATTCCACCTGAAGCTTAATCTCATGATATGCCAATGGAAATTCCAAACCAATCATACCATGTCTGTCCCTTTTTAGCTTCTTGCCAAAATCTACAAAATGCCCTTGAAGCCTATTTTTCTCAGCGGGAAATTTGCAAACTTACCCCAAAGGATCCAGGAACAATCCGCAAGCAGTGAGGATGGCATTGAATGTGTCCTTTCTGAGCTTGATGATGACTCAGGTAAGCAAATGTGACCCTAAAGAAGAATGGACTTAAATATCACATACTAACAAATGTGGTTCCTAAGCTATGTCATACGAAGCTCAGTGAATAGATTCTTTGCAATTTGATGCACTGAAAATATATATATAGCACCCAGAGATTCAAATCACAACCTGATATCATTGCCATTTGTCAAAGAAATAATTGGCTAGAATGGAAAAGCTGCAACCATAAAACAGTTTTTTTTTAAACAAAGGAAAAATAAAAAAGAGGTAGCCTTGAATTTCTCTTTGAGATTAACTGCCCTGATAACTTTTCCTTGGGAGCCTGAAATGTTAACACAAAGTTAAGGAGAGGGAAGGTGTCATCTTCTGCACTTGCCCATTATCAGTAATTGTACGGGCTTTAGAAAATTTCCTGCAGCCACAGAGGGGTGGACTAGAAGTGCTTCAAGTTTCTGTCTAATGATTCCCCCCATTCCATCTGAAGCAGATTAGGGATATGCACTATGCAAAGCAAATCTGCTTGCATAAATTTCTCCCCCATTATATTACAGCCTTTTACTGTGCAAATGCAAGCTGGAGTCTAGCCATTGTGGGAAGAGAAAACATCTCCAGACGGAGGTGTACATGGAATCTGATCTCTAGTCTGTTCCAGAATAGGGAAGTGCAACTCAACTACTATAAAGTGCTAGATCTGCTGTGAAGCCTGCGGTTGCCATATTTGCTAGCTTAGGGAATGTCTCCTCTATAATGTTGTCTAAGGAATTTCTGCTGCAGACTCCTTGTCTATTTGATTATTTGTCAACCCAGTTTCTCTCCATTCCCCATTTTTACATGGCTATAACACTGTGATCTACATCTGAGAGCAAACAGATCAGTGATTTAAAGAGAACAGTATTATTTGTGCAGGCATCATTATTTCACAAGATGCTATATTTGATAGGCTGTGTATGTACAATGTACATTACAATATCATGCCTTGAAACAGCAGAGACATCTCTGTCTCTGTCCTCAACTGGAGCCAGTTCCAGACAAGATCCTAATGGACAATTTGTGCCTTGTATATCATATTTTAGATGGGGTCCAGATTTTTATTCTATTTTTATATTTAATTTCTACCTCCCCTTTCTGTTTATGGCAATAATCAAGGAGGCTTGCTGTCATCCCCCTTTTGTAACACTCTTCTATTTTCTATTCTATTTTCTATTACTTGTAACATCTGGGTTTTTTTCCACACTGAAAACAAATATGTTAATGAGGAAAAGATACTATAAAAACAGCATTTTTGTTGTTTATTCGTTCAGTCGCTTCCGACTCTTCGTGACTTCATGGACCAGCCCACGCCAGAGCTTCCTGTCGGCCGTCGCCACCCCCAGCTCCCCCATGGTCGAGTCCGTCACCTCCAGAATATCATACAGCCATCTTGCCCTTGGTCGGCCCCTCTTCTTTTGCCTTCCACTTTCCCCAGCATCAGCATCTTCTCCAGGGTATCCTGTCTTCTCATTATGTGGCCAAAGGACTTCAGTTTTGCCTTTAATATCATTCCCTCAAGTGAGCAGTCTGGCTTTATTTCCTGGAGTGTGGACTGGTTTGATCTTCTTGCAGTCCAAAACAGCATAGTTGTGCTAATAACCTTCTGAATAGAACTAGCCTGGGTGGATATCAGAGGTGATGTGACGGAATGAGTTCCTGAAGAAGGGGGTGATGTGGTGGGATTCCGCGCTCACACTCTAGAGAGTCTTGGCGGGGGGTCAAAGAGAGTCAGGGTAGCCCCGCCCTAGACTCTCCTGGGTTATTTCCCCTTAGGTTAGTTAAGTTAGTTAAGCTTTAGTCTGGCAAGATTCTGTCTATACGGTGAGAACAATAAAGAACTAGAGTGCGGAATACTCTGACTCGGCGTCGTTCTTGGTCCGGCCCTGACAGGTGCAAACTGGGCTGTGTGCAATTCCCCGAGCTGGTCAAGCAGCTTGTCCTTTTCTTTTTACCAAGTGGATAACCTTGCTTTGGAGGAAGGGCTTGGACCAAGTTGTGCTCCTCCATTGATTAATGAGCTTCTAGTTCATAGCTTTCCAAACTGTGTGTCGCGACAGTTTAGTGTGTCGCAACACACAGTTTAGTGTGTCACAACACAACCCGGAAGCCGTAGGGGGGGTGCGCGGCGGGGGCATGCGCGGTGGTGGTGTGCATGGCAGCGACAGCGGCGCGCCATCAGCGCTTCCGCTTTTTAGTGGAAAACACGAGGCCGCCGCATGCGCCGCCGCCACTGCCGCCATTGGTGTGTCGCCAACGGCAGCGGTTTAGAAAGCACTGTTCTAGTTTTTAAATGCTGCCCCTTTGATCATGCTGTTACATCCGAGTAGAAGAAAATAATGGGCATGCACATTGGTTGTGGGATATTGCATGAAAACAGTGGAAGATTTTGCAGCTAAATTTGGGCAAAGGGACAAGGGAAGACCAGATATCAGAAGCTCACATGGTGGATTTCTTTGCTGGCAAGCTGGCATATGGCATCTAAATTAGCCTTTGCTGGAAGCCAGGAAGACAGAATTGAGCCAGTCATACATCCAGCCTCTAATAAAATAAAAACAGACATAATTGGAAGAAAGAAGTATGAATCTGGGAAAAATTCCAGAAAGCTTATCATATATTATCCATAAGATTTTGTTTCCTTAGGCCTTATTAATGTCTGGATCATTCTGCTAGAAGAGTTGACGACTGCCATATCCAATTGTCCCCGCCAGCACCAGCCTCCTACCCTGGATTTGCTCTTTGAACTACTAAGAGATGTTACCAAAATGCCAGGTAATTGACTGGGGTTCAGTACAAAAAATTTAAAGCACATCCAGTGTCCACCATGGGTGTCCACAGAGCATGTGTCAAAATCTGCAAGATAGCAGTCATGGCATCTCAAAGGAAGCCTTGCCCCAAAAGCATTGGGGCTTATATTATGACAGCACACCTCCATTTTGTAGATTCTGACATACACACACGTACACTCCATTGATGCCACTGATTTCCACATCTGCTTCCAGAGAGGGTTTGATGCAGTGAGCCAGATTCAAAGCTACTCTTTGCCAATCACGGTATCTCAGCCCAATCTACCTCACGGGCTTCTTGGGGGAAAAAACAACTGCAGGAACATTTTCTCTGATCATACAGTATTAATTGAGTCAAACTGCTGGGAAACAAACAAAATGGAGTATCCCAGAATTGTGCAGCAAAGCACACCCAAGTGTACCATTTTCTTGCAGTTTCCATTTGTACTCCCTGTTCTGTACCATTATTAAAACTAGTTCATGCTGGTATATTTAAGGATTTTGCATGATAGTTGGTAACTTAAATACGAATATACGAACTGCTTACTGATCAAATGCTGTTGTACTTCTTTCAACCCCAAATTAAGTTCTTTTAAAGTTGAAAGAACAGGTTTAAGATAGAGATAGGAAGTACTTGGGTGCCCAAGTCCTTTTGCGATCCCTTGAACTTCCTAAGAGTACTCTGCCAAAAGTCAACGGCAAACAAGTAATGCCAGCATATATGTGTGTGTGTGTGTGTGTGTGTGTGTTTTGTCAACTGGCCTAACTCATTATTAAATTAAAAGCAAACAAACCTCTTAAAATAGGGGGAAAACAGCCCCAGAATTCTGACACTCCCCCTCCACAGTTACCATTTTATCACTGCTTGCTCTCTTTCCAGGTCAATAAAATAGTTTTAGGCTATTTGACTGTAGGCAACTTGGATATAAATTCATAAAGGAGATATAAATTCATAAATAAAGCTATTGTACATTTTACAAGTCTATTGTCAGTAAAAGACTATTTCCAATCTGTATTTCCTTAATGTGACTATACTCAGGATCAGAAAGAATACCTGTTTATCCCAGAGAAATCATCTAAAGGTTGGTTGTCACATTAAGCTCAGAAACATTATATGTGAATTTTATTTATTCATTGTTTTATACGATTTATAAAGCACTTCACTCCAGAGGCTCTAGGTGGTATACAGGATTATGTATGTATTTCATGTCTTCCTGGTGCAAAAGGGAAATGCAGAGAGGATGGCTAGAATTGCTCAGCTAAGAACAGCCACCTCATCTCTTTCCTGTTCACTTTCATTGCCTGGTCCTCAGTAGGCAAGCTGTGGTTCTTGGGATGTCATGGAGCTTAACTTTAGCATCCCTTACCATGGGCCATGTTGGCTGAGACTGCTGGGAATTGGAGTTCAGTAATAGCTGGAAGTCCATAGCCTTTCCCTCTCTAGCCTACTCAGCCAAAACTTCCTCTCCTTCTCCGTCTCTGTCTGTCTCGAGATGTAGCGCCCTGAGTGAGGACATGGGTTAACCTAAGCATGTATTTGAAGGGGGAGGAGATCCTTTATCCTGCTGTTTTTCATCTTTTAGGCCCAGGATTTGGTATTTATGCAGTTGTACACCTCCTGCTCCCTACAATGTCTCTTTGGCTTCATCGCAGCCACAGCGATCATTCTTACTGGGATGGGGCATCTGCTAATTTCAAACATGCCATTGGCCTTTCCTGTGAATTAGTGGTGGAGCACATTCAGAGTTTCATACATTCAGGTGAGTAAAGCACATCTCATTTGTTAACCTTGTTGCAAATAAACATGATTGTTTTAGAGTCATGCAGTGTAATCAAAATCACATGGATTCACCATTGAAGTGAGAAAGGGGCCATATTAAAGCAAAACTAATTTAGTTTGTTTATATATTCTATATTTATTGTTGATCTCTACTTCAGCAGACAAGGAGAATATGGGATAATTCAGCCAGATTTCCTTGGTTTATATTGACATTCCAAAAATGGAAATTGAAAGATATTTGTTCAGAGATTTCAAAAAAAATTGAAACCTATTTATTTATTTATACATACATACATACTGTACATACCATTTATATGGCCACCCATCTCACTGCAGACTCTGGGCTGCTAACAATAATAAAACAAAAACAAGAGCAAGAGCAATCCAAAACGGTTAAAACAATTATAATAAATCAATTAATATACTGTGCACCAGTGGTCCAGATAAATCTCCTTCAACGGCCTCCCTAACTACCTGGCCAAGGGAAAATCCAGGTTTTTAATGTCTTACAGAAGGCCAACAGGGTCAGGGCCATCTAGATCTCCAGAGGATCCTGCTCCGCAGGGCAGGCACAAAGATGGCAGAGAAGACACATCTCCTGGGTCCTGCAAGATAACACTCCTTAATAGAAGGGGGCCTGGAGCATGCCCACCCTATCGGATCTGGTGGGGCAAGCAGAAACAGAGACAGGTGATCCCACAAACAACCTGTCCCTATGCCATGTAAGGCTTCATAGATGACAACCAACACCATGAATTTCTGGTTGTCACTTTTATATTAAAATATCAAATCTATACAGTCTCAGTGTGGATACAATTATAGCCACAAATTGGAATAATGCTCTCCAGACTGGCAGCAATAGTTTATATCCAAATGCTGCTGTAACTGCATAGACTGCTGTATGATACAGTATCTGCATGACAGGGAATAGGTGTGCTGAAGTACAGCTAAGTGACTTAAGCCAGTGACTGAAAGCAAAATATCATTTATTCCGCAGAGTGGTATTATCAGCTACTGCATGGCAGAACCTAGCTCTCGGGCAAGCAAGCATCTCTAGATGCTTCTAGTTGGGGTATTGGGCAGAAACTAAAATCAAGCATGGTGCTTTTTATCAAGATTGAAGAATACCTTCTGCAAAAATAACAAACTGTGTCTAAGAACAAAATTTCAGATGGTTCACAAATCGTTCTTATATATTACAATTTGGTTACTCATCAAAACCCTAATACATATGGCAGTACCTAGTCAAACTTGGTTAATCTCAAAAACCTAAGTACTTGTATTGTAGTACTTGGTTAATACTTGGATAGGAAACCAGAGTTACCAGGGCTCTAGGCTAGATTAGAAGGAGACAGACCAGTTCCATATCTTTTTCCAGAATAATAATATGGATGTTCCCTGAGCTCACAAGAAATAAAGAAAGACATTACTTTTAGGAATATTTTTCTTTCTTTTTTAGATGTTGGCTATGAGAATATGATCAACACAATGCTCAAAGATCTTTTCAAGTTACTTGTAGCTTGTGTAGCAGAACCCACAGAAACCATCTCTAGAGTTGGGTGCTCATGTATCAGGTAATACAGATTTTCTTTCCGTATTTGTTCAACTGAGAATGGAGTAAATAATTATTTGTGTTGTTCAAGTATCTAAAAGTCCTGATTTGTTTCCTATCCATACAGATCATTAACATTGAGGTTCAAGAAACAATGGAAGTTATATTGCTGTTTTTATTATCGTCGTTGTTTGCTTTCATTTTGTGATAAGTTTCCCCTACACAACATCCTGATTGTACGTGATAAATTTATCCCTGGCTAAATGACTCTTATTTCTGTGAACCTCTCCTGGGTGACATGGACATGAAAATCGAATGCAGACAAAGACTGAAGACTTTGACAGCACATAAGTCTCTTCAACAATTCTCTGGCCTAGCTGGCAGTTTAATAAGGACTGTAATCTGATTGTCAACTGAAAGAATGGAATCCAGTGGTCTTCTTCCAATAACTGAATAATGCAACAATTAGGAGAATAGGAGAAGGCCACTACCTTTTGCCTGTGTAGTCCTTTGCACATCTTCTGTGCAACTACTCTGAAGGGTTGGGGAACTCCCTGAAGAGATTTTAAGGGTGTGAAGAGGGGAGAAGTTGAAAGAGTACAAGCAGATTCCAATGGACATTGGATCATACCCAAAGGATTATCAGATATCTACGTCTTCCACAATCTCTTTTCCTTCTCTGCAGATATGTACTAGTGACAGCTGGCCCTGTTTTTACTGAGGAAATGTGGCGGCTGGCCTGTTGTGCCTTAGAGGATGCTTTTTCAACTACTCTTGAACCAGTGAAGGTACAGCCTATATATTATTAAAACTGTTTTCAACCGTTAATATTTCTGGTGTGTGTGTCTATGGCTATTTATTCATACACCCACTATTCGTTCCCACACATTTTGTGAATACTGATGTGGAAGCATTGTTTGTTTGAACTCACAACTTCATAAAAGTAGCTGTGCTCCTGGAGACATCAGCCACCCTATATGTATCATGATGTGGGGCCCCTTTACCCTAGACATCATGCTCAGGACAAGGTGGGGGGGAGTCACAAAGGTCACGATAGCAGCCATGACTATGCACAATTTGCTACCTTTTTTGCGAGTTTCTGGCAAATTGGGGAAGCTGGATTCGCTTAACAACCCATGATTCACTTAATGGCCACGGTGATTTGCTTAACAACCATTGTAAAAATCATGTCCGGTCACATGGTGACTCGACTTATGACCGCAACAACTTACGATGGAAATTCCGGTCCCAATTGTGGTCATAAGTCGAGGACTACCTGATAGAAAGTCAGTTTGATTTCAAAAGCAGACTCCATAATCATGATAGATTTTAAAAAAGATATAAAGGCAAAATATTTTATAGAATCTATATAAAGGGTGAATTCTACTCTTGTACAGTAATCTATAGATATAATGGATTCCAAAGGCACCAATTAGACTTGTTCCAGTTAATAGTATAACCAGAGTATAAACCATGTTGCTATTGACATCAGTAACCTTTGGTAATGACATTACATAATTATTAAAGATAGCTATAAGATCATCAGCATATCAGAACAATTTATATTGACATGCCCCTGGCCTCTGTTGTGTAGTTGTGCTACTTCCCATTATAGTGGATGTTATTGAACATTTGTTGCATGGCTCAACAAACCGTGTTTAATTTGTGAACGTTGGTTGCACCATCTTAATAAATATTTGTGGTGTGAGTCAAAAGTTAACTGTACTAGCAAGCTTAAGTTCTTATATTAGAAAATGGAATGACTAGTAATCGTGTAATATGAGAAAGCACTATTCCGCTTTTTACATTGCTTGAGATACAGATTACTCTACTATATCTGTAACATTTTGTCTCTCTGTAGAATCTGTTGGGCTATTTCCACAGTGGCTCTGAAAATCTGAGTAGTGATGCCTGTGAGGTAAAAATGGCAGCTCCTTCCCTCTCACCGAGTGCCGAAGCTGAATACTGGAGAATAAGGGCGATGGCCCAACAAGTAAACAACTTTGTTCCCTATTTAACTGGTCTGTGCACTGATGCATTCTTAAGACTTCTTAAGACTTCTGATAAAATCAGTGCTTAGATTTGACTAGATTAATCGGAAATTCATTTTGAGCATTTTAACTATCCTTTTATGTTATCAAGTCTATAAAGATGGGATTTTTTTTTTATGTTGGTAATGTACTGTAACTGACTTTAGTTATCTAGTGTTAATTACCCCGACTTATGTCTATATGATTTTATTTATCTACTTATGTTTAAAGTTTGCATACCACCCTTCAGATCCAAGTGATTGATCCCTGGACACTGATGCCCTCACCAAATTGAATAAGTTTAGATAGGCAAGACCAAGAATTTTTTAAAAATGAACAACGTAATTCACTGAGTGTTGGGGGTGGGGATATCAGTTATTCTGCTGGGTTGGTTTTGCCTATCGTACGACCATATTTGCAGCGCAGATTGAAAGGGAACTGCCTCCTGCTAAGTGAGGCCATTGATCCATCAAACAGAAATTGCTTGGGGAATATTCTGCACAATGGTAGTTCCCCTTGTCTTGCTCAGGTCCTCCTACCTGAGACGAATTACGTGAAAATGCCAAAGACTGGGCTTGTGTCGTTTTAATTCCAGACTGCTTGCTCTGCTGCTGAGTTACCTCTAGTTCCTGATTAACAATAAGGTAACAGCCCATTGGTGTAATTTTTTCCACAGGTGTTCATGTTGGACACCCAATGCTCCCCAAAGACACCAAATAACAAGGAAGGATTTGAACATGCTCAGTCTTGTGTGCTTATTATTGAGCTGCCTCCTGATAAGAAGTCCAATGGCCATTCACAAAAAAGGTAAGGGGCACATTTCTAAGATTAAACAACAAGCAAAATGGAACAGATGAAAGGCACTCTTTGCTTGTATTTATATTTGGATAAGGGGCGTGGTGGCTCAGCGGGTAAGACGCCAGGCTTGTCGATCGGAAGATCGCAAGTTCGGAGGTTCGAATCCCTAGCCCCGCGTGACGGAGTGAGCTCGCGCACTCGCCCCAGCTCTTGCCAACCTAGCAATTCGAAAGCATGCAAATGCAAGTAGATGAATAGGTACCACTTTGGTGGGTAGGTAACAGCGTTCCACGTGCGTCATGCCGGCCACATGACCGTGGAAGCTTGTCTTTGGACAATGCTGGCTCTTTGGCTAACAAACGGAGATGAGCACCGGCCCCTAGAGTCGGACACGACTGCACAAATGTGTGGGGGGAACCTTTACCTTTACCTTTATATTTGGATGGTTTAGTGTCTTACAGTGGAGAATAAAAGGTAGTCTACTCTTATCTCAGTGTGAATATATAATCCAATAGATCAGGTGTTTTCAAACTCTGCTCTACCATGACCCCCTTAAATAATAAATAAATGTGTGTGAATAGAATGAATGGGGTTGAACAAGAAATAAATATACCAAATGTACATCATGGGATGCTCAGGCTTTGCAATAGAATAAGGAGCATAGACTGCAGTGAATGTTGGCAGTGGTCCCGCTCTGCCTGTGCAGCATTAAAAAAAATGGTGACTCTCTCTCTGAGTTGTTCATGACCCCCAAGCAGTCCTGACCTACAGTTTGAGAAGCCTGGCATTACATGCGGGGGGCGCGGGGGTTGCATGACTCCTGGGACATCCAGACAGTTCATTCTTGCCTCAGAATAAAAGTGTGGTGGTGAACTTCATCAAATATCCTTGGCACCGTTAGTGCATGCTTTAGATGCAGACCCTCACGGGAGATCATAAGATTTGCATCTTTAATGCTGAATTAGCCAAAGTATGTGAGAGGGAAGGGGGAATATGTGTACAATGAAACTTTTTTTTTCCCCAAGAAGTTATTGCAGGCAACCAACAGCCCGTAGATCCAGATTTCTGGGTTAATCGTGAGCATTTCTACGAACTATGAACTCATTTTAGGAATATAATAAATAACATTCATGCTGTCCCATTTCTCATTAAGGACCTCACTCCTTAATTTTTTTTAGCAGGGCTACCATTGTCCCCCTTTACAAGACTTGCTACAACAGTGGGTTTGCTTACTTGCTTATTTTATCTTCTCTTGCATGTCAGAATCAGGAAGTGTACTGCAGTTTTGTTTTCACTTAGTAGAGTTTCTCTTTTTCTGTCTGATTTTCCTTTATAATGCTGCAACCAATACACAGGAAACTTGGGTAAGACAGAGTTTCTTTCCTTCAATGCAATTTTAAGCCCAAAGCCAAATAATGTATTTTCTTAAATGGCATTTGAGATATAGATACTTGTCCACAAAACGTATCCTCTTAGCTACTTAAGAAATGTAAATAGCTAGTTAAAAAGAACTGCTGTTCCCTAACTATCTAGTCTAAAAGGGGAGATGCTTTCCTAGCTTTTCAGACTAATTCAGCAAGGAAGAAGGCCAGTACAGTTGCAACTTCAGCCCTTGGATGAATTGCAACCTCTGTCAGATGCTTTTATAAAATGGAAACCCTTGAAAGTTCCTGTGTATATTCCACCCCTTCCTCTTTCCACACTGCGCTGTGCAAATATGCCATAGTGCAGAGCTTTCCAAACTGTGTGTCGCGACACAAAAGTGTGTCGCCACACACAGTCTGGTGTGTCGCCACACAACCCGGTTGTGCTCAGCGCTTCCAGGTTTTCCCGCGGCGACACACCAACTGCAGCGCGCAAAACCCGAAAGCAGGAGCAGCACTTCCGGGTTTTTGTGCGCTGCTGCACTTCCGGGTTTTCCCGCGGCGACACACCAACGCCGGTTGGTGTGTTGCTGCGGGAAAAACTTTGGAAAGCCCTGCCATAGTGAGATATTTGCTATTTTGTCAGTAGTGAATGTGGTACCAAGGACAACGACTTCCCTCCCTGCACAATTTCCGGCACACTGTGATGCCTCACTTGCATGCATGCCAAAAGAGAAAACACCACCACCACTTCTATCTCCAAACTGAAATATGCATGAAACAGGGCATGTCATTTTGGCTAGTCTTTTACCTACCATTCCTCAGAAAGCCACATCTTTGGTGCCAGAAAACAAATGCCAGAATTCCACCACCAGAGAGTGTTAAAACACAATGGAAGGACTATAAATACAACATCGATTAACAAAACGCATACAGTGCAAGTTGCAGTATGATCAGCGGTATTAGTTAATGATAATGTTTACAACAAAAATTGATAACTATGAGGTGATCATTACCTTATCACCTGGAGCTTCTTGGAGAGAGAGACTAATATAACTAAGTAGTTAAAGAAATGTTAATGAGATTCTAAATTCTCTCTTTCTTTCTTTTTCTGCTACATGAAGTATCCCTTTCAGAACAATTGTAGTGAGCCTGCTTTCCCACCAAGTGCTGCTGCAGAATTTATATGACATTTTGTTGGAAGACTTTGTGAAAGGGCCCTCACATGCTGAAGAGAAGATAATACACCAACTGCCAGAAACCAAACTCACCGGTTTCCTCAGGTACATTTCTATGCAGAACTTGGCTGTCATCTTTGACTTACTGCTGGACTCATACCGAACAGCCAGAGAGTTTGATACAAGGACCGGGTTGAAGTGCTTGCTCAAAAAGGTATCTGGCATTGGTGGGGCTGCCAACTTATACCGCCAGTCGGCCATGAGCTTCAACATCTACTTCCATGCCTTGGTCTGTGCTATTGTGACCAATCAGGAGAATATCACTGCAGAGCAGGTGAAGAAAATCCTTTTTGAAGATGATGAAAGGAGCACCGATTCATCCCAACAATGCTCTTCAGAAGATGAAGACATTTTTGAAGAGACTGCTCAAGTCAGCCCACCAAGGGGGAAGGAGAAGAGGCAGTGGAGGGCCAGGTTGCCATCTCTGAGTGTTCAACCTGTGAGCAATGCAGACTGGGCTTGGTTAATCAAAAGGCTTCACAAACTCTGCATGGAGTTATGTAATAACTACATTCAGATGCATTTGGATTTGGAAAATAGTGCTGATGAGCTCCCAGTCTTCAGAGGAGACCCTTTCTTCATCCTTCCATCCTTTCAATCAGAAACATCCACACCATCTACTGGAGGTCTTTCTGGAAAAGACACCCCTTCAGAAGATGATAAAAGCCAGATTAGGGACTCACTGACAGAAAACATCACTCCTAAGGGAAGTTCAGATATTCTGCTTCTTCCACCATTGAGCCCCAAAACGGAAAAGAAAGACCAAGGCAGAAAAAAAGAATGGTGGGAGAGTGCTAGCAACAAAATTTACACCATAGCAACAGATAAAACCATATCAAAACTAATGACAGAATATAAGAAAAGAAAACAACAACAGCATAACTTGGCTAATTTCTCCAAAGAGATGAAAGCTGACAAGAAAGGGGATCCACTTGGCACAAGAGGGCCAGATTCACCCCTCCCCCAACGGCCACAAAATCTGATTGATCAAGGCCAAATGAGGCACTCCTTCAGTGCAGGACCAGAGATTCTGAGACAAGAAAAGAGGCCACGCTCCGGGTCAACTGTCAGCTCGCTCAGTATATCAGTCCGGGATGGTGAGGCACAAATACAGGTAAGAGGAGGAGAAGAGAGGAAATAAAAGTGGAAGAACTTTAAATTTGGGACACCTGCTTTTGCCTTTAATATTGGGGCACTTGCTTTCCTAATGTCAGGGAGATAACTGGTGAAGAAGGAGGGGGCTCCCTCCAGGGGGATAAACGCATGCGTAGTACTGAATCGCTTTGCTTTCCTCCCAAGAGGCTAAAGAAGGCCCCGCCCTGATTTCTTGGGCCCTTTCTCTGAGCATTACTAGTTCATTTTAGTTTAGCTGGATTCTGTCTAGCAGAGTAGAACAATAAAACACTAGAGCCTGTACACCAAGTCTCAGCGTGTTTTCCTTCACTCGAAGTCAGGACACCTAATTGGTTTTTAAATAGAAATCTACAATTATATAATAAAACAGTGCTTTCCAAAGTGCCGCCGTTGGCGACACACCAACGGCGGGAGCGCGCAGGGGGCGTGTGTGTGCACGGCGGCAGCGCAGTGGCATGCGTGGCGGCAGCGGCAGCCTCACTAAAACGCAGAAGCGCTGATGGCGCGTCGCTGCCACCGCCACACACACCCCCATGCCGCCGCTTCGCAACACACTAAACTGTGTGTCGCGACACACTAAAGTTTGGAAAGCTATGTAATAAAATATGAGACACTTGCAACTACACAATGAGCCTTAAGCAAAATGTTCAGCTGTTGTTGTATACATGAAGATATACAGATATCTGCATATAGAATATATACCTACAGCTTCTTGGCCAAAGTGACCTATTCCAACTTACCTCCGTGTGAACACTCTGACAATCATTTGAGTTTCTTCTGCAACTCGGGGGGTTTTCCATGATTAGTTGAAATGCCAACAAGATCCTTGTGATGCTTCCCACAATAAGCTAGTATCCAATATTTTCTGATTCAGTTTAATTAATTCAATTTAGTCACCACCTGACTCCAAACTGACTCGGGGGGGTATACAATAAAACCAACAGAATAAAAATAGAATACTGTAAATATGAAAAAAATAAAAGAAATAAACAACAGAAACTGATGGCAGATCCAGCTATCCACATCCACACACAATTCGGCAGGGAATGTGAACCACCCTAACCCAAGGCCTGGGAGAACAGCCAGATATTTAAGGCTTTCCAGAATGCCAGCAGGGTGAGAGCCACACAGATATTGGGGGGAATCTCGTTCCAGAGGGCAGGCCCCACGGCAGAAGGCGTGCTTCCAGGTCCCAATAGATGACATTGTTTAATTGAAGGGACCCAGAGCATGCCAACCATGGTGGATCGAAGTGGCTAGGATGATACCACGGGAGATAGGCGGTCCCTCAAGTAAACAAGCCCTATGCCATATAGAGTTTTATAGGTCATAACCAGCACCTTGAATTGTACCGAGAAGCATATCAGTAACCAGTGCAGCTCGTGAAGCAGAAGAGTCGCATGGACATACTGAGGCATGCCCATCACTGCTTGTGCTGCTGCATTCTAGACCAGTTGAAACTTCCAAGTGATCTTCAAGGGCAGCTCCATGTAGAGCACATTGCAATAGTGAGCCTTTTAGTTATTTCCTTTTAGTTTCTTATTTTTGGCATGTTTATCATGCTAGCTTCTTTATGCATCTTGGCATGGATCAACTAGATTTGGTACCAGAAGATAGAAAAAGTTTGCTAAGTGTCCCTCCTCTAAAGAGATCGTTATCTTTTCTTAGGCAGCTTATGTTGATAGGCCTATTACTCAAGCCTGGGAAAACAACTTTTCATACTGAACTGCTTGTTGCATTTTTTCTAAAGGTATCCTTCCTGTTTTCCCTATTGATCTTTGTTTTTTCCATTTGTCTTTTGCATTGTCCTAATTTATATATTTCTTCACTCCCCTCTTTTTCCCTCTTTGCATTGTTTTAGGCATGGACCAACATGGTTCTGACAGTTCTTAACCAGATTCAATCCCTACCAGACCAGATCTTCATCGCCCTCCAACCAGCAGTATTTCCCTGCATCAGTCAATTGACTTGCCACGTAACAGACATTCGGGTTCGTCAGGCTCTGAGAGAATGGCTAGGAAGGGTGGGCAGGGTTTATGACATCATTGTGTAGAAGACTTTGGTTGCCTTATCAAATAGAGACTGAATCTAATGTACTTCAAGGCATACAAATCAAGTGCATTTGTTGAAAACCTATCTATAAAAATGGTAGAAGGGTGTACATCTGCCCATTTGTTAGTAATAACTAGCAAAATCTATCCCATGCTGTTAAATCTTAAGAGCACAGTGTAGTCATACTCATGACACCAGAGAATGTGACATAGGAGAGTATGACAGGAGGAGACTTTGTATTAAATTTGAAATAGGTATTCAGACAGGCTGATATATGAAAGCTCAGTATGTTTGATACTGCATATTTTTTACAGAACGAAAAGGAATGTTTCTTTTGCAGGAAGGTAAGCAAAGAAGATTGTGGAACAAGACAAGTAGCATGGACATTCATATAATAGGCTTTGTCAAGATTGACCATTGAGAATATCATGATTGCTGAGATGTCTTTAGTACAGATTTCTCTTATGTCTTAAATGAGGCATCTGATCCTTAAATCATGTACATTTTTAAAAAAAATAGAAGTACCAATGAATAGATGGGCCTATTTATTCTAACCTTTATAAATCAGGCAATGAAAACTAGACCTCCAAACCTAAGAAGTGACTATATTTTCAGTGTGACTGTAACAGGTTTCCAGACACAAGTTCTTACCATCTTAGAGATAGGTGCCATGAATTATTTCATATTACTATAAGGTGCCTATCCAGAAATTGTATAGTTAACCCCTGATAGAATTGTCAAATGGTCATTTGAGAAATGATTTCAAACCATTTCTCTCCTTTTGATGCCAACCCGAGACCAAAAATATGTGTTTTCTCTTTTCTGTAAATTGCAAACAGGAACACTACTTAGGTTTTCTGGTTCTATAGTCCTTTCCCATCCCTCCACTGTTAAGTTAACAAATGCCATAAAATTTACACGTGTCCCAGGTTTTCTGTTTTCAAGCTTTCCATTTTGTATTGCCTGACTTCTTTGTCAGGGCAAAAGAATCTGAAAATTAGGTTTGTGAATAGAATATGTAGAGTTATCAATTTTTTGCCCTTACAACAAATCTGTAAAATAGATTGTTCTCAGAGATTATTTAGTGACCTTTATGGTTTTATGGCCAAGCAGAAATATCATCCACTCATCATTCTTTTCTTAAGCCAAGCTGGCTGACATCCATAGCTGACTATAAAGAAATGTTAGGTTAATTATGGGACAGATCAGGCCACACCTTTATTTATTTACTATATTTATACAAAATGTTTTCTTGAAGTATATAGAGTAGTCTCTAACTTTAAAGATTAGTTTATGATTTAATAGGCTAGTTACAATTGAGAAAATAATACATAAGGAAGGGAAAATACACAAGTTTATATAATGTGGCCATTATACAAGACAGTTCTTATATAAGAGGAAAGAAAAAAAAGTCAGTCTGCAATTTGTAGGGAAGCCAGAAGTGATGGAGGTAGCTGGCTAGAGTGGCTGTGAATAGAAGCAGTTACAGGGAGGTGTTAGTCCCAGAATGCCTAGGGAAAGGCAGCTGTCACCTCATCTTGCCTTCCAGATCAGCATTTGCACTTCTCACCCTGAAATTGACCATGATCGTCTTAACTTCGGACCACAAAACATACAGAACCCTCGGGGGCCGTGAGGAGTCACTTGGTGTTTTCTCTCCCTCCAGCTGACCAATAGCAGAATGCAAAGAACTTCATCTAGTCAGACTCCCTCCCCCACCACCCAATTTCTCTGTCATGATCCCACAGAAACATACATTCCACACAAAAAGAAATTGTAAAACAACTGGCATTCTCCCTCTATGGTTTTCACTACATTTATTTGCGTGCCTTTGCCTGCTTTGCCAAAAAAAACCCAACCCCCTGAGAAGTTGCTGTGATGGGAAGCTACATGAGGCGTGGCTGATTGTAAAAAATGCAAGCAAAAGCACTCATGCCCTCTGACGGTTTCCCAGCCAGCCACTCCAACCCTTTCATACAGTTAGAAACTACTATGAATGGTAAAGGTGAGATGACATGTTGTTGTTGTTGTTGTTGACAATTTTTTCACCAGCCACTTTCCTTTATAGCTATGACCAATGCTTCATGTTCCTATTCTGGCTGGTGTGGGAGAGTGAAGGAAGAGAAGTTCTAAACGGGATATCCATGTTGGAAACTTATGGATCAGGGTGCGATAGGTGGGAGAAGAGCTCAGGGGCAAGTATCAGGGGAGGCATGAGGTTATGTCAACGAGAAGATCAACGACCCACAAGGTCTGCAGAGCCAGTGATGAAGTCACTTGGGATCCAAAAGCACGTGACATGAGCTCAGTCTGGTCTGGGACTGATCCCAAAGGAATTCAGAACACAGGTGTGGAAGTGCCTACGGGTAGCTTACAGGTGAGGAAGAGCCGAATGCTAGTGAATCCCAGCTAGGCCAATAAAGGGGAGCTCACCCTTGAACTCCTGCTGAAACGGAATGGCCGGCTGTCGTGTTTCACTGCTCGAAAAATAATGCCTAGCATATGAGCCCACACCTTTCCATCACGTTTTACGTGAGTATAATCAAACCCTGCATCTGCCTTCCCTCTCTTTGTTAAGTCATTGTTGGTGAAGATGTCCAAATGAGAGCAGTCGCTCTTGTCTCTGCAGAGGTTAGAGGGCACCAGCAAAGCATTCTGGTGCCACATTGGGATACAGTACAGTTGGGATCTAACTTATGAACAGGGCAGCACTGCCTGTTGTGCTAGCCTTCGTTTTCAGTCTCGGTCATTGAACGGGATGAGTGGAAGAGCCTTAATCAGCCTGGTATATGATGCCTTGCAGCTTGCTTGAACAGGGGACGGCACCGTTTCCTTTGCTTCCCCTTTTTCTCATTCAGTTAACAGAAGACTTTGAATGTATGAGTTCCGTCAGCTGCTGCTGAACCTTAGTGATTGTCTGTTCCTAATTCTTCGTCGATGCTGTGCCCTGAGATGATTGTTTGATTCTTCTATTTGTTTGTTTTTTAAGATTTAAATAATGCAGTGTTTCTATGGTTCTTTGTGAAGAGGGAATTATGTTTTAGGGGAACATTTTCACATGGTGTACATCTACATTGTTTGTTAGTAAGATCTTATATGCAACTCTAGCTTGTCACTTTGAAGCATCTGTTGAACATGGTAACTTGAGCAGAGAGACAGAAACGCCACACACAGGATTTCTTCATCTGTTCTCCCGAATGCTGAAAAAAATTGTTTGGATTTCAAATGCTGCTTTTCAGTTCTATGCTGTTGGGTATAGGTTACTTGTACATTGTGTGTGTGGAGTAGCAAAGTGCTGTGTAACAAACTTGTAGGGCCACTATTACAAAGCAGGCAACAATGGATTATTATTTATTTATATGACGAAGGGAAGTATTAAACATTCCTGCCCCTACCAAGAATGACTATTGATTGTAAACCATTCCAATTGCTGCTATCACCACAAGGGCAAGTGGTAGATACACAACAGTTCATGCTGAAGATCAGAATGTTATTTATTATTTATTTATTATTTAGGGTGACTTCAGGTTTTATGTAACTCTAAGACGTAAGTTGGCTGCAAGTTCAGCCAAACTTAGAGGAAAACATGGGCCGGGCAGGAAAGGAAGGCAGTGCCTCATTCTGAGGACAGGTAGATGGTGTCAAGGGAAGAACTAGAAAGTTAATTTGATATTTAATTGAAAATCACTGGCTGGAGGGAGAAGAATTTTATTATCAATGCTTTCCAACTTCCATAGCCTTATTATGGAAACAGAGGTCATAAGACGGGGAGGCACGCTTGCCGGTGGAGCCTTCTGCCTCGCAAGCCATGTGTGCGCATTCGTTTTGGTGGAGAGAGCCATTAGACTTCATGTGTGCGCTGATCTGCCTGCCCTTCCCACTTTCCAAAAGACCAAGCCCTTGTGAGCCCAGAGCTCATGTTTGCATTGCGATCTTGCAGGGCCCTCCTGGGTCAGGGAATCACACTTCTCCAGCAGGGCCTGCAAAACCAGGCAGTTGTATAATCAGTGACTTGGTCTCCGTACATCTCAAAATGGGAAATGGGCAGGGGAAAGGGCATTCTTCAGGGCAGAGACTTGTACCATTTCACTATGCAAAGGTCGGGTTGCGATTATGGGATCTAGGATGGAATTTGCACATCACAAGAATCAGAGGGCAGTCCTAGAATGTAGTCACTCTGTATCAATTTTATTTGTTTACGTCCATAAAGGATAGTGCAATTTATGGTCGGCCCTGATATCCATACTCTAAATAATCTCCTACTAGCAGCTGCCCATGATTTGGAGGCAGAAGTAGGAGAAAGTGCTGTCAGCAGTGTCAGAAGGTATGTGAGTTAGAACCTTCACACAATGCTGTTATTTATATGCAGAGTTGTCTGTGATGGCAGCTGGTGAGTTTTGTTTTCTAGCATAAAACTCTGAGAGAAAATGCTCTGCCTTAACTGAACGGAAAGTTGCTCTACTAAAACGAAAGAGGAACTTCAGTCTTTGAGCAATTTATTTATTGTCTTAACCAGTTCCTGCAATGATTACTTTCACCAGACAGATCCTATGCCAAACAGTAAAGTGCAACCCCCAAAGGAGCAGTTGCTCTCTTATACCAAAGATCCAGTTTGTTAAAAAAATAAAAATCAAATAGTGATGCTTGCCACATTCGGGCTCGTACCATTAGGTAGGCATGAAAAGACAGGAATCCAAACCATTCTGAAAGAGACGACATTTGGGGTCCTTTTCCAGCCAACTTTTACTCTTGGATGTGCATAGCCTTTGGCCAACGTAATTCTCTAAGCCAGTGTTTCTCAAGCATGGCAACTTGAAGACGTGTGGACTTCAACTCCCAGAATTCCCCAGCCAGCCATGCTGGCTGGGGAATTCTGGGAGTTGAAGTCCACACGTCTTCAAGTTGCCATGCTTGAGAAACACTGCTCTAAGCACTTAAAGACTTGGAAGAAGGTTGGGTGTAAAGAACTATGGGGCCAGGATGTATTGAGACCCTCGATGGGTCCCCACAGTTTGTTGTCTTTGCATTTGTTTTATGGTGGCTACTGAAAGCCTATGAGGAATACCTGTTGACAAAATGTCTGGATCCTGCCATAGCTTTCCTTGTGCTCTTAAAATAAAAATTATTCCTCTAGGCCCTCTTCTTCTTTTGGTATATATGGGGGGGGGAACATATCTGAACAGTTTTTCTTTTGTCTATGTTTAAGAACAGTTCATTGTAAGCCACTTTGCAAAATGTATTTTGTGTATATTTTGTCCAAGGGAATTCTTAAAGGAGGATATTTTAAAACAAATCATAATTATTTGTGTTGCTTGTATTGTAGAATAAAGTAACTACAAAAACTAAAGCATTTGCCAAGCGTGGAGGTTTTATTTATTTACTTGGAATATCAATAATACAGTACAAAAATGCTTCTGAATAACATAATCAGTTGCATCCCCTTAATTTTAGAATAATTCTGTTTTTTTTCCTATTGAGACAACTGACTTGACTACCCACAGTTGTCATTCTGAAAATAGGATCCTGCCAAATCTAAATGCTATCAGAAAGTTGTTGAATTGTTGGCAAGCAATTTTTTTTGTTATTTTCCTTAATTTAACTTTAAAGGCTGTGTGAATATTTCAACTGTAAGTATTCCAACTGCACTAACAAGCAGATTTATTTTCATTAATGACTCTGAGAGACTCCATATGCCCTCTTAATCCGTTTAGAGTCTCAGATGTTCAACTATTGCAACAATTGAGCTGATAGGAAATGGTTAAATCCCTTTCAGAGAAGAAGGCTGGGCCAAAGAACTTTTTCATTCTTGTTCCTTCTGATATTTGGCTCTGTCTTCTCAGAGAGGATCTGACTTCGGAGAAAAAAGAAAGGCCATCTTTGCTCTGTCTCTTGTCTGCAGGTGGCAGATCCTCAAAGAGATTGCTGCCCATCAGCAACACTGGCAGCTGTCAGACCGTGGTACGGCAGCTATTTTGACCAGCCCTTCCGTATTCATCAGGTGTTGCATGGCAGACAATTTTACTTTACTTTCTCTGGCATTGTCTTTGGCCCTGCAGTGCTACAAAAAGTGCTGTGAGTTGACCAAGCCTAGAGGATATTGCTATAGGACATCCTTTTTCCTGTTGTCTCCATTGCTCCGGTGACTTTAGTTGGGCTTACTATGAAGTGACCTTCTGATCACTGAATAATAAACTTGACAGTCCTACCAAAGGAAAGAAATTAGACAAAATGTCCATTATACCTATTATGTATTATCACGTGATTTCTAGCGTAATTAGCTGAATCTATCGTTTACAAGTAATAAAGACTGTCATCTGGTTAATTCCCGTGGTTGAACTGCAGTGGTGCATTCTTGAGGTGCAAGGGACCTGCACGTAGGGCATGGGTTGTCCATTCCTGCATTAGGGGCTGGAACTAGAGAGGAAAAAGTTAAATTGCCTCTCCTTTATTACTATGATCCTATTATAGTGCTTGTTCTTTGCATTTTAATAGATTTGAAAGTTAGATGCAAAGGGACACACTGGCTAGAATTTAACAGTACGCCTCACTGGAGTCCAGCATGGTGCTAGGGGCAATTTTAAACGCTACCAGGGCAATTGTGAGTCTAACAACCCTTTCCTACTCAGCTATGTTGTGCAAATCCAAAAACCCTGGTAAGAACCCAAACAATGGCCAAGTGCTGTCTAATCAGACCTCCAAAATAATGAGACAGAGATACAAGAGAGCAGCAGAAAACAATGCCAGGCACTCAGAAAACTCATGGCTAAGGCCTGGAAGCACAGACCCAACCCCCCAGTGTCACTTGGGATGCTGTCTACCTGCCCAACAGGTAGACAGCATCCCAAGAACATTTAATGACTATGTTCTACAACCCACTTTAGTCCTTTCTAGTTTGGCCCATAAGCTATTCTCTTTCAATTCAGTTTGTAATTATAAAAGAAATTAAGTGGGCAGATGTGGAAACTTCCAGAAACAGATTTGGAGTTTATTATGGGGGGGGGGGGCAAACAGAGAGAATACAATACTGCCGACTTCTCATACTATACATACAGTAATTGAATTGCCACCTAGAACCTATCTGCTTTGCCCAACTCCTTTAGCAATGTCATATGAATAATAGCTGCTTACCACTATCTATTAACATCTTGCCTAAAGATTAACAGATTATGAATAGGCGGACCATATGTCCCGTTTTGAACTGGACAGTCCCGTTTTTTAAACAATTCCCGACCATCCCGTCATTTTAAGAAAAATATCCATTTTGTCCCATTTTTTAAAGTTCCCGCGGCGAAGCGCACACACACACGCACACTCGCCCACTTTGTCCGGCGAGCCGTGGGTAGGTTAGGGTCCCATTTTTCTCTCAAGGAAATATGGTCAGCCTAATTATGAATCAAATCATGTGTAATAACCTTATGGAGCTCTTGGCAAATAGGAGCACCCTAAATCCCAGCATTAAGGCCCAGTGTACATTGGATAATGCCATTCTGTTGTCAGAAGATTCTTGCTTACTTTCAGAAAGTAGGGTGAACTATATTTGTTTTCTACTTTAAAAACCCTCATTGAGATGTTCAGTCCTTTAAGCAATTAAACAGAAAGAGTGGATATAAGCTTGATTGCCCTATCAAGCTCTAATGGAAGAACCCCAATTTTGCCTCACTTCCCTGTTGTCCAGCCCTGGTAGGATTATCAATCCTGGGCTGCCAAAAGCCAAATAATCACTAGGTGGCAGCAAAGAAGTGTAGAAAACTCTTTTTACTGATCTCTAGTGGTTAACTCTGCTGCACTCTACTCATCCTATATAGATGACGTAGCCATCTAATTTAGAATAATAATTAGTCTCCTAGATCAGGTGGGAATCCAATATGTGTGGGCCAAAATCCCTACTTCAGATTTTCTTCACTAAGAGAACAATGGGGATATGTTGGAAGTTACCTATTTACTTACTTACTTACTTACTTACTTACTTACTTAGTTACTTACTAGCGGTTCTATGCTGCTCTATTCCCAATGGCTTAAAAAATCTGGAAGGTTAAAAACAACAAAACAACATCCAACAGTATTTATTTATTTATTATTTTATTTATTTATTAAATTTCTATGACCGCCCATCTCCCCGTCAAGGAGGGACTCTGGGCAGTTCACAGCCACAGTAACACCATTAAAATACAATAAAAACAACAGTAAAAATACAAATACAATACAATAAATACAATAAAATCCAAGTGTCAGGTGGTTCTTACAGTGAAGCTAAACATATTTAAAATATTTGAGGAGGCTCTAAGAAATGGCACTAACCAACATGAGTAAATACCAACATCTAACATCCTCTAAATGCTCTCTCCCAGAGCTGTGTTCTTTCTTCGTTAAGGAAATTAATTATGGAGGAGGTAGTTCTTATCTATGAATTACCTCCTCCCTAATGAGTTTCTCTTATATATGATGGATGAAGGTGTTCCATTAGAGAAGTACCTCCATTGAGAATGTCCTGCTATGAGGTCCCTGTAGGTGGGATTCTTTTGGAAATGGGACCTTCAGCAGGGCTTCTCTCCAGATCTTACCAGATAGGCAGATTCACTTTGGAGTAGGTGGTCTTGGAGATAATCAGGCCTTGAACCATGTAGATACAGTATGTTACCTAACATATGTCCATCATATGAAATAAGACTCATTTCTGACTACAGTATTACAAAAAACAGACACATAGGTCTATATTACTTTCTAAATAGAATCATGCTGGCTACATTACCCCTATTTACTTGACCACCCATGAATTCCCCAAACATGGCATCAGCCATTGCCTTGTGGTACCACATAAGGTGAAATCATAAGAACTTTCTCGATGAATTAATCCAAGTCCACCTACCCTAGCTTTCTGTGACAAGCAGAAACCAGGTAGAAAGCATGATAGGGGCTTCACAGACACACTATTCCCAGGCCTGGGAACAGGATCCATATTATACAGGGAAGAAAACAGGTAGTAGAGGGATTAAACCATTTCAGTCATTTCATGTCGTCCTTTCCACATCTATCTTCATGTTCCAACTTGTAAAATGGATTTTTGGTATACAAATATAAAGGATTACCAGCTGATTTAGGGGCCTGAGTAACTAAGCTTAACATGAGCAGGGATTTCCTCCATCCTATTCCAACTAATCATCACACCACCAGCACTCTGGTTCTTCTTCTGAAGTAGATCACTGGATTAAGTACCTCCTATGGAACATCAGTCCCCTTGTGGGGGGAGATGGGCGGTGATATAAGTTAGAAATAATAAATAATAAATAAATAAACATCTTACTCTTCAAGGCAAAGATGGCCCCTAATCTTACGGCCTTCCACAAAACTAAAAAAAACCTGGCTTTTCTGGAGGGTTTTTCAGGATTGATTCTGGATACGTTAACGCAGGATCTAGTTCTATTGTATTGTATTGATTTGATTTATTGATTTATTTTTATATTATTGTATTGTTGTTGCCTTTTTGTTATACATACTATAAATTGCATAGAATCCAAAGGGAGGGAGGTAATCTTAAATTTAATTTAAAAAAATATTCAGGGCAAGTGACTATCTCTTGCGAACCATGAGAGAGGGAGAAATAAAAAAGTCCTAAAAGGCCCATGCATTTGGACCAAAAGTAAGGTTGGGTTCACAAATTATACCATTGTTTGTTTAATCACTATTCATTTATTGAACCACAATTAGCTAGATTTAGATTCATATCATGACAAGCCATAAACCATGATTTACAATGTATAATAGCTTGGTACATACAGTGCACTAAGCTAAAAGTTAACCAGCTTCCTTATGTGATATAATGAACCCAGCCTGGATGTGATGCCCCTTTATAGCCTGGCATAAGAAGCACAACATTTAAAAAAAAAAATAGAACGCAGAAGTGGGCCCAAGTCAAATCACAATCATGGTATTAGTGGGGGCGAGTAACACATAAACTCTTTGTCCCCACCACAATGCTGCTCTTGATATAAGTAAGAGCTTTCCTCATTAGGATCATTTCCAATGAGGACTGGAGTGGGGACAAAATGTTAATGCCCACTCCCTGGGCTAGCTGTTGTATTTTTCATGTATTGCATTCAAGGTTAAAGATGTAAGTAACCTTACTCTGCATAAAGTATTACTCTACAATAACGTCCTCCACCTGGCAGCTTTCTGAGGCATTTGCCCACAACTCCTAGGTATTCCTAGGCAGCCTGGACTTTGACCGTACTTCCTGGGAATTCTGGAATTTCTGGTCCACCACATCTGCAAGGCTTCTATTGAGGCTCTACAGACAGAACATTGTTATGCTTTTTATTGTGTTATTATTGCTTGTAAGCCACCCAGGGTTATGATGCATGAGATGGGTTCAAATAGATCTTATTTATAAATAAATAAATAAATAAATAAATAAATTTAGGGTTATAGATGCCACGGAGGGGGGTGTTTGTCTGCTTCTTGTCCTTTTTGTATTTTCTCCCGCCTTCACAAACCGGGGTACTATCATTTCTGATAGATCATTTGCCTTACTCAACAACTCGAGGAGGCTGCAAGATGACACAACATTTTACTTCCCGCTGGCAGATTTCCTATTCGATCGCTGACCTTCCTTACATTTTATTTTACAGCTCCTTCATATATTTTTCAAGACCCAAAGTAATTATGATAATCTAGTCTGCTGCCTTATGTTACAAAATCAATACGGTTTTACCCAGTTGTCTCCAGAGCCGCTCGTGGTGGTTCTCTTCCCCTCTTGGAGACGCCTCAGCGCCCTCTCAGAGCCACAGTCTGTGAAGTGGAAGGTATTGTCTCAGGTTTCCTTTCCAGCTAGACAAAGAACATTTGTGCCTCCTTCATTTGCTGGCTGCAGATCAGATACTTTGTGATGGAAATAGCACTGATTAAATATTGAATAGTTCAAATTCCCCCTTTTTGTAAAAATAAAATCCTCAAGGTTATGTCTCCTTCAGCAGGATCAGTGAGCTTATGAAGCAAGAAGAAGTTGCTAGGGATGGGTGGGAGTGGGGGAGAGAGGAGAGAAAGTGCAATGCCTCGTTCTACCCTGTATTGATACAAGAAGAAAACCTCCCACTATTTAATGTCAATAAGGCTTACTTCGTACCTTTTCTTTTAATGACACATTTCTAACGATTATCACAATGAAGCCACTAAATTGTGGAAAAATGGTCCCCCTGCCCTGCTGGTTTCCTTGTTTTCCTTTCACTGCAAGGAAACACAATCCAAGTTGTGACTACGAACTAAGCATGGGAGGGCCATGCTACCCCATCCTCCCATCCCTCCTGAATACCTCCTGGCTGGGGTGGGCATAGTAGCAAGGCACTATGGGGCCCTACCACTTGGCAGGGGAAGGGAAGCTCACTCCGTCACGTGGGGCTAGGGTCTCGAACCTCCGAACTTGCGATCTTCCGATCAACAAGCCTGGTGTCTTACTCGCTGAGCCACCACGCCCCCCTTTCCTTAGCGGGAAAGGCTGGTACTAATTGATAGCTTCCTAACCCTCACACAAGTCCTCCAACATTGTGGGAGTACACGCAGAAAGACTCGTCTGCATAGTTGTCTAGCCTACTACAGCTACATCTACATATCCCTCCAATTTTGGCTTAAGGATGTCTGGCTAATTGCTCCTGAAGGGTTAGCTGGCTTCCCGTGTAACTTCAGTCTGCATCTAAGGGCAGCTAACCAAGTTATTCTAAGTCAATTGAAGTGGTGTTTTCCATCTTCTTCTGACACAAGTCTTCTATTTGCACGATACAGTAAGTTACTCTTTGGCAGGGAGTCAGCAGATGACACAATGGAGAGTGGTCTCTGTCCAGCAAAACAGCCACAACTTTTGGCCATTGCAGGCAATCTTGATCCCCTCTGGTCACCACCACAAAAGAATTTCAGCAAAGATGTTGGCTCATCACACTTGGTGGTGGCACTGGCTAAAGTGAGACCCTTCTCCTGCGTCAGCCATAACCATCACATTATGCAACTGGCAGGCATGGCTGCCAGCCTGCTCCATGGGGGAGATCTGCATGGCATGTTGGCAGGTCACATGAGTCACTGAAGTATTCATATTCTTGCCCTCCAAATCTCCCATGCATGTATGCAGGATAGCAGCTTCCCTGTCAAGCAGGAAGGGAAAGTGTTCTGTGCTTTTAATGAGGGGGCCTTGACCCAGATTTTGTTTCTTTGTTTGTTTTATTATTGTTGGTGTTTTATATAGTATGATCGCCGCCCAGAGTTTCATCGGATAGATGGGCGGCCTTACAAATTTGATTGATAACTAGTAAATAAAAATAAACTTCCATACATATGTTCTATCTCTGAGCTTTGATCCCTATCCTGTCTTATGAAGCCTTCTTGACTTCTCAGTGATGGTCATGCTGGCTGGAGAAGTCTGGGAGTTGAAGTCCACATATTTGAACAGTACCTAAACCAAGGAAAGTTGGTGTATGTATGTGAATAGCGTAACGCAAATTTTCTCTCATCTACAATTCAGCTGTTTGGGGGATTCTTTACCACAGTGTATTAATAGGTTCCATCTAAAATAACTCCATAGCTTGTTTTTAGACGAGGGTTTAGATGACTCAAGAGTTGTTCTTATTCTTCATATACCAGCCACAGCATAGATAGTCAGAAGTGAAGTTATGAATAAGATCAAACAGGCAAATTGGATCCAAAGGCAATAGACAAGTTGGAGTTCAAATATTTTAAAAATATTTTAAAAAATTAATGAAGCAGCATTAAGCAGAGAGGTACAAGGAGTCCTGAGGGTAAAGTTTGAAAGGGAGACTCCAAGACCTTTGGCTACCAAATGAAAAGGACAAGGTGGCAACTCCCTTCATTCCATATACTCAAACCAGCTGAATGTTCGCACTGTCACACCAGCAATGGGATAAGATAGGAGGATGGTTTAGAGCAGAGTTTCTCAAACTTGACAACTGTAAGATGTGTGGACTTCAAGTCCCAGAATTCCCCAGCAAGCACGCTGGCTGGGGAATTCTGAGTTGAAGTCCACACATCTTAAAGTTGTCAAGTTTGAGAAACACTGGTTTAGAGGATGCAAGAGTAGCATGTACATCTCTGTACTCCATTATAGGAAAATGACACATGAGGTGAGAATGGCTGCATTGTCTCTATCTGCTAATGACAAGGAGATATCACTGGTGGTATTCAGTGATAAGACTACCTCAGAGATAGAGTTTGGGGAGGCCAGCTGGCTACATTCATAATAGGCAAGTATTTCAGGTTGGCCTTGGTTAGAGTGCTGGTGGAACAAACATTCTGTAAGCCAAGCTCAAAGCTAAGGGATCTTAACTGGCAAAATTATCTTAAATTTCCACACTCGTACTCTGGATGTGATGGAACTGGCCATACAAGGACAAGGCTGAGGAACTTTTTATTTTCAAAGCTCTGCTTAAATTTCCTATGATGGTTGTTATTCAGAAGTCACAATAAACCATGTAATTCAGAAAGGGATTATAAACTCAGCCTGCCAAACTGCCGTCACAAGCTTAGTGAGACATTCATCGGTTACCTCCAGGGACAAAATCATTGCACACTGTTTGCTGTGAGACTAATAAGAGGCGAGCAGCTGAGGAGATTAGCAAAACCAAAACCAAAATAAAAACAAAAGAGAACTACTCTGGAGATCATGTAATAATAATTATAAAAAGATAATAAAGTTATGTAGTTAGCTTGCAAACTAACCTTTTGCCATTTCCAGACTGGAGCCAAAAATGCAAGTGGTCTGAACAGTGATTCTCAACCTTTTTTTGCCCGTGGCCCCCTTCCAACCTTATTTTTCTCCTGTGATCCCCCGTCCAGGTCCCATAACCAGATACGGACATGGGACAACAACTGGTGCGTTTTCTAGCATCAACAAGACAGTATTTGTAGTATAATACATTTTGCTTTTCTGTGGCCCCCTTGGCACATGCTGTGCCCCCCAATACATGTTTTCCACTTGTGGCCCCTTGAAATATCCTAAGGCCCCTGGGGGGCCATATAGCCCCTGGTTGAGGATTTCTGGTCTAAACCATTAGTTACTTTGCCAAGTTCAATATGGTTGCCAGGAATCGTAATAATCAGAGGTAAAGAAGGCCTTTTTTATTATTTTATAAGAGACAGTAAAAAAAAACCTTTTTGTTTCTAAATCAAAGACATTGTTGGAGTTTGTAAAAACAGGTTACATCTTCACATCAGGCTGTCCTAGTTGGGTAGGTCAAGCCCCATGGCAGGCTTAATTGCAATCCTAGTTGGGAATTAGCCCTATTGAATTCAGAACTATTTACTTCTAGGTAAATGTACTGTATATCCCATGACGGTTGAATAGAGGGCATTTGTGTTACCTAACTATGAGATTCTCATGAGCGTGGTGAAAATAGTTATACAAAAGAAAGTGCCATGACACCTTTCTTGACAAAATGTGCTGTTGTGAACTGTCCCCCAAAGTGATAATGCCCATCCCTTTGTTTTCTGCATCAGGCCAATTTTTCCACCTATGATTTTGCTAAATTAAATCAGCAGCTAGAATTCCCAGGAGCCTGGCAACAAATGCTCTCTTTAATAATGCACACCTCAATTCAAAAAACTTTCCCTTGGATGTAGAGACCACACATGCTTATTGTCCCTGGTTGATCTTAGAAAGGAAAATGATGTTCCAGTAGTCTGAGCATAAGGGCCTTCAGTCTCGAGCCACTGGGCATCTTATTCATAAGTCTACCTATTCCACCTTTGTCCTTTCTCAGGTTTGTGACAAAATTGTTGACAGGGTTATTCTACAATCCCTTTGCTTTGCTCACAAATCTGTACTGGGGTTCAGACATTGTGTTCCACTTGTAACTTTTATTTGTTTTCCCACCTCTTCTTCTACCTGTTTTCCTTCCGCCCCAAATACCCCTGCTGTGTCTCAGCTGTAGAAATCTGGATGGGCAGGAGGTAGCAGCAGTGAGACCCCGAAAAATCAGCTTTTTCTTGGCATCTAGCTGTCATTTGGGTTTGAGCAGGCTGGATATGGTATGCCTAACAAAACACATTAAGGGGAAGATAACAGAGTAGCTGGATATAGTTAGCTTTGCACAACACAGTAGCTTAAAATGTGATTTGCTAGCTTGTGGCTTACTGTCCTGCAACCCCAGCAAATACGATTACTTTATTCAGTGTGTGGTAAGCCTGGCTCAGTTGATAATTAGCCAGGATGCTATACAAACACCATTAGGCAATGTCTTTTAACTGGCAGGAGACATCTGTCAGGAAGTACACTTGTTTCTTTCCTCCATTTCCCTTTCATCAGCAATGTGTTTTTTAATTTTTAATCAAAGCCCTTTAAAGGGCCAAGCTTCAGTGCAGTGGCTTAAAAAAAGTTGTTGCATAAATTAGCAGCAGCACTGGGTCCTCTCCAAATCCATTTAGCCATCGTATACCCAGCCAGATATATTATTGGGCATCCTTTAAATGTTTGAGAGAGCTTTCAAAATGCAGTCAAGTTCAGAGTCATAGAATATTGTTCTGAGACAGGAATATGCTCATGAAGCAGCACCACACCAGTGATTTATAACTTCTGTCAGCTATCACCATGGTAATATAAAGCCTGTGTGCAGTTAAAATTCATGGCCACAGGGAGGGTTGGGTGATGTTGTCAACTGACTGTGTGGAAGCCTTCTCTGCGGGGTGGGCAAAGGTAAACAGTAACATGAAAGAGAAAGGAAACAAAGAAATACTAAGAATGGCCTTATCAGCAGTGGTCATTCACAAAATGCTCCAGCAGGTGGCAGCACCAGGCCCACCTGTTTAGGTTTAGAAGCTGAGTAGGGTTAGGCCAGGGGTCGGCAACCTTTTTGGCACCAGGGACCACTACCCTCGGAAATTTTTTTCCAAGGACCGGGGGGTGGGGTTTGTGGGTGGCAGCCAATCGGACGGATGGGGGCGGGGTTTGCGGGTGGCAGCCAATTGGATGGATGGCGGGTGGGGTTTGCAGGCCTGCAGCTCCGTGCAGCGTTTTTTCCTGGCACCGAGGGCATTTTCAGGGTCCCCGGAGCCTGCCCTTTCGAAGTGCACCCCAGCAGGGCACGGGGCAGACTTTTCCTCCCCCCCACTTTTGCTCCCCGTGCTTTTTTTGGCCCCTACCGGGTAGCTCCGGTACACCTCCGCTTCCCCACCACACAGCTGATCGGCGCGGAGATTTTCCACCCCAGGGCGGCGGGGTGGGGGGGAGGAAAAGTCCATGCCCGCGTGCCCCTTCGAAAGGGCAGGCTCCGGGGACCCCAAAAATAACCTCAGTGCCACGAAAGAAATGCTGCACTGAGCAGCAGGGAGGCGAAAAGCCTCGCCGCATGTGTGCACGCATGCTGCCGCCACGAGGGGAGGCTGATTGGCGGGGTTACTCCTCTGCCCGCCTCCGCCCTTCTTTGCCGCACGCTGATAGGTGGAGGTGTTTCCCCTTCCGGGCCCCCACCAATCAGCTGCTCCGGCTCACCCTGCAGCCCACTTCCTAACAGCCCACGGCCCACCACAAGTTGCAGACCCCTGGGTTAGGCCTACTTAGTGCTAATGGCTAACTGAATGATGTGGGAAGCTCGCCAGCCTAGAATGGAAAGCAATAGCCTGCTTCTGCCCAGCAATTGGTATTTAAGGTATTCAGGGGTTTAATATCCATTGATAGCCTAATTAGACCTACTAGTTTTGAGCTGCAAAAATCCAGACAACCACTAGATGGCAACAACAACAACTTTGCAGACCAGTTCTGAAAGCCTTAAGCCTGATCCCCATGAACCTGTCGAATCCTGTTTTAAAAATATACAAATTATCTGGCGATACCACAACTGCTGGCAGCCAATCTGTTGGACTGGAGAGGAGGGGTGCAACAGGTTAATACTGCAGTCTTTTTGGGGGGGTGGGGAACACCTCAGATAATGTCTTTAAGAGGGAAAAGGAAAATGTTAAAAATAAAACTCTTCTATGGCCTTCAAACAACTACCCAAAGATCTTGCAGCCCCATGGCTGTTCTATTTAATTGAGAAGACTCTTGATAGGATTGTAACCGGAATGCGTATTTGCAAAGAGAAAAACATGAAAATCATGTTCACACAATATATTTACTCAAATCATTTAAAAGACCCAGCTGCTGCATTCATACAGCAGTCTAAGCTTGGCTAATTTTCACTTTTTGTTGTAGCTTATTGTGTTATGGAATCCCAGCTGGTCTGGTTGGTTTATGGCTGGAGATACTGCATGAATCTGACAAATAACTTAACTCGGTAACCAGCGGCTTCATTCAGCATGTCCAGCTTGTGCAAAAGAAACAGCCAAGCTTGTCGACAGCAATGTTCTCTACCAAACTAACTCTGGCAGGTGCCCTCAGCATGTTTTGCACCTATCAAGGGAACTAAGCAAACTTCCTCCCTTTTTTTAACACCTGTAAATAGGCAGTTCAGAGCAGTTGAGCGGCAAGGCTCTAGTAATGGCAAGGTTCCACCATACACTTTCTTTAGAAGCAAGAGAGGCCAACTTCTTCATGACTTGTAATCCTTAAAAAAAATGGGGAGGGAAGGGGAAAGCATTTTTATTTGAATGAATGTTGAGATGGGAGGTACTGTATGTGACTTAATCTGCTCTTTCAGTTATTATTGCAGGGTTGTTTTTTTTCTATTGAAGGGAATGGCCTCAGACCTTGGCCTGGACAACACTATGCTGTAATGTTTCCCCACAATGCAACACTGCTAGAGCCTTACTGAACCAAAGATTGTGCTTGAACCAAAGAGTGTTAACCCAAGGATGACCCTTGAGATGGGCCTGCCCCAGCAAGGCCCCAGAGAATTCTGCATAGAAATGCTTGCTGCTAGATGGTAATCCTAACCCCTTTGACATGCACATCAGTATGGGGCTCTCCCTGTCTGGTCAGCATCTTCTTCCTGACAAGCTAACATGTTTACTTGACTTCCTTGTAATAAATCTTTTGTTCTTCTCTTCCCAAAATGTGAATATGCAAAGACTTGATTTTATGGTTCTGACCTCTGTAATTTAGTATGCTTGTATAACCCAATGTCCCTGTAAGTGTTACTATTATCTCTGTAAGATGCAAGTGTTAATCTCTGGCCTCCGGACAGTACCCATAGAACAATTGGTGTGAATATTCGCAAGTTCCATCCTTTGTAACTATGTTGATGACCCACGCCACCTCCTTGACCCGGTGAATCCCAGAATCCTTCAGCTCTGGGAGGGACCCTGATCCCCAAGATCTAGCCAATCCCAGGGAATGGTCAGAGGACACCTCACCCACATATGGGCATACCATCATCATCCTCACTTCCTGCTTGTAATCTCTGTATAAAAGTTTGTGCACTCTTGTACTTGGGATGGCTCTTCCACTCAGGGGTCACCTGCACGTGACACCTGTAGGATTGCCATCCAGCAACCTTTGTTGGCCAATTAAAACTTGCTGCTGTTCCTTTTACAAAGTCTTCGTTGTGTACTTGGTATTTCTCTTCAAGGCGCGTGGTAAGTTTTGGTGCCTAACACTATGTCTACATTTTATACTTTCATTTTCTTATTGATTGATTTTATTCCTGTTTTTGTTGCTCTTTTTAATGACACACCAGAGCCAACTTGATAAAGTCCTATTGATGATTCTAGAGATATGGATCCCAAAATTACTATATATAAGAAATGGATGTTTTTAAAAAAATGATAATTACATTTGGACTTCGATTAAAATGCTTGATAAATCAAATAGAAAATTCTGTTGCGAGGAAAAATCAGGTGATTGAGAATAGCCTTTACTATTCTATTTCACAGTAGAAAGGATAGTGCGTCTATATAAAACAGAAATCATAGTTTTGTGGGTTCATATTGAGGTCATATAAGGATCAGGTTGCATCCTGTTTTGTGAACTGTTGCCACTAAAAACACTTAAAAGCATACTAACTTAATCCATATATAATAGAAACCCAGAGGGAGACTTGTACACATAGTGAAGCGTAGAAAAATAATTAGAAACAGACCTAAAGGGATTAGACAAATGGCAGGAATTAACAAAATGCATTCGACCTGGAAAAAAAAGCAAGCTAGTGCATTTAGGGAAAAAATAATACAGGAAACATCTAGGCAATTGGACAAAGTGCTTGGAAATCAGCACTTATTTATGCTGACAAAAGGATCCTGTGATGTTAGCTCCTTGTGACTATTGATAATGGACATTTCTGAAGTACTTGTTATGCATCAACCTGGTGTAGAATTTACCTGTAAGAATTATCAGGGATGTTTAGCTCTATGTCTTAAATATATCCATATCCCATAAAATCTTGGTCTATGCTGTGTAACACAGCCATAGTTTTTTCCCATATAGGCGTGGGACCAGCATGGTTGGGCCATCTTCCAGAAGCCCACTGGGTGGACATACCCTGGAACTGCCTTCTGCCCTGCTTTGGCTACTTTGTAGTTACTGCTGCCACCACTTATCTTCCAGGGAGCATCTCACCTGGCATCCTTTCCCTAACCCTTCTCTGTAAAAGAGATTAGATTACCACAATCTGCACTGCCTTTTGGCAAACAAAATATAAAAATAATGTCTACGATGCGACCTCCTGGCTTTGTGGCATAAGTTTGTGACCAGTGGTTTCAGCTTTCCCACTCCCCTCTGGGAAAGAAATTAATCTCATAAGAGATAAACAAAAATCAAATTTTATTTTGAAAAAAATAGCTTAAAAAAACCAATGTATAAAGCCTGGTTTATAAAAATACATACCATGTCTTTTGTAGACCATGAGATGATGGTGGTCCATAATCATTAGTGGTGGCTTTCTTCCAAGAAACTGAATAAGAGAAAAGTAAATCCTGAACTCAGTCTGAAATTACATGGAATGTCCTACTTGTACAGAGTTATAGGAAAGAGATAATAAAGGTTCTAACATACCCAGACAAAAGAAACTTAGCACAATGTTTAACTACAACAGTTACCATATCCTTAGAGATAACCTCCTCCCCTATTTTGTCCCTGGGCATCTATTGGCTTCTTAGGGTTATTTCAGCTGTTTATCAGAGCTGTTGAGGAGATAATACACTCAACTTGTTTTCCCAGCACAGGGACAGAAACCTCTCACTTTGTGTCCTAAGATTTCTGCCTTTGTTTTGTAAAAGAACGAAACGCTAGGAGGAGAGGGGTTGTGGGAATCTCCTGAGCATATGTGCTAGACCTCATACCTGACAGAAGGCATTTCTTCAAACTCAAATGCTGTCTGGTATTTAGAGCAAGTCCACACAGCCTTCTTGCCCCAGTGTGACAACAGCCTGTTAATCATTTCCAAAGCATGTATTTGTATGCCATTGCCTGCGTCCCATCATCCAATTGCAGCTATGGCAGGGCATGGAGTAACCAGAGCATTATACATGCCTTTTGGAGGAGGCTTTTCACACAGTGAAGTTGGGCAGAGCTGGGATTTCAACTGAGGTAACAGCATAGACCTGTTTCAGGTGCTCAAATGTGATGGCAGCAAGATTTAAGGTGGCAAAATTTGGGACTTCCATGTGAGGCAATGGTGAGCTAAAATATCTTAGGAGGATCAGAGACAATGACGCAGCCAAGGATGGACTAGCAACAAACCTGGTCTGATGGATCCTATCCAGACAAGGAGCGGATGAGAGATCGCCCACTTGTGCTCCAGATGGCTGCTCCTCGCGAGGAGACTGCAGGACAGTGGTTGACCTGTGGGTTTGAGCACCGGGAGACAAGGGAAGCCATCAAGCTCCCAACTGTGGTGGAGCCTTCAAGGACACTGGGCTCAACTAACCTCACTTTCTAAACACTTGGGGATTTATAATTATTTTAAAGTTAAAAGAGGTCTCCCAAGCAACAAGTCTGAAAAACTACCTGGAGAGTAAAACTTCATCCCAAAATAGAGGAAAAACTAACTAACAGCTTAAAGAATATAAAGAATATAAAATAAATGGCAAAAAGCTAAATAAGAATTTAATTCAAGAAAGTTTTAAACAATTAAGGGACCAGATGAATTTGGAATATTAGGACTTTTGCTAGACTTTTGAAATAACTAAATAAATAAAGCAATATCTTCGTGGGAACATAAATTGTTTAGTCTATTAGGAAACAGGTAATTGGTTGAAATTTAAAAATAAAAAAAAACCCAAAGAAATTCCAGGCAGGAAAAAGAAAAAAAGATAGAGAAAAATCTGTATTTTATTCTTGAACCAAAAGAGGAGCAGTGAAATTTATGAAATGATAGATAAAGGTATGATATTTGAGACATTTCAAAGGGTTTTTGAAGAATTGAGAAAGAAACTTATAGCTAAATTGACAGCAATAATTTCTCCACCTACTAATGCATTTTTTGAAGAAGACTAAAGAAGAAACAAACAATGGGAAAGAGAATAACATGGAAGAAGTTATAGATCGACAGGACAAACAGATGAAACAAATTCCAGCTGATGTAGAAATATTGGAAAATGAAGAAATTGTGGATTATAAAACAGAGATGACAGACAGAGTGGAAATACAAATGATAAGCCAAGAGATTAAAAATTACCTGGGCAAGGATTTATCATTAGATTTATAAAACCTTGAAGAAATCTCTGAGATGGGAGAAAGAAAGTTTGAATGGAGATTCAATCCTACAACAATAACTTGATGAATTAAAGATAAAGATTGTCAGAAGCAACAGGAAGGAATATAAAGTTGACTTGTTTGATCAGGGTTAAAATAAGAAATATTTGTATAAAATTCTGGAAACCCTGTATGGACTTTTTGCTGATAGTTGGACAGAAACAACAACGATTTTTGGATTTTACAAATGGATAAGTGTGGGGGGGAGGTTATGGGAAGAAGTGAATTATGTATGCAATCTTATAGGGGGTGGGGAAATATTAAACTTGCCTGCACTTGTTGCAAGAAAGATTGGGAGTCACTTCTTTAAATACTCTTCTTTTCTCTTCCTTTTTCTTTTTCTTCTTGCACTTTGTATTTCTTTCTATTTTCTTTTTTCTTTCTAATCTCAGTTTGTATTATTTTTTAGTATTGTTAAACACTTCAGTAAAAAGTGTTTTAAAAAAGAGAGTTAAGGTCTCTTCATCCCTTCTAAGGTTACAAACATTTATCTCTTCATCCCATATCCATCTCTTATCTATAAATAAATCCATAGAACATCATATTTTCAGTACTGGTGTCAGCAGAAAGTCCATAAAGAGTTGCCAGAAGTAACAACATATCTTGTTTTAACCTTGATCAAATAAACCAACTTTATATTCCTTCCTTTTACTTCTAACAGTCTTAATCTTTAGTTCATTCAAATATTGTCATAGAATTTGATTTCTCTTCACTTCTTCTTTGTCCCATTGCACAGAGTTCTTCAGGACTTTAACAAGCCTCTTTTGTAAATCCAATAGGAAAAAATTATCCAGGTCACTCTCTTGGTTTGTCATTTTTATTTCCCTTTTAAATTTTAAAAGCTCAGCCAGTTTCTTTTGTAGATCCAGTGAAACATCCTTTTCTAAGTCATTATCTTGGCCTGTCAGTCGTAAATCCACTTTCAATACCATCTCTAACTTGTCAGATAAAATTTGTTCTACATCTCTCATTTCTTCAATAATGTCTTTTGGACATAATCTATCCATAGAAGCAGCTGTCATTACTGACATTGTTGATATTGTGGCTCCTATTTTCTGATTCCATTCTTCAAAAGTCTCTTTCAGTATTTTTATTGTTATAATGTTTTGCAACATTTGACAGGCTTGTAAATGTTTCCTCTACCTAAAAACTTTAGTTATGTCTTGTAAAAACCAAAACAGAATCTATTTCCCATGAGAAGCTGTTCGTTCTTTATAATTAATTCCAAAATCTTACTGCAAAAGTTTCAATATTCCAATTTTATCTGGACCCTTAGTCTGTTTATAACTTTCAGTTGCAAGTCCTATATAGCGAGTACCCATATACTCTCTTCCTGTATCTAGTGGGGGAGGACATATGGCCTGTGAACTCTCTGTCAAGGGACAGGTACTGTTTAGACAAAAAGCATCAGAGGATATATGAATTTAGTTTCCAAGCTCAATAATCTCATCCCATGTGAAATGAAAACATTGCCCGGATCACTGCCTCACTGCTTTTCTGGCAAAGAGAGGAAACAGAGATGCTTGACAACAAGTTCTCAGGACTCTTCCTTGGGGCTGTTATCCATCAGGCTCTGAGCCAACCAAAAACTATATCCACTGGTGATCCCTATTCTTCCACAGGCATGATCACAACAAATGGTGTCATTTATGTACAGGGCATGTCAAGGTCAGGGATCCATGGATTCCCCTGGCCTTGTTGCCTTCTCCTTCCACAAAGCATAAGTAGTAAGCAGGAAAATCTCCACCAAAAATTACTCTCCTTAATAAATGGGAGCTGGAAGTGTTGACAGATGGGGGTTTAGTCATCTGTCAAAAACCACTCTGGTTTTGCACAAGTTGTTTGCATTGGTATATTCAAAGGGAGCCTAAACAACAGCTAATGGGCACAGGGATAGTTGTGCCATGAGGCAGCAGAGAAAGAGTGGGAGTTAGCTTTTTCTCTCCTATTTCATTGTACAGCACCCCAGTTGCCATTATTTGACTTCTGCTATTCAGGTAACAGCATTCCGTGCGCGTCATGCCGGCCACATGACCATGGAAGCATCTTTGGACAACGCTGGCTCTTCGGCTAACAAATGATGAGCACCGGCCCCTAGAGTTGGACACGACTGTGCAGGGGAAACCTTTAGCTTTACCTTTTACCTGCTATTCAGGACGATGCAGGTTTCCCACCTGGAGATTGGCTCATAGAGCTAGCAAGTATATCTGGAGAGCCTGATTTTAGAGATCAACTTTCCCACTTCCCCAGACTGAATGGCATTGGATGACCGTGCTCAGAGACCAGAAGGGAAGGGATATGTTACAACACCCTAAAGTGTTCTTTCCTACTCTAAGAATCACCTGATTGTGGCAACAACAGATTGGTTGGTGAAGTGTGTAAGATGGTATCCATGATAGATCTGTGTCAGAATAAGGAGGAAATACTTCTTTAACATTGGTGCAGCTAAGGACAATTTAAGGTTGCCCAGGTATAGACTGGGGATCAAATGAAGAAAGAAGAGAAAAAAGAAGAAGAGGTAAGGGTATGTTTGTGCCACACTTAGTTTCAAGTGAGGAAGGACTCTCAGAAGATATAATAATAGGTAGGAATAAAGACTTTCCATATCATCAATTGCACTGAATCTCCATCCAGGACAAACAGTTATTGGGCTTTACTGTCTCTATCACCATAGAGGTGGCCAGATACTAGGACTATAATGGATCAAATCAAAGACTTTTCAGAAGGCTATATCAAAAGGACAAGAACTTTTTCCCATTGTTGTTCCCCAACCTGCTACTCAGAGGCCTACCCTTCTGTTACCTGCAGGTAGCCTGTTTCCATCCCCATTGAGAGCTCCTTCTGCAAGTATATAGGAGAATGGTACCATGACAAGCACCAAGTTAGACGGCTGGGTGGTAGCAAGCATAAGAGATAACAAAGTCTTAGCAATGGGGGAAAACAAAGTACTTTGGCATCTTCCTCTACTGCTGGGGAGTGCAGAATGCCCAACTCAGCAGCTGATTAATTATTTATTATGATATACTTGCGTATGGCCTTTATATTAAATTGTAAATTATGTTTTGAAATTCGTTGGGGAAAAAGCAGAGGAGCATCTACCTTTGCAGTTGATGGGTGAATTACAGTGACCTCCCCCAGGCACTAACAAAAGTAATATTTCTCTTTCTCATGACTAAGAAAACAGAACGGGCTAATAGGTCCAGTGTATGGTTTAATGGGAAGATAAATGTAACATGCTGACAGTTTTCCCAGCATGGACAGTGTGATGAGCATGCCTTTGTAAATTGTGAAGAAACTTCAAGTAAATGATTGAGTGAAGGTTTGCTGCTACTAATGTGGACTTAGTGAGAATATACAAAATAAAATAATGCACACACACCAGGACAGAAAGTTGGGGTGGTTGATTAAACGGGCTAAGAATTTTGGGTATAATATTATGCTTGAACAGTGGGAGAATATGTGGAACAAAGGTATGAAATTTACTTTGAATTATAACTTTAAAGAGATTTTTTATAAAATGACGTACCATTGGTATTTAACTCCTGATAAGTTGTCCAAAATGTATAATGGGGTATCAAATGTTTGTTGGAAATGTTTACAGGGTGAAGGAACTTTCTATCATTAATGGTGGACTTGTGGAAGACCTAAGAAATTCTGGAATCAAATATCTATTATTATTCAAAAGATTCTCAAAGTGGACTTACAGTTGAAATCGGAACTGTTTCTCTTCGGTTTGATGGATCAACAGCTTGAGAAGCAACATGGAACTCTGTTCTTATATATGATAACAGCAGCAAGACTCTTATATGCTCAAAGATAGAAGGATGCATAAATTCCCTCAATGGAGGATTGAATGATTAAGTTAATGGAACTGGCGCAAATGGCTAAACTGACAGCATTGATAAGAGAAAATACTGTAATTGGATTTGTTTCTATTTGGAAGCCACTTTTGGACTATTTGCTTGTAACGGAAAAAAATGAAGTTCTGATTTTGGGTTTTGATGATTAAATGGTTTGATTTTAGAGAAATAATGTTACTAAATGGCTGTTCTGGGTCTTCCGGGCTGTGTGGCCGTGTTCTGGAAGTTGTGGTTCCTAACGTTTCGCCAGCATCTGTGGCCAGCATCTTCAGAGGGCAGGAGCACAAACGGGACACAAAATCCTATTTGAAAACACAGAAATACTAGACAACACCAAAAGCCACTACACCAGATTATACAGAGAAGCCATTGAAATTCACAAACACCAGCACAGTTACAATAAAAAAGAAGAAAGTCTAAAAATTAGCAAAACCTGGCTACCAGTCCTGAAAAACACAGCCTGCAAAAGGTCAATGAACTCAGTCCAACCACCAGGACATGGGAATACTTCTCACAATGAACATGCTAATCACACTCATCAGCCACTCGTTAACATTTCAACACAACAAAAAACTCCACCTAATCTCCTATAACTTAGCTCTATAAATAGAAAACAAACAAAACATTGCCACTCTACCTGGGCACAGAGATTTCGCTTCTGTCTGTGCTCCTGCCCTCTGAAGATGCTGGCCACAGATGCTGGCGAAACGTTAGGAACCACAACTTCCAGAACATGGCCACACAGCCCAGAAGACCCACAACAGCCATCGAACTCTGGCCGTGAAAGCCTTCGACAATACAATGTTACTAAATGTTTAATTAATAGCAAGAGATTAACTCTTATGTGCTTTTATATCTGTGTTGGAGAAGGTCAGAAGTCACCTGTCTTTTATGTTTTTCTGTCTATTCTTGCACTGTTTTAGTTTCTCTTATTTCTTTTTTAGACTTGTATTCTATCTGTTCTATATTCTGTATTTTGTGTTTTATTTATATCTTGAAAATTAATAAAGCTTTATAAAAAAAGAAAAGAAAGATGGGGTGGCTAATATGTTGTTTAATCCAATATTAAAATAGTGGAATTGTATTCATTTGGTAATATAAGCTATCTCCCTGTGCCTCAATACTTGGTGTAACACTCAAACAGCCCTCTTTAAATGAAAATGCAGAGACATTCAAAAGAATATAAAAGAAAAGTCAGTGAACTAGAAGCTAGAAACTATAGGATACCAGTTTTGGTTTGGCAGGACATACTTTAAAGAATTTGAAGAACAACAACTTTGCTTTCACCATCTAATTTGTATATAAGCTGTACAAATCACTTGATTGTTTTTTTATTTTTTTAATCCCAGATTTATTATTTTTATAAATAACTCAAGGTGGCGAACATACCTAATACTCCTTCCTCTTCCTATTTTCCCCACAACAACCACCCTGTGAGGTGAGTTGGGCTGAGAGAGAGCGACTGGCCCAAGGTCGCCCAGCCGGCTTTCATGCCTAAGGCGGGACTAGAACTCACAGACTCCTGGTTTCTAGTGTTTTCTTTGTTCAAGCAATTTAGATCTTCACCAAGGCCAGAGGCGAGACCATAGGCTAGGCTTCATTGGGGCCATTACGGAACATTAAGTCAGTAAGAGTTGTGTGGATAAGACTGTCCGTCTAGTTTGCCTTTCTTGTCCTGCAATAGCCAACCAGAAATGATAAGCTCAGCAACATCCTTATGCTCATACGCTCCAGCAACTGGTATAATAGAGAGATATTGCAGGTAATATCTATTGTGACTAGTAACCATAGTTAATTTTTACCCTCTGTGATTTTTTAAAATCTGTTAAAGCCATCCAAGTGGGGCAGACTCTATTCTTATACTAATGAAACCCACCATTTAAGTTTTGTGATGAAATTTTTTATTTGTCCTGAATACGCTTCAACTTTATTGGATGACCTTGCATTCTAGAATTATGAGAGGAAGAAAATGTCAAGTTTTCTCCATCGTGTATTTTAACTTCCATTTCTCTAAGTTATCATTCCTCACATGTTTTACCTTTCCTCATGTGCAAATTACTCCAGACTCTTGATGACACTGATTGATACTTTCAGTGCCTTCTCCAAAGTTATAAAATCTTATTTTGGAATGTTGTAATCATAACTATGCACAATATTCCAGATGCATTACTATATTCCAAATATATCAGAGATGTGTGTTAAGACCCTACAAAGTTTTGGTTTTGATTCAGTTCCCAATAATCATTACTACAGAGCTTACATTTTCGGTCACCACAACTCCAAGATAATTTCAGGGTCACTCAACTACTAGCTGAGACCCCCGTCAGCATATATAGCAGAGATAGACAGTCTTTTTTGGACTTAAAGGCCACACTCTATATATAGGCACAGGAAGAATGAAGAAATGGTTCAAGCCATGCCAAAACCTAGATTTAATTCAATTCATTTCAGCGGAAATATTATTCATATCTTTGCTATTTTTTCCTTCCATCCCAAAATTACAGTTTAATGGCAGCTATGAAAGCTGTATCTAAAGCTTTGGCACTGCTTTGATACTTCAGGTAGTATACCACTAGCATATATAAAATAAGGGATTTTGTTTTTGCCCCTGGGTGCATAATTTAATACGTATTTACAATAATAACATCCGTTTTCCCTATATTGGCATGATAATTTTGGAGATCTTAGTTGCTCCTTTTGTTTAACTATCCATAATGTAGTGTTATCTTCAAATTTGGCCATTCTCACTGCTTTTCCCTAACTTCACATCTTTCATGAACAATAGAGATTCTTGTGGGACATTATGTTTATTGGGAGAGTTCCTTTGGTAGAAGGATTATTCTCTATTTCTTTAACCCATAGCTTTCCAAACTGTGTGTCGCGACACAGTACTGTGTCGCCTGCGGGGCCCAGGTGTGTCACACAAAAATGCGGAAGCACCGCCGCTGCCACCGCAATGCGCAAAAACCTGGAAGCGCTGCAGCAGCAGGTAAAAACCCGGAAGCGGCACCATTGGTGTGTCACCAACGTGAAAATTTTGGAAAGCCCTGCTTTAACCACTCACCAATCCTAAGCACACACCTCTTTTATCAGCTTGGCCAGAAATCTTTGGTGATGGAATTATTTGTTGAAAAGTCTTAAGAGACCTCACAGAGTCTTTGCAACAATTTGCAATGCTGGTTCTGCAAGAAAACAACTTGCCCTTTTTTTCAGTTTTGCTCCACTTTATCTGAAACTGGGGCAACCCTGGACTTTTCTTTTGCAACATTTTAAATATATGGGAAGTTCATTCTCCCATTAGTGGGAACTCTAACCTTCCTGATCCTGGATTTCAGCGATAAGCTACTATTTCAGAGGTCTTTTAAGTGAAAATATGGTTTGGCATCTTTCCAGCTCCCCTCTCATTGCATGCACTGTGTGCACAAAATACATGTTGTGGTGCAAGAAATGTGACGATCCACTCCTTTGATATTAATTTAGAAACTCTCAGCACAAGCCATGGTAGGATATGAAAAAGTTCTTTAATTAATACAAGTGAATAGAATTGATGCAAAGAGCAGATTGAGCAAAAGTGTGTGCAATCACAAATTTAAACATGCCAGGTTTCATCTACTCCAACCCCTCCCCTTCTGAGTCAATTCCCATAACTCTAAACTGCCAGTCCTTTGATGATTCCAGCCAAATGACCTTGGTGTCTGGTTCCCATCTCCCCTCCGCTACATTCCAACACCTGCATACCATGTCTATCTCTAACAGCTCTTCTACTGTCCTGCAAGCATGCTAATTAATTCCTGCCCATCTATCTAATAACTACACACACCATCTATCTGCTAACTACAACCCCCATCTACCTAATAACTACACATCCCATCTATCTACTAACTACAAACCCCATCTACCTAATAACTACAACCCCATCTATCTCTGGCAGGATGGCATCCTGACAAGAAATTTATTTCTTTTCCTTTTGTGTACACTGGCAGGGGTTGTGGTTATTCCTCCAGGACCATCTGTACCTTGGGACAGTGCCATTAAATTGTTTCTTTGCATTCTCCTTCAGGATTTCAAGGTGAAATGAAGACAGTTACAGGCCAATGTCAAGCTGTTTTTTAGAGGTCAGGGGTGAAGAATATGATGGACTTCCGGTGAGGATTCATGGCAAACTAGATGTCCCTGAAGGAGCGGGGACAGCATTGCAGCAGAGATGGGCGGCCAGATGGCAAATTCTGGCCAGCAAAGTCTCTTTGGAAAAAGGAGAGATTGTGAGATTGCCCACTTGTACTCCGGACAGCTGCTCCTTGTGAGTAGACTGCAGGAACTGAGGTTTTTGTGGTCAACTTGTGAGTTGAGCAGCTGGGAGTCAAGGGATTTCAATCAAGCTCACAGCTGTAATGTAGCCTATATGGACATAAGGTTCCCCAAGCCTCATTTCTTAATCACGTTTGGAAATTGCCTTTTAATTGCTTTTCAAATATTTATGGCACTGGGTGAGTTTTCTTCATTCCTTAGTGAAAAAAGTTTTAAATACAAGTTTAAGGACTTAAAAAAAATATTTCTGGGAATAAACAGCAAAGGAGTGATTAGAATGATGATTTTGGAAAGTTATAAACAGTCCAAGGGTCCAGATGGATTTGAAATAAGATTTTGAAATTAATTATAAGAATCCTCCCCATGGGAAAATGCTGTTGTGTTGAATTCTTTAAAAAAAAAGATAGGATGGGACTTTGAAGGTTGGACACTAGAGGGAACCAGAAGGAACTACAATTAAAGGAGAAGAACACTTAAATTTGACTTAATAATACAGAATGGAACAAAATGTTTTAATATTGGACTTATTGAAGGATAGTTGTGAACAATGGACCCAGAAGTTAATTTTAAGAGTGTCTGCAATTATAGGCAGACTGTGTTTAAAATATGTTATGGAAGAGGAACAAGTTTTAGTGGACAAGACTGAGACTGATTTGAAAGTGGATTTAAAAATGATAGGCTACAAGAATGATATGGAAAAAGATGCTACACTGGATATACAAATGAAACTGGCTGATGTCTTAATAATTAAAAGGGATATACAAATAATAAACCAAAAGAGTGACCTGGATAACTTTCCTATATTGGATTTACAAAAGCGACCTGTTAAAGTTTTGAAGGATTTTGTGAGAAGAGACAAAGAAAAAATGAAAAGAAATCAAGTTCTAGGACATTATATGAAGGGATCAAAGATTAAGGTTATTAAAAATAAAAGGAAGGAATATAAAGTTGGTTTATTTGGTCAAGGTTAAAATAGATATGTTGTTATCTCTGGTAACCCTTAATGGACTTTTGCTGACATCAGGACTGAAACGTCGAGGCTTTAAAGATTTGTTTATAGATAAGAGATGGGATATGGGAAGAAGAGATCATTTGTTGTATTTTAAGAGGAGGTGATGAGGTACTAAAATTGTTTATATTTGTTATGATGAAGGGGGAAGTCATTTCTTTATATATTTCTTTTTTTTTACTATGTTCTTATTTTTTCTTTCTTTTCTATTTTTCATTCTAGTTTTTCTTTTTACTCTTTTATTTTTTTTTGTTCATGTTAGTTTTTATCTTTTTAATTGTAATGTTCAATAAAATTATTATTTAAAAAAAGGAGTGGAGAATATGATGGTGTGAAGTGCCCAGTGTAAACAATATATGCTGGATCAACCCCATCCACATTCTTGTTGGCATTCTCAAATAATTCTAAAGTTTGCTGAGGCTGGATAAACATTTCCAGAAGATATGCCGAGTCTTCTGCAGGAAAATGTTATTGCTGTATGACTGATAATTTTGCCTTTAACGTTTCCCACCAAATTACCTAGAACAGATGATAAACTAGCTATTGGATCGGACTGTAATTAGGTATTTTTACTGATTATTAGTTTTTATGTTTTTTTTATTGATTTTAAACTTTTTATTGTGAACTGCCCAGGGTCCCTCCTTGTGAGGGAGATGGGCAGGATACCGCCCAGAGTCCCCTTTGGGGGAGATGGTGTGGTGATAGAAGTTGAAATATAAATAAATAAATAAATATAAATGTGATGATAATAATAATAATTATTATTATTATTATTTAAAATTATTATTTTAAAATAATAATAATTAAATATTAAATAAAATTATTATTATTATTATTATTATTATTATTATTATTATTTGTAGTTTCTCAGATCTCCCAAGCTGTGAATTCCTGCTCCCCCTTTTTAAATGTATTATGTTGGCCATTTCTGGTCTTCATGGTTCAGACATTAATCTTAGTTATATAGTAGATATCATATTTACTCTGCTATGTCACATATCCCCTTCATGGATCACTGCCTTGTCATGGCGAAGGGGCTTGCGTAACTCAATGAAGTCAGGTCAAGACGGACAGGTCATGACGGAGAGTTCTGACAAAACGTGGTCCACTGGAGGAGGAAATGGCAACCCACTCCAGTATCCTTGCCAAGAAAACCCCATGGACAGTATCAAAAGGCTAAAATATATGACGCCGGAAGAGGAGCCCCTCAGGTTGGAAGGTGTCCAATATGCTACTGGGGAAGAGTGGAGGGCAATTCCGAGTAGCTCCAGAAAGAGTGAAGCGGCTGGGCCAAAGCCGAAAGGATGCTCAGTTGTGGATGTGTCTGGAAGTGGAAGGAAAGTCCGATGCTGTAAAGAACAATTTTGCATAGGAACCTGGAATGTAAGATCTATGAATCAAGGTAAGCTGCATGTGGTCAAACATGAGATGACAAGATTGAACATCGACATCTTGGGAATCAGCGAACTAAAATGGACAGGAATGGGCGAATTTAATTCAGGTGACCATTATATACAGTATACTACTGTGGGCAAGAATCCCTTAGAAGAAATGGAGTAGCTCTCATAGTCAATAAAAGAGTGGGAAAGGCAGTACTGGGGTACAACCTCAAAAACGACAGAATGATCTCAGTTCGAATCCAAGGCAAACCATTCAACATCACAGTAATCCAAGTCTATGCGCCAACCACTGATGCTGAAGAAGCTGAAGTCGACCAGTTCTATGAAGACCTACAACACCTTCTAGAACTAACACCAAAAAAATATGTCCTTTTAATCATAGGGGACTGGAATGCTAAAGTAGGAAGTCAAGAAATAACCGGAATAACAGGCAAGTTTGGACTTGGAGTACAAAATGAAGCAGGGCAAAGGCTAATAGAGTTTTGTCAAGAGAACACGCTGGTCATAGCAAACACTTTTCCAACAACACAAGAGATGACTCTACACATGGACATCACCAGATGGTCAATACTGAAATCAGATTGATTATGTACTTTGCAGCCAAAGATGGAGAAGCTCTATACAATCAGCAAAAACAAGACCTGGAGGTGACTGTGGCTCAGATCATGAGCTTCTTATTGCAAAATTTAGGCTTAAATTGAAGAACGTAGGGAAAACCACAAGACCACTCAGGTATGACCTAAATCATACCCCTTATGAATATACAGTGGAGGTGAGGAATAGATTTAAAGGATTAGATCTGGTAGACAGAGTGCCTGAAGAACTATGGATGGAGGTTCGTAACATTGTACAAGAGGCAGCAACTAAAAGCATCCCAAAGAAAAAGAAATGCAAGAAAGCAAAGTGGCTGTCTGATGAGGCTTTACAAATAGCTGAGGAAAGAAGGAAAGCAAAAGGCAAGGGAGAAAGGGAAAGATATAATCAACTGAATGCAGATTTCCAGAGAATAGCAAGGAGAGATAAGAAGGCCTTCTTAAATGAACAATGCAAAGAAATCGAGGAAAACAATAGAATGGGGAAGACTAGAGATCTCTTCAAGAAAATGGGAGATACCAAGGGAACATTTTGTGCAAAGATGGGCATGATAAAGGACAAAAAAGGCAGGGACCTAACAGAAGCAGAAGAGATTAAGAAGAGGTGGCAAGAATACACAGAAGAACTATACAAGAAAGATCTTAATGTCCCTGATAAATACGATGGTGTGGTCACTGACCTTGAGCCAGAGATCCTAGAGAGTGAAGTCAAGTGGGCCTTAGGAAGCATTACTAACAACAAAGCTAGCGGAGAAGACAGTATCCCAGCTGAGCTATTTAAAATCCTAAAAGATGATGCTGTTAAAGTGCTGCACTCAATATGCCAACAAATTTGGAAAACTCAACAGTGGCCACAGGATTGGAAAAGGTCAGTTTACGTTCCAATTCCAAAGAAGGGCAATGCCAAAGAATGTTCAAACTACCATACAATTGCGCTCATTTCACATGCTAGCAAGGTTATGCTCAAAATCCTACAAGCTAGGCTTCAGCAGTATGTGAACCGAGAACTACCAGAAGTGCAAGCTGGGTTTCGAAGAGGCAGAGGAACTAGAGATCAGATTGCCAACATTCGCTGGATCATGGAAAAAGCAAGAGAGTTCCAGAAAAACATCTACTTCTGCTTTATTGACTACGCTAAAGCCTTTGATTGTGTGGATCACAACAAACTGTGGCAAAGTCTTAAAGAGATGGGAGTACCAGACCACCTTACCTGTCTCCTGAGAAACCTGTATGCGGGTCAAGAAGCAACAGTTAGAACCGGACATGGAACAACCGATTGGTTCAAAATTGGGAAAGGAGTACGACAAGGCTGTATATTATCACCCTGCTTATTTAACTTATATGCAGAATACATCATGAGAAATGCCGGGCTGGATGAATCACAAGCTGGAGTTAAGATTGCCGGGAGAAATATCAACAACCTCAGATATGCAGACGATACCACCCTAATGGCAGAAAGTGAAGAGGAACTAAAGAGCCTCTTGATGAGGGTGAAAGAGGAGAGTGCAAAAGCTGCCTTGAAACTCAACATTAAAAAAACTCAGATCATGGCATCTGGTCCCATCACTTCCTGGCAAATAGAAGGGGAAGAAATGGAAGCAGTGACAGATTTTATTTTCTTGGGCTCCAAGATCACCGCAGACGGTGACTGCAGCCATGAATTTAAAAGACGCTTGCTCCTTGGGAGGAAAGCTATGGCAAACCTAGACAGCATATTAAAAAGCAGAGACATCACCTTGCCGACAAAGGTCCGTATAGTTAAAGCTATGGTTTCCCCAGTAGTAATGTATGGCTGTGAGAGTTGGATCATAAGGAAGGCTGAGCGCCGAAGAATTGATGCTTTCGAGCTGTGGTGCTGGAGAAGACTCTTGAGAGTCCCTTGGACTGCAAGGAGGTCAAATCAGTCAATCCTAAAGGAAATCAACCCTGACTGCTCATTGGAAGGACAGATGCTGAAGCTGAAGCTCAAATACTTTGGCCACCTAATGCGAAGAGAGGACTCACTGGAAAAGACCCTGATGCTGGGAAAGACTGAAGGCAAAAGGAGAAGGGGACGGCAGAGGATGAGATGGTTAGATAGCATCACCGATGTAATGAACATGAATTTGAGTAAACTCCAGGAGACAGTGGAGGACAGAAAGGCCTGGCGTGCTATGGTCCATGAGGTCATGAAGAGTCGGACACGACTAAACGACTGAACAACAAAAATGTCACATATCTTTAACACCTTAGCAATTTTACATTTGAATTCCTTGCATGGATACCAAGTGGACTTGATTATTTTCTTTGCTTTCTGTTTGCTAATAACATCTAGAACATAATTTCTTGTCATTACAATTTTATCAATTCCTTCCCGAATAACGTTAACTTCAGAATATAGCCAAGGGAGAACTAAAAGGAAGATAAGAACTGTCACGTGATCATGCTAACATCTTACTACTCTCTCAACACAGTCTTAGAGTATGAAAACCATTTTGGAGGGGTTTTTTTTGCTTTGAATAATTAAATTAAATTAAATTATTGAAATCTAATTATACTTATATGTTTAAAAAAAGCTATGGAAGATTAAAGGGCAGAATTAAGCGTGTTAGATGTGTCACTGAAAGCAATCATATATTCTCAGTGGCCAAAGTCTTTTCTAGCAGCAGCTTCTTTTCGGATTTATCATTAACATCTACATTCTAATACCTCTAAATAATTCAGAACAGCTTTCAGCTATGCCCTTGCCTGCCTAACAGCAACTGCTTTTGCTATTTACATTGCATCCGAGTGGAAATATTTCCTTAACCCTTAGGGAGAAGTAAGCATTTTGTTATCTCTCTTTAACATTGGTGCTCTCTTCCTCTCCACACCCGAATTATTTATTTATTAAATATATATATCTATATATTTAAAGCTATAAATGTAGACAATTATTTATCCACAAAGTTAGGACCATGTGCACTCCGATTGTTATGGAAATTCCCCTTTAATAATCCTAATGCAGGCAACCATCCAATCAGAACGCTATCTCTTCCCTGATACCTGATGCCAGCTTCCCTGGTAATGTAGGCCACTGAAGCAAATCCAGAGAGATTGAGTTAGAAGACAAAATAGCGTCCGAGATTCATTTGGTCACTGCTCTACCCTTTCCTTCATTGCTGCCAATAACAGGACAGAATATCAGCATGGTTTTCAGCTTAGGCATTCCTAGCTAGGCCTAGTATCGGGGAAAAAAGGGGGGACACTATTAAAAATAACCCAAAAGAAGACCACAACTGAAGAGGAAGAACAAGGAACAGATCCACACGTCCATGAAAGTATGCGGTGGCTTCTGGGCAGTGGTAGCTGGAAGAAATTTGGACACGCTGATAGGGGAAACTATGACTGGTTAACCAGTGAACCAGGAGTGCCATTGGTGGACACAGAGCTACAGGTTTGTATCATCTCTCCTCTTTATATTCCTTGCAGTTCTGTTCTTTCAAGATTTCTCATTTCAGGATGACAAAGGAATAGACATGGGGGAAATGCCTTATTTTACGTAAATTGTACTGTCCTCCATGCCATTGTTCCTCTGTTTCACCAACTGAGAAGAAAAATGTTTGCAGAAAGTGATGTAAATATTTACTTCAAAACTGACCTTAACTGCAAATGGAGATTTTGGCTGCTTTTGAATCTGTCATTTTATTTCTTATCTCATTCTCAATTTTTCTTTCACCTGGTCTCTGCAGACCCTTTCACTGATGTTAAGAGTAAGTGATATTCAGCAAGTCTGTTTCCTAAATTGTGCATATTACTTCTCATAGTGTTGTGAAGTGGCAAAGGGGGAAGGGGAGGGAAATATATCAGAAATTAAAGACTACCCTGAACACAAGAAGACAGTCTAAAAGAGATTTTGAGGGTCACATGGAATGAATTATTTTTCTTAATATTGTTTAATCTGCAAAGTAATTTATTCTGGTTCTTTAAACACAGTAAGAGCCTAGCTGTACTGTGTCAAAAATAAAACTAATAGCAGGCTGGCAATGTAATTCTCTGCATGTCTACTCTGAAGTAAGTCCCAGTGAGTTCACTGGAATATTGAATGGAACTTATTCCTTCTAAATGTTTCTAGGACTGCTAGTTAGACAGAATAAATTATTGTGATAAAACCAGAAGAGTAATGGCAGTAACATGACAGTAAATGATTGTAATGTTTTTTTGTGTTGATGTCAACTCAGCATAAGCATGACTCTTCGCATTTGCATTATTTCATAGTCGTTCACACATGCATATATTTTTTTATTGTTTGATTATGCCCATAATCTGATTGCATTCATCTGAATGTCTAAACTGTTACTATACTAAAAAAAAGTAGTGTTGGAGCTGATGCTGAGCGAGTTTGGTCTGTGATGGAAAATCTGTGATTACTCATTTATATTTTTATAACATTACTTGATGCTAGAGTCAACATGTTTTGAACCTGCATATGGTGATTCATATCTACATACAGTATATTTAAATATCATACCATATATACAAATTGTTCCTGTTCTTGATTGAAATAGCTTCTGACTTCTGTATCATTACCACAATGAACTAAACTCCATTCTCAGTAATAAACCAGTTTTTTTTTTTTTTTTTTGCTTTTTCTCTGCTTTTGTTTAAACTTCAAAAGAACACTCATACATTCATAAATAAGTATTGGAGAACATTCAAGGCACTGCTGTGCAGTGGCGAATTTGTAAATTTGGCTATGAACATGTATCATTCCCATTCATTAACTTAGGAATACTGGTTAGGCAAATGGTAGAATGTCATACTAATCAACAGGTTTTTCTTAGTATTATACAGTACAAAGGTTTATAATGCTGTGCCTACTTATTGCTGAATCAGGCAATTCTATTTTTGAAAAAATAATGTAAGTCTTATCTATTTCTTTTTCTATTTTTTGTCAACCAGAATACATAAGACAGGCAGCATGGTCAAGTGTAAATAAAAAGCACTGTAAAATGGTGATGCTTGTACCATATAAGGAGATCCAGGGCAAATCAGGCAAAATCTTTTAATAGAATTTATTTGAAAGAGATGCTGTTTCGCAGATTAATGAAACCAGTACAAGAGACAGATATTTTGCAAAATTGGTTTACCAAAGGATTCAAGCAGAATAAATGTTTGCACTCTACAGTATGATCGTTTTTTCAAACTGCCTTCAACTTTCCAGATAAAAACTCCAATGCAAAATCAACATTTTAAATAGACAAGCAATCTACAATATACATTTCTTCTTCTACAAAGCACAGAATATTTAAAGATAACTGATGATTCATACTGAAAATCTGCAACAAATGCTTTCATTGCTCTTGCATTTGGAAATATCGATTAATTTATCCTTTCCCTGATGAGATATAAAAACCAGAGTATACAAGATACACTTAAGTATAATTTGGAATACATCCTATTTACATTATACCATTAGGCTTCAAATGATACTAAAATAGAATCAAATATAAAATGTTTGCAGTTTACTTTTTCTGTTACAAAGCATTTATTTTAATGGCAGTACAAGCAGGACTCTTTTTAAAAAATTGCAATATTTGATATTCACTGTAACCATATCTGCAATATTATGTACCATTAAATATGTATTGAGTATACAATTAAAAAGCAATGTCAATTTTTTATTTCCCCTTTCCTTCCTAGTGACAACTTCTCCATTTAAATAATGTCACAGCTTAACACCACAGTAAGCTGGGTTTTTCTTTACATGATACACTTCTTGTATAAAGGGTGAAAACTGTGAGATGAGAAATATTTATTCCCAGGCTAAAGAGAAGTGATATGTATACATATTTCAGATGTTTCTGAAGGATTTCAAAAGATTGGCCAAGTATCCATTAACTCGGAAGAGTGAAAGGAAAATGTCTGGAATTTAAACTCTGGAACATAAATATATAAAGAGGCTCTGACATCTTTGCATGGCAGTGGGCAAATCTACTATTGCATGTATGACTTTATTCTTATCAGCAATAAAGAATCTAGTCTGTCTGAGAGTCTTCTGCCATGTCAAGCCAAATGCTAAATAAAGGGTTAAGCATTTGAAGAACTGTGATTTATTGCAAAGCTCTGGTGCAAAGCTTAACACAGAAAAACTATAGAGAATTCACACCACAGAAAAAATCAATTAGTATAGGGAACATACACCATTAATATATACCATAGCATACAAATAAATACATTCATATCACATCAACAAATTAACGATTGTCAAAATGATGCTTATGTATGTATGTCCTTATGTATGCCCAATGTTGTAATGCAAGTGTAAAAGGGGCTGAGTTTGTGTTGTCATTTGCCCCTGGTGTCTATGACTAGAAATCATTATCTGCTATCTAGCATGTCTTTGTCATGAAGCTGATATGCTTATATACATTATATATAATAGTTCCTATGTGTTTTAATACAAGGAAGTGAAGCATTCAAAGAGCAAACATGGGCCTTATTCTCTGCAATTGTTTGAAATAAGATTAAATGTAAGTATGCATTCCATGCAAAACTATAAAAACTTAACAAAAACAAGATGAAAAATAAAAACAATATCCACGGCCTTGTCAAATCTATTAAGGCAATTAACTATTGCTTTTTAAATTATTTAGATTGTTTTGACAATACAAAATGTAATAATATATTTATAAAGTAAGCGGCAGCTTGTATTCTCGGAAGTGTGGTGTCCTATTCCATTCAATTTAGTTCTGCAATTCTCTCCAGAAGGGTTCCCATCTCCATGTATACCTTTCACAAACAGAGACACTTTTATCATGCTTAAATGATCATTTAACAAAAAATCCCTCTTTGGCTATTAGCATAAATTTCTTAAAGTGGGACAGGTAGATAAGTTTAAAATAAATGAGTAGTAAAGGATGTCTCTTAAAGTAATTAAAGCACCCTACTAAAATCACAGTGGATAAGTAACTAAAACTGTGATTTTGTTGTTGTTGTTCAGTCGTTTAGTCGTGTCCGGCTCTTCGTGACCTCATGGACCATAGCACGCCAGGCCTTCCTGTCCTCCACTGTCTCCCGGAGTTTACTCAAATTCATGTTCATTACATCGGTGATGCTATCTAACCATCTCATCCTCTGCCATCCCCTTCTCCTTTTGCCTTCAGTCTTTCCCAGCATCAGGGTCTTTTCCAGTGAGTCCTCTCTTCGCATTAGGTGGCCAAAGTATTTGAGCTTCAGCTTCAGCATCTGTCCTTCCAATGAGCAGTCAGGGTTATTTCCTTTAGGATTGACTGATATGACCTCCTTGCAGTCCAAGGGACTCTCAAGAGTCTTCTCCAGCACCACAGTTCGAAAGCATCAATTCTTCAGCGCTCAGCCTTCCTTATGGTCCAACTCTCACAGCCATACATTACTACTGGAAAAACCATAGCTTTAACTATACGGACCTTTGTCGGCAAGGTGATGTCTCTGCTTTTTAATATGCTGTCTAGGTTTGCCATAGCTTTCCACCCAAGGAGCAAGCGTCTTTTAATTTCATGGCTGCAGTCACCATCTGCGGTGATCTTGGAGCCCAAGAAAATAAAATCTGTCACTGCTTCCATTTCTTCCCCTTCTATTTGCCAGGAAGTGATGGGACCAGATGCCATGATCTAGGTTTTTTTAATGTTGAGTTTCAAGCCAACTCTTTGCACTCTCCTCTTTCACCCTCATCAAGAGGCTCTTTAGTTCCTCTTCACTTTCTGCCATTAGGGTGGTATCGTCTGCATATCTGAGGTTGTTGATATTTCTCCCGGCAATCTTAACTCCAGCTTGTGATTCATCCATCCCGGCATTTCTCATGATGTACTCTGCATATAAGTTAAATAAGCAGGGTGATAATATACAGCCTTGTCGTACTCCTTTCCCAATTTTGAACCAGTCGGTTGTTCCATGTCCGGTTCTAACTGTTGCTTCTTGACCCGCATACAGGTTTCTCAGGAGACAGGTAAGGTGGTCTGGTACTCCCATCTCTTTAAGACTTTGCCACAGTTTGTTGTGATCCACACAATCAAAGGCTTTAGCGTAGTCAATGAAGCAGAAGTAGATGTTTTTCTGGAACTCTCTTGCTTTTTCCATGATCCAGCGAATGTTGGCAATCTGATCTCCTAGTTCCTCTGCCTCTTCGAAACCCAGCTTGCACTTCTGGTAGTTCTCGGTTTACATACTGCTGAAGCCTAGCTTGTAGGATTTTGAGCATAACCTTGCTAGCATGTGAAATGAGCGCAATTGTACGGTAGTTTTGATAAATAAATAAATAAATAAATAAATAAATAAATAAATAAATAAATAAATAATAAAAACTGTGATTTACTTAGGAGCAAAACTAGTAGCTGCTTTTACCAGCATTCATCAGCTGTCATGTCTGTTTTTATTTTTTTAAGTCCCTTTAGTGTTATGAAAGTATTAGAGGGCACTTAAATGAGGGAAGAAGTAATTTAGAATGATGATGGGAAAAACCCCTTCTTGTAGTTATTCCTAGCATGGTTTGTTTAGAGCAGGGAAGAGGATAAATTAAGTTATAAAATAATACATTTATATGATTCAGTAAGAATTATAAATAGATTTGGAAAGTATCAGTTGTGTTCTTCTTCATATTTTACAGCATTGCTAACTCTAAGGCCAAAATCAGCTAGGAGGATGGCAGGAGGGACTGGGGTTTAATGTTGGGATGCAACCAATTTAACCCTCTTCCCCAAATTTAGTTAAAGCAAGGATGTGCAATGCACCAGCTGCATCCACGTGACCATCTCAGAGCATCCTGCATTAGCCTGCCCACAAATGCCCACTGCACAGCTGCTACTGAAATCATACTGAGGAAGAGGGTGCACAAGACTTTAGTAGCTTGCCAGAAACATACTGTACTTGCTTTGGGAAAGGGGACATACAAAGACAGCAGGCTTAAAAAAATCCCAGGCAGTGAGATATTAAACCATCCCACCGATAGCCATAGAGACAAATAGCAGTAGAGGCAATATAAGATAGGTAAACATATTGGTTTGGATCCTTATTTCCTTCCATCCAGGGAAGCTTTCTGATTCAATGGAGCTTTTCCAGTGACACAAGGGCAAAGTGGGGCATCTGTAGCAAATGTTGCTACAGATGCTCAAGGATGCTCTAAAATGGGATAAGAGGTGGTGCTGTGCTGTGGGATACTCCTCCATTTACTTCCCACTTTCTGAGATGTTATTAAAAGAACTCCAGTCAAGGATTGTTCCTACTGGCAGGAGCAAACATTAGATACGATCCATTGTTTTCGGTTTTGATGGCCAGAATTATTGGCAGTAGAAAGGGCAGCTACAGTGTCTTTCCACTTGCTATTTTCAAACAGCCCCTGAACTTCCCTAATAAGCCTTTCCTGAGTGACAGGGGACAACCCTAAATGCCAACCTATGTCTCAGAGGCTTGAAGAGGAGGGAAGGAGGGATAGACCACCCTTAGGTAGAGGCATTTCCTGTAAGTGCAAGGACCTGTTTGGAGGACTCCTTGTGGCAGCATAATTGCTCAGTTGTGCACACTGTGCAAAACAGCAGATTTTATTATTGCCTTGCTTTACTGATACTGCTGTTATCTGCCTTGAGATGTTTTTATGAAGGGCAGGATGCACGTAAAATTAAATTAGCAAAGGCCTGATACATGTTCTTGTCTTGGTTTCTACCAGAGTCAGCATAAAGTAAGTTCGACCAAAGAAGATATAGAGCCATTCCTGTGCATCATATTGCCAGCTACCGTGATGCTCTTCCTGGCATTCCTGTTGCTCTTCCTCTACAGACGCTGCCAACGCCGCAGTCCTCAGGCTCAGATCTTCAGCATTGACCTCCCGGAGTCCCTTCCAGAGCATGAGGTGACAGATTTTCTCTCTGTGCTGCCCTGGAACAATGAGCAGAGCTTCCAATATTCCACTCTCCTGCCTGAAACTGCCTTTCTTGCTGTATGCTTGCCTCCGTCATACGAGGAGGCCACCATGAAGGCATCCATGGAAGAGGACCATGTTCAGCTCTCTCAGGAGCCAGTGCCCCCTTATGAAGAGACCAAACAACAATAAGCAGACAGAAATCCCTCTGGCCAGGGTTCTCACTCTATTATGTTTTTAAAAACCAAAGCAAGAAGAACTCAAAGCAAGGCAATCATTACAAGCACAATGGAGCTTCAAGTGATCAATTTTAACAGCATAAATTTTAAATTGAACAGATATTGAAATAGCTCACCAGACAACTGTACTGGATGAAGGAAAGTATAACATTAACACTGTACTCCAGGAGTAGTGGCTCAGCGGGTAAGACGCCAGGCTTGTCAATCGGAAGATCGCAAGTTCAGAGGTTCGAGACCCTAGCGCCGCGTGACGGAGTGAGCTCGCGCACTAGCTCCAGCTCTTGCCAACCTAGCAATTTGAAAGCATGCAAATGCAAGTAGATGAATAGGTACCACTTCAGTGGGTAGGTAACAGCATTCCACGTGCGTCATGCCGGCCACATGACCGTGGAAGCTTGTCTTCGGACAATGCTGGCTCTTTGGCTAACAAACGGAGATGAGCACCGGCCCCTAGAGTCGGACACGACTGCACAAATGTGTGGGGGAACCTTTACCTTTTTACCAGGAGTACATTTCTGGAGTAAATGACATGCAGTTGTTTTAGAAGGTGAAACTAAAGTAGCTGGATTGCAACAGCTGTGTTGAAAAGCAACTAGACTGGAATTACACATATACATAATTGAAAGGGCTTTAACATTTGGAATGCATTAAAACTTCTTAGACATTTTATGAATTCAACAAATAATCAACAATTTTACATACTGAAAATACTACAGACTATATATGACTGTTGAAATGTATCGGGAAAGTGAGGTCTCTGAATGTCTACACATTAAACGTGCAGTCTTTCTAGTGTTCAGGAAGGTGGAACACAGCAATTTAATTATTGGAAGGCACAGTAAGATACTTATACACCAATGTGGTGGTGTTCTGCACTGTGTACAGAATGATTTTGTGTTTTTTCTACTTTTAAATAAAACAAATCCTGTAACCTTTTAATTCTGGACATAAGATAAAGTTAAATATGGCTAAGTTAAAAACAATAAAGTATTTTTAAAACCTTTTTTATTTTCATTTTTTGCTTTTCAGGTAGACCACTTTGCATTTCTGTCACTAGGAAATGTATGTATGTATGTATGTATGTATGTATGTACGTACGTACGTACGTACGTATATATATATATATATATATATTTATATAAGAACCTAAGTAATTGTGAAGATACCTGTGATAACTTATCTGATGGTTTCAATTGCTTATGGGGGAAGATATATTTATTTATTTAATTTCTTAGCTGTCTTTCAAAATCATAGTTTTAGATATGAACCTAAGGAAGAAAGAAAGTTAAGAACAATTAACATAGCTACAGTATATTAATCAAGAGCATATCTATATGAATGTTTAGTTGCATAGTTTTCACAAGTCAACAGGCTCAGCAATGCTTCAAAGTAATATCCATCAATAGGGGCAAGCCTAGTGTTTATTTGATAACTATCATTTTACATAGACATGTTAGTAGAAACAGAGACAAATAATTTCTTGATAAATTAATTGTTACTGTAGTTGATGTGGATGCTTTATTTATATTTAGTTCAAAAGTCAATTGTCATCCAGATAAAGTAAACATTTCAGGACAGATCAATGCAAACTACACTAAGTAATGAATTAACATCATCATGCTGAATTAGCATTATAAGTTTTTAATTAAATAATTGCATCAGTATAACTCTCTAATACTTACTGTAGCTATGTTGCTTATTTATTTTTTAGTAGAAATTGTTAAGAAGCAAGTAGGAATTTAATAGGCCAATCTTCTTTAAATTCAAGTCACCTGACTGACATTGCCTTTCTAGTTGGATAGACTGTGCATCAACATAATAAATATTGCAAACCATTAGTTTTCAGACTGTTTCTACTTTCTTAGCCTAATAAAAGTTTACTTGCTATCCCATCTGTTCTTTATATATCAGTGACTACCAAGATCTCTTGGCAGTTCACAATAAAAAGATAAACCCATAAAACCAAGTTAAAACTAAGTACTTTGAAAATAAATTAGAAGTATTAATATTTAAAAACTTGTTCAAAGGTGAGTATTTCCAAGCTCAGGAGGGGGTACATTCCAAAGAACATAGGCAATTATAGAGAAGGCTCTGAATGTTAGATAAAGTCAATACATATGGATATATTGATGTGCACAATAAGAATATAGTATTTGAGACACTGGTAAGCCTGAGAACTAGTGATACACTAATCCTTATATTCTAATGCAGTCAACAGTACCTCCTAAATAGCACTTTGCTAGGATATCTAAAAGGCCAGTTCTTATCTGTAGTTCTCAAATACGTTGAGAACATAAGCTCTTCCATACAATTGGTTGTCCATGTGGAGCTGACCAGGTGGGCCCAGCTGCCGCCATCATCATCATCATCATCTGGCTAGGTCATTGACATGAGAAATGGCACCATTGCCATGGTACTACTAATCCCACCTGAGAGTTTAGCCACACTTTTTGCGACATTTGGGAGGATGGAGTTGTACAGGTAAGAAACTTTTATTTCTATATAGATTTATGCAGAGGCAATCTAAAGTTGTAGCATAATATAATTATTATTACTGGCAGTTCTAACAATGAGCTTTTGTGCAAGTGAAACTTGTGGAAGAATGTACACCATCAATCTGCAGTCAGCAACCTTTTCAGATGCCAGGTGCATTATTTTGCAGGATGATTCAGGTGGAAAAAAAATCATGCACGTTAAACTGTCTCAGATTTCAGTGTTCTTATTCTGAAACCTTACAGTAGTTCAGTGTTCTTACCCTGAATTTTTGTGAATTGCTTGTGTTCTTACCCAAACTTGCACAAGAAGAATTTGGCATTCTTATAAAAACAATGAAGTCTTGTAAGGCTTGGCAAGATTTCATTAGGGGACCCTATCAAACCCTAATAGTAACCCTTGCTTGCTCCTTGGTTTTGCCACGCCAAGTGTCAAGCGCATTTCTGAAAGCTCTCCTGCAATCCAAAACGAGGGGATGAAATGAACATCCAGTTTGTACTTTAACGCGGGGAGGGCGCAGCTTTGAGTGCCAAAGTTTCCTCCGCATCTTCGAACGCGAGAAACGCCCTTGGCCGAGGCGAAAGCCACCCCCGCTGTCAGAGCAGCCAGCGCCCCGTCGAAATACAGTATTTCCTCAGCGAACAGAAATGCAGCGCTGTGGGAGTGAGCAGGCGAGAGAAACACTAGTGCCTTCTGCCTCAAAGAGTCCTTTTCATCTCCCCCTCCCCTCCCCCTCTGGGCATATGACAGGAGGCCATGAGCTCACTCTTTCTCTTCCCGAGAGACCGTGCCACCACAACAAGCGACATCCCACACCAAGCGCCACCGAAAGAAAGAAAAAAAAGCCTTTTCCCGCCCCTTTCTCCATCCAGCAAAACAGCCAGCCCAGGGTCCCTTAAGCCCCTCGCGTGCGTGGCTGCCGCCCATTCGCAACCAATCAGAAAGCCAAATTCTCCGTATCCCCACCCCCACCCCCGCCCCCGCCCCCGCCGTGACCAGCAGATTCTTTCTACTATTTTTCGGGGTGGGAATAATTGTTCTCATCTTCATCCTGAACCGGGCAGCCCCGCCCCACGACTCTCGCGGCTAGAAATGTTATGCCCCAAAACGCTGTTGCCTTCTGCAAGTTCCTGGTTGGGGACCAGAGAAGAGGCTAACCGAAAGGTGAGTTTGGGCGAAAGGCAGGGGTAGGCAGTCTGGTCTTCCCCCCGTTTTGAACTACACCTCCCATAGGCCTTTCCCTTCGGTCATGCTGTCCCATCTGAACTCCCCAAAATTTGAAAGGGGTCAGGTTACCCATCTGCTGAACGAGTAAAGCGAACTAGGCAGGATGCGCTGCGGTTGTGAGCGTTCCTGGATTGGGACTTGAATAGAGGCAGGACAGATAGAAAGGGGCAGCGTTTGCCCTGCTTCTCGGTGGCATGCAGAATAAATGCTACACCGGTTGAATTGGGGCCCATTCCGCAACCATGCAAAGCACAAGACCTCCTGTGATGAATGCAAAAGTTGCCAAATTAAGGAATGGTAAATACTTATTTAGGAGTGGGACTTCAGCCTTGAGGGTTCTACCAAGGGAGGTGGGTGCAAATTAATCAAAAGGGGGCTGGGGAGGACAGTATATAAGTACAGGTAAAAGAACAGGGTGTCTCGGAGCAAACTTCTACCCAGGAATTTGTTTTCAGGCCATATCTGTGCTTACAGTCTTTTTTTAAAGTATTTTTTATTATAAGAGGATTTTACATAGGCTTAAAAAACTACAGAAACATAAAAGAAAAAGAAAGAAAATATAAAGGAGTAAAAGAAAAAGTGAACGATAACAAAAGGAAAAGAAAAAGAAAAGTATCTAAAGAAGTGGCTTCTGACCTTCTTTGCAGCAAACACAGTAATTACCATCTCCAGCCACCCATATCATGGTTCCCTTCTTCCCACAAACAAACCTTTTTAATCAATAAATCCCAAAATCACCAGTTCATTACTATCCATTTTTAACAAAAAGCCCATAAAGGGTTTCCAGTCTTTTATAAAAGTAACTGTAGTTAAACAAGTCAATTTAGCCATTTCTGCAAACATATGTGCTTACAGTCTTGTTACTCAAAATTCCTTTCCTTCCTTAATAAGTTGAAGAGATGGAGAATAATTTTTTTTTTTTTTTGTTTATGTTGCAGTTGTTAAAACTTAGGAGCTAGAATCCTTTGCCAAAAGCTTTATTAACCTACAGGTTTAACCCAGAAAGAACTCTTATAATTTTGTTCCTTTTGTTTATATAGGATGTTGAAGACTATAAAACAAGCCCTTTTCTCCACCGGCTTGGAGATGCCTAAGTGGATTGCATTACCAAATCAGGTGACCAGTGTTTCCATTTCCAGCCTCCATTCAGAGAAACCTGCCTTGTTCAAGAAGTAGCAGGAACGATTCTCAAAGTCGTCTTGAGAGATTTGCAGGCCACGTAAAGGATCCAGATGCTTCTAAATTACCCCCCCCAAGAGATTGTAGGGGCTAAATCCATAATGTGTGCCTTGGAACATTACATGGCAAGAGTTTCCTAGCACGCTTCTAAGGGGGCATATTTTTATTTTTATTTATTTTCTATCCCACCTTTATTACTTTTATAAATAACTCAAGGTGGCGAACATACCTATTACTCCTTCTTCCTCCTATTTTCTCCACAACAGCAACCCTGTGAGGTGAGTTGGGCTGAGAGAGAGGGACTGGCCCAAGGTCACCCAGCCGGCTTTCATGCCTAAGGCGGGACTAGAACTCTGTCTCCTGGTTTCCTATTGGCTCCTTCCCAGGGCTGAGAGAGTGTGACTGGCCCAAGGTTACCCAGCCGGCTTTCATGCCTAAGGCGGGACTAGAACTCACAGACTCCTGGTTTCTAGCCCGTTGCTTTAACCACTGGACCAAACTGGCTCTCTCTCTAAATACATATAAACACCGCAAACTGGTAGAGGCACAAAAATGGGGAATTGGAAACCAAATAGCATTTTTTTTACTCTTTTTGCTGTTGTTGTTTATTTTGTTATATTTTGACTCCTGGTGATTGAGTTGACAAACAGAGATAGCCAGCCCAGGTCTATGGTTCAGCTGGCAATAAGAGTGCATCTATGTTGATCTATCCGTTATCACGAAGAGCAGATGGAGCAAGGTGCTGGGTGTTAGAGCTGTGTGCTTGTTCCGCACACAGTGAAACATTAACAGTGAAAGATTAAAAAATAGTGAATTAGGAAGCCAAGCAGTCTTCATACCTGGATTCAGTTATTATTAGAGGAAGATTGGATTTCAGGTATTAACCATCCAGGCTTCAGCTACCTACTCTTTTTTGATATCTGTCGAGAGATCAGCCTGTCCTAACCTGGCACCTGTCAGGTATGTGGAGGGCAAAACCCAGAATTGCAGCCAGGGTAGCCTTACTGGCTGCAGTTCTGGAAACTCTGTCCTCTACATGTTTAGAAGGTGCTTCAACCAATGAGCATTACTTGGGATTACTGCCAAAGTAAAGAGCAAATCTATGCAATATTCTCCCTTTTTTTCCCCTCTCTGAAATAAAAACCAGACAGCTGACACTGGGATGGAGAAGGATAGATCTCTTCTATCTATCTTTAATACTTTCCCCTGTAGTAATTCTTCCCCGTGCAAAATAATTTTTTCTAAGCCTTTCTACCATAAAGAGTGTGTTTTCCCCTTGAAGTAGGAAAAGCAGATTGGTGGGATTTTGACTGAGGAAATGACTAATGGTGGAGGAAGATAAGTAGCCCACCCTCATTTCTTTGCTTGAATCACAACCTTTCATAGCTACTTCTAATTTTTAAAATATCACAACATTAAATGCATCTTTGAGTAATGTCCAATAGGTCCATGCACGCTTTTGGAAAAAGTTTGAAGAAGTGCTTCAAGACTTTGCATGAGTACACCTCTGACTCATGAAAGCAGCTCTTTCCCAATAGAGCTGATGCCTTAAGAGTCATGATGCTTTAAGAATTCCTTAAAGTAGCTTTCTTCAGCCTTGGGCAGAAGCCTGGAAAAAGTTGGGTTGCTTTAATGACTAGCAGAGAAGTGCTGTGCATATGCTCACAGCATATGCAAAGTACTTCTTTCAAATAATTTTTGATGTCTGCACAGCCATAATATCTAATTGGGCTATATTCTGAGCAAGGGTGTAGTATGAGATCAGACTGCAGGATAGCAGTAGTAAACAACTTTGAAATAAAGTTGGAAAAATGGGTTTTAAATAGTCCTTCTATCAGTACAATGCCCCCTGTCTGAAGGAGTTCTATCCTTTATTCATTTACTGTTTATTTACTACATTTACATTCCACTTTTCTTCCAATCTGTTTATTCTCACAACACAGTGTGATTCAGGTGAGGTGGTATGGCTAACTCAAAGTTACTGAATGAGCTTTATGGTTAAACGTGGGGCTCCCCTATCCTAAACCAACACAGTAACCATTGCACCACCTAACAGACCACAGCTTAATTTGTGTTCTAACTGCACTTTAATGAATTCCTTCAGAGTTTATAGTATGCAAATTATTCGGTAACAATGTCATGATTTGTCACCTGTTTTTTTTAAGGCAACTGATTATGAAATTCGACAGTATGAACCTGCCAAATGGGTATGCACATCTCTTAAAACCATAGACTGGGATGCAGCCATCAATACTGGCTTCATGAAGCTCTTTAACTATATTAAGGGCAAGAATGAAAAAGGTAACATACAGGGGGTATTGGGGCCAATTTATGTATCGTATTTTCTTGCAGTTGTTCCTCTTTCTTTGACAGGAAAAAAATAAATGCCAGGCATACACATTTCATCATTTTCCAAAATGTATTGCCTTCCTAGATGTCTCATGTGTGTATTCTAAAATCTTTTATTGGAAGTTGTTCTCTTTATTTTTTGGACTAAAAGCACATGCAAATATTTTTGATTAGACATTTTAAAGCATGGATAAAGAATAGATGCATTCTTATATGCAGCTCTTACGGTCACTTATATATTATTAAGCTCTTTAGAATCTTAATCATAGCTTTCACTAAAGCAAAACAAGTTTCTAGCCCTATAAGTTGATGAATCAAATGAACTGGTTTATATTAAGAAGCCTGGGTACACAATTTTGTAATATAATGTATCTTTGAATTTGAATTTAATTTTTTTTTCCAGATAAGCACCTGAATGGTAAGTTCCAGTGATTCATGACAAAAGTATTGACTGAAACTTTTTGAGAGCTTTAGCTAAAAATACCAATATCAGGACATTGGAGGAAATAACCAAGACTAGGAGTTTACACACCTGTCTAAAACCTTCATAGTCGACCCTGAAATTGATGATTCTAGTTGAAATGAGTATTTATCTCTTAATCAGCCATACCAGTTCTCACATGCCGTAAATCACATATATTTGTTTCTTATTTGCATAGTTACTAGGACTACCAGATCCAGATCCAAAACTCTGGATAAGAGGAAAAGATTATCCATATCTCTTTGTTGCCATCTAATGGTCACCTGGCCTTCCGCAACCCAGATCTAGTAATCCTAATAGTTAAACATATTAAAATATCTTGTGCAGTTGGAAGATGTGTAAATGCTTCATTCTCAGCAGAGCATTTGATACTTTTAGATAGTAATTTAGAATGTTTGTTATTCTATATTATGATGTGTCACTGTGCAAATTGCATTAAAAGAAATATGTATATGCATACAGTATAAAAATAAAATAACAGTTGCTAGAAAAGTAATCAATCTGAGGACATTCATTTTGCAAACTATGGTATGGTCAAATTGCCTCAATCCTCTAAATTTTTGTTTACAAATTGCAAAAATGTTTAATAATTGCATTGGAACCACTTTTCTACAGTAGTTGTCAGGTGCATTTTTAAATATTTCCAAACAAAGTTACCTCATTTGTAGGTTAATTGGATTTCTGCCCAGAAAGCATAGTAGATACAGTATGTTTGCTGTTTTGATTGAATTAGCTTAAAGCTAGTCATTTGGTTATATTTATTTCCTGTGAAGTTAATATTGAGCTATGCATTTGCCCAGAATGAAACTATTTTAATCATCCTTTTTGGCTAATGAGGGTATAGATGTCAGGAATTTAGCATCCTAATTGAAGGACTCATTCCTTAATGTTCAGCAGTGTGTTTAGTGTGCTTCTTGCTGGGGCTAGTAACACTCTTACTCCTGCCTTTTGCAGGAACAAAGATAGCTATGACGGCTCCAGTGACATGCTATGTCCAGCCAGGGGCTGGCCCGTTCTGTGAGTCCGTCACAACAGTTGCCTTCTATTTGCCATCTCAGTACCAGGCAAACCCACCCAAGCCTTCAGAAGCAGATGTCTTCATTGAAACCAAGCCAGGGATTACGGTGTTTGTCAGGTAAATGTTGGCCTCTCAGAAGGGACCCTCCCTAGTTTCTTGGACTGTAAAGGCGAGGGGGGAGAGATGTACGTTCATGTAAAGATGTACAGATTCTGTTACTGTAACCTTACAATAAAAGTAGTGTTAGTACGCATGGTTATTGCTTCTTGTCTTGAATAGACTGGGTCTCTGAACACCACTCATATTTAAAGGAAATGTTGACAGCAATGTTTTTGAAGTTTAATTAAAAAAATTTTTTTTTAATCTATACATCTAACACAGTCCCTGTTCAAATGCCTACATATTCCCTGTCTGCTGCACATTATTAACTGGCCAGTTGGGATGTGTGAGAGAAAGGAGGTTTTTTTCCCCTTTCTACTTAGTAATCTCAATATGCTGATGTTTAATCAGTTGGGGTGAAAGATAACTATTGTATGCAACAGCTAATTGGTCATAATGGACTATATGAAAGCAATTTAACACTGTCTGTTAATAACTGTTGTCTGCCACCTTGTGGTGAACAAAATATGTTGTATATAGTTTAAAATATTCTGGGATTTAAAAAAAAACCCTGCTAAAATCAAAAGTTTGAAAATGTTCTCAGATACTTTAATAATTATGAATATACAGAGTTCCTCAATTTCTGAGCAACTTTGCTTAAGATCTAATGGTTCTACAACTAATAACCCTGAAAAGAAACCACAGAAAAGTATTCTATGGATGAAATCTGTACCCTAGGAAAGGTATTTTACATGCCATTACCGGAATCTACATTTGCACTTTCTAATTTCTTCTTTCTCTTAAAACAGTCTTTGGAACTGGCCCACCTGTTACTGCTCTGGCCCATGAATCTCATTGTGGGTTGTGTTCAGAGCTGATTTATATTTGCTCAGCGCTCCATGCTCATGTGAAAGCATCATGAGGGTATATTGGTTTGTTGCTTTTGTAACATATAGATGGATTCCCTTGGTGGAACAACATAAATTAAACAAAGGACAGATGATAGGTAACTAGGAATAACACCTTGTAACAACAAAGCACTACTTAAATTGACTATTCTGGGGAAAGTATTCCATTAACACTAATTCTGAGTGTTGACTTTGTATGGTTGGCCTAGGCACTGCTTTTTCAAAGCATGTATGTTTCTGTCCTTAACAGATCATTTGGAGGATTTGCTAAAGCTAAAAGAAATCAAGAAGAAATACAAGCACTTGCTGAAAGTTTGAAGCGGGATGGAAGAGCATTTCAAGAAAGGGTCTATTATAGTGCTGGTTATGATAGTCCATTTAAATTGCTGAACAGACATAATGAGGTTTGGCTTATCAAAAAAAGCTAAAATCTTAGTACAGCAGTACAGATTATAGTATTAACCTTGAAATGCCTACTTAATGTAGTTTTCCTTATGTATGAAAGCTATGTTTTTGTATATTTTCTAACATATTTCTTTGCTTCTACCATTGCCTAAATTTCTATGCTAATATAAAATGGATACTTTTTTTTTGCTACAATAGGGCTAATAATAGGTGGGTAATACTAATAATAGGAACCACAGAATAAGAAGCCAAAGTATACCTTGAAAGTGTGATGAATTATCTTTTCTATGAACTTTACTGAACTTTCTACAAAAACAGTAGTGCTTATGCAAACCTTTTCCACTAAACTGGAGGCTTAATTTGGAGAGATAGGAAGTTTGAAAGGCAGGTAGGGTAACCTGTTTGTATTTACATTCATTGGAGAGGAAGGGATGACGAGAATAAGCAGGCACACAATGGGGAATACACATTGAAAGGAATGAGCCAGTGCCCGCTGTTTGCCTAGTGTGCTTGCGGCTGCCAGCAGCTTAGGAGGCCAACAAAAGCCTCAGTGTGAAACTGATTAGGGTCTTGTCAGTTTCAGATAGCCGGGCTAGCCAGCTGGAGGGTTCTAATCAACTAATTAAGGTCACAGAGCAGTTAGCAACTTTTGGGGAAGTGCTGCGCCTGGAGAAAAGTAGCTCAGGAAAGATAGCTTGTTTAAGCAATCTCTCTGCCTTGCAAGGGGGCAAAAAAAAAGGAAAAACGAGTCAGAAAAAGGACAACAGATACAGTACTGATTGTAATGGTGAACACATGACTGAGAGAGATGCGGTGAAGGTCATAAATGCGGGCATTGGTCGCAAAGTTACTTTTTCATCACTGTCATAACTGTGAATGGTTGCTGTCTGAGGCAGTCACTGAACGAGGACTGCCTGTACTTCAGAACTAAGAAGGGGATATCCTTAAATTGGAAAACCAGCTTCCAGTTGATTGTTACAATTAGATGCCACAATGTATGTAAATCATTCACGTACTATAAATATTCAATCCTGAAGCAGTAATTTATGCTTAGATTCAACTGACATTGGTTTGTGTTTTGCATTTTGGTGAAAACGTTCATGAACTCTTAAGAGCCATAGTGGAGGGAATTTAGCACTACAGCTCACTGTAGTTCAATGCTGTTGTCTTCCATATATTAAATGTAAAGGTCCCCCCCGCACATTGTGCAGTCGTGTCCGACTCTAGGGGCCGGTGCTCATCTCCGTTTGTTAGCCGAAGAGCCAGCGTTGTCCGAAGACGCTTCCACGGTCATGTGGCCGGCATGACGCACGCGGAACGGTGTTACCTTCCCACCGAAGTGGTACCTATTAATCTACTTGCATTTGCATGCTTTCGAATTGCTAGGTTGGCAAGAGCTGGAGCTAGTGCGAGAGCTCACTCCGCACGCAGGGCTAGGGATTTGAACCTCCGAACTTGCGATCTTCTCATTGACAAGCCTGGCGTTTTGCCCGCTGAGCCACCACGCCCCCTCATAGATTACTCATAGATTACTGCATCATTAATGTACCATTTCCACCACTTATACTGCATTTTAAGCTATGTATTTTTATCTATGAAAGTTTGTAAGGTGCTATACATTTTTTTAAAAAATGAATGTAGAATTCAATCCTTGTACTTCAGCTAAAAAGCGTAACATGCATCTCCCAGTTATCCTGTATTTTATTCAGTATAATTAATATGGAAAACTACTGATTATATTGTTACTTCTAAACGAAATGCTATTGTATACTTGTGTATATTACAGGGAATAGCAAACTGAAAGAAAAATGTATGAAATATTAATTTTGTGTCATGATTAATAGAAAGAGGAAATATTCCTTTGCATATGTTAATCTCTAAACTGTGGCAAACCATGGAAGTCTTTTTTTTTAAATTTCATGCCCTCTTACAGTTGGCTTGACCATACCAAATGCTTAAGGTGCTTTTCGTACTAAACAGAAGAGGCGAGTCTGAAATTAGACATTGTTTGTAAGCAATTAAATGGTTCACTAATAAATACATATTCAAGTCTGCCTTTTAAAACCAAACATTTATAACTTTACTAAGAACATATGATGTTATGTTTTCAAATTAACTATATATGCTATTGGAAACAAATGCTTATTTGGCGAGTATGCTTTATTGTAAAAACATCTTGGTTTAAAAGTTTTTGTGCACCTGCATTGGTTGAAGCACAAGGAAAAGAATATAATGAAAACAAACATTAGGGACTGACAAGATAATGTATAAACTTACTGGGTAATTTCAAGAGCTTAGTGTTGCAATCCTGTAATGTTTCAATACACCTATCTGTGGTCCTGTGTATGGCTGACATGGACATGCAAGTAAGTACATAAAAATGTTACGTTCAGAACATTCTATAGCAGAGCTTTCCAAACTGTGTGTGGCGACACACCACCCGGAAGCGGCGGCGCACGGGTGCACGGCGGCAGCAGCGCGGGATCAGTACTTCTGCGTTTTAGCGGAGGCTGCAGCTGCTGCCGCTGCGCATGCGCGCGCCACCGCACGCCCCCCCCCGCCGCCGTGTGCGCGCTGCCGCCGCCGCTGGTGTATCACCAGCGGCGGCACTTTGGAAAGCCCTGTTCTATAGAATTCCAGAATGTTAGTTTTTCCCTAGACCAAGCTGATCCAGATGTTCGGAGGGAAACCAGCAGTATTCCTGAAGTAAATCTACCAGCGTGTTAAGTGGTTTGTAAAGTTCTGGAAAGTTAACTTGTAGAAAACTGCCAGACAAACCTAGGGACATTATGGTTTGGAGGAAGAGAGCATTCTGGAGTTTCTTGGAATAACATATTTTGCACATACTTACATTCAAGTACAATTGAGTCTTTTCAATACATATTTATATTTAGAATTAAGAAGTGCTTGTTTCTATTATCACTGCTTACTCTACTGATTGTGACCAAGGACCTCAGCCCATCCACTTTATTCATATATGTATGTGTATACATATATACACACACACATACATGCATGCATGCATGCATGCACACACACAAAGCCTGCTACATCTGCTCCAACAGCCAAATCCTGTCCTATTTCTTTTGTGTGTGTTTACTATAGAGAGCTGCCAGTGCCATAGGCTGGGTTTCAGTAAAAGAATTTCTGAGGCTGTGAGCCTTATTTTGGAGTATGTTGTAGTTTTCCTATTTTGGATAGTATGACAAAGAATCCACACAACTGGTTCCTTTTAACATGTTTTATTGCAAACTCACCTTATCCCTTGGAATGGGGTAAACGTCTATGCCCTACATACTTTCTGCTTTCTTCTTTTTTTAAAAAAAAATAATTTTATTAAATTTCAGAAAAAGGTAAAAAGATACAGAAAAACAAAAAACTACAAAAAAAAAGAACTAAAGAGTGTGAAAACAAGAAATTTTTTTTAGATAGATTACAAAAAGAAGTGACTTCTGACTTTAAACATCAAGGATATACAGCAACTTCCCATAATCAATCCCTTACTCTATATTAAACCAAAATCACATTATTTCTACAGGTCAACTCCTTAGCACAAGGGTCGGAAATGGCGGCTCGCGAGCCAGATGCGGCTCTTTGCCCCCTTGAGTGTGGCTCTTCCGCAGCTGAACTCACCCCCGCCCCTTCCACGTGATAGGCCCCCGCCCGCAAACCCCGCCCCCTGGCTCTCGCACTGAGCGAGGCCCGGCGCAGCAGGGAGGCAGCGCCATCTCCAGCCGCAGCAGCCCCTGCGCGGAGAGAGGCAAGCAGGCAGGTAAGCGGGCAGGCCTCGTTTCCCGCCCCCCATCATTATCTTCGCTCAACGCGGGCGGGCGGGCGGAAGCGGCCGAGGGGGGCGGGCCCGGCAGCGGAGGCCAGGGCTGCCCGCTTACCTGCCTGCCTGCCTCTCTCCGCGAAGCCCCTGATCCGACTTGGACCCCGGGAAGGCAGCGGGGGGCCTCGCGGAGCGAGGCAAGCAGGCAGGTAAGCGGGCAGGCCTCGTTTCCCACCCTCCATCGTCTTCTTCCTTCAACCCGGGCGGGCGGAAGCGGCCGAGGGGGGCAGGCCCGGCGGCGGAGGCCAGGGCTGCCCGCTTACCTGCCTGCCTGCCTCTCTCCGCGAGGCCCCTGATCCGACTTGGACCCCGGGAAGGCAGCGGGGGGCCTCGCGGAGCGAGGCAAGCAGGCAGGTAAGCGGGCAGGCCTCGTTTCCCACCCTCCATCATCTTCTTTCTTCAACCCGGGCGGGCGGAAGCGGCCGAGGGGGGCGGGCCCAGCGGCGGAGGCCAGGGCTGCCCGCTTACCTGCCTGCCTGCCTCTCTCCGCGAGGCCCCTGATCCGACTTGGACCCCGGGAAGGCAGCGGGGGGCCTCGCGGAGCGAGGCAAGCAGGCAGGTAAGCGGGCAGGCCTCGTTTCCCACCCTCCATCGTCGTCTTCCTTCAACCCGGGCGGGCGGAAGTGGCCGAGGGGGGCGGGCCCGGCGGCGGAGGCCAGGGCTGCCCGCTTACCTGCCTGCCTGCCTCTCTCCGCGAGGCCCCTGATCCGACTTGGACCCCGGGAAGGCAGCGGGGGGCCTCGCGGAGCGAGGCAAGTAGGCAGGTAAGCGGGCAGGCCTCGTTTCCCACCCTCCATCGTCGTCTTCCTTCAACCCGGGCGGGCGGAAGCGGCCGAGGGGGGCGGGCCCGGCGGCGGAGGCCAGGGCTGCCCGCTTACCTGCCTGCCTGCCTCTCTCCGCGAGGCCCCTGATCCGACTTGGACCCCGGGAAGGCAGCGGGGGGCCTCGCGGAGCGAGGCAAGCAGGCAGGTAAGCGGGCAGGCCTCGTTTCCCACCCTCCATCGTCTTCTTCCTTCAACCCGGGCGGGCGGAAGCGGCCGAGGGGGGCGGGCCCGGCGGCGGAGGCCAGGGCTGCCCGCTTACCTGCCTGCCTGCCTCTCTCCGCGAGGCCCCTGATCCGACTTGGACCCCGGGAAGGCAGCGGGGGGCCTCGCGGAGCGAGGCAAGCAGGCAGGTAAGCGGGCAGGCCTCGTTTCCCACCCTCCATCATCATCTTTCTTCAACCCGGGCGGGCGGAAGCAGCCGAGGGGGGCGGGCCCGGCGGCGGAGGCCAGGGCTGCCCGCTTACCTGCCTGCCTGCCTCTCTCCGCGAGGCCCCTGATCCGACTTGGACCCCGGGAAGGCAGCGGGGGGCCTCGCGGAGCGAGGCAAGCAGGCAGGTAAGCGGGCAGGCCTCGTTTCCCACCCTCCATCGTCTTCTTCCTTCAACCCGGGCGGGCGGAAGCGGCCGAGGGGGGCGGGCCCGGCGGCGGAGGCCAGGGCTGCCCGCTTACCTGCCTGCCTGCCTCTCTCCGCGAGGCCCCTGATCCGACTTGGACCCCGGGAAGGCAGCGGGGGGCCTCGCAGAGCGAGGCAAGCAGGCAGGTAAGCGGGCAGGCCTCGTTTCCCACCCTCCATCGTCGTCTTCCTTCAACCCGGGCGGGCGGAAGCGGCCGAGGGGGGCGGGCCCGGCGGCGGAGGCCAGGGCTGCCCGCTTACCTGCCTGCCTGCCTCTCTCCGCGAGGCCCCTGATCCGACTTGGACCCCGGGAAGGCAGCGGGGGGCCTCGCGGAGCGAGGCAAGCAGGCAGGTAAGCGGGCAGGCCTCGTTTCCCACCCTCCATCGTCGTCTTCCTTCAACCCGGGCGGGCGGAAGCGGCCGAGGGGGGCGGGCCCGGCGGCGGAGGCCAGGGCTGCCCGCTTACCTGCCTGCCTGCCTCTCTCCGCGAGGCCCCTGATCCGACTTGGACCCCGGGAAGGCAGCGGGGGGCCTCGCGGAGCGAGGCAAGCAGGCAGGTAAGCGGGCAGGCCTCGTTTCCCACCCTCCATCGTCTTCTTCCTTCAACCCGGGCGGGCGGAAGCGGCCGAGGGGGGCGGGCCCGGCGGCGGAGGCCAGGGCTGCCCGCTTACCTGCCTGCCTGCTTCTCTCCGCGAGGCCCCCGATCCGGCTTGGACCCCGGGAAGGCAGCGGGGGCCTCGCGGAGGGAGGCAAGCAGGCAGGTAAGCGGGCAGGCCTCGTTTCCCACCCTCCATCGTCTTCTTCCTTCAACCCGGGCGGGCGGAAGCGGCCGAGGGGGGCGGGCCCGGCGGCGGAGGCCAGGGCTGCCCGCTTACCTGCCTGCCTGCCTCTCTCCGCGAGGCCCCAGATCCGGCTTGGACCCCGGGAAGGCAGCGGAGGGCCTCGCGGAGGGAGGCAAGCAGGCAGGTAAGCGGGCAGGCCTCGTTTCCCACCCTCCATCGTCTTCTTCCTTCAACGCGGGCAGGCGGAAGCGGCCGAGGGGGGCGGGCCCGGCGGCGGAGGCCAGGGCTGCCCGCTTACCTGCCTGCCTGCTTCTCTCCGCGAGGCCCCCGATCCGGCTTGGACCCCGGGAAGGCAGCGGGGGCCTCGCGGAGGGAGGGAGGCAGGCAGGTAAGCGGGCAGGCCTCGTTTCCCACCCTCCATCATCTTCTTTGTTCAACGCGGGCGGGCGAAGAGCGGCCGTGGGGGGGGTCGGGCGGCGACGACAAGCGGCGCGCTTCAGGCTTTCAGCGCTGGAAGGCGGGCCTCCTTCCAGCGCTGAAAGCCTGAAGCGCGTCGCTTGTCGTCGCCGCCCCCCCCCCACAGCCGCTCTTCGCCACAGATCCCGCCGGAGCTGATCTCCCTGGACCCCGGGCAGCTGGGCCGGGTGGACGCCGTCTCCCGCCCGCAAACCCCGCCCCCTTCCACGTGATTGGCCCCCGCCCGCAAACCCCGCCCCCTGGCTCTCTAGCATTTCAAAATGTGCACGAGCATGTCAAAATGGCTCCCGGCATAAAAAGTTTGCCGACCCCTGCCTTAGCACATTATAAAACTCACTAAGTACCATTTCTCCCTCCTTTATATTAAAAGAAAAAAAAAGTATAAATCACCTAATCAACATCCCCCCCACAAAATAACAATTACTTAATTATTCCCTTCCTACTACTATTCAAAATAAAAAACCATGTAAATTGTCTACCATTATAATTAATAATACAAAAAACGTAAATACAAAAAACATGGGTAAGAAAAAACCTTAATAATCATAATCCTAATCATTAACGATAAGTAAAGTCATCCAAAGCCAAAAGACCATCCAGATAAAATTTTTTAGTCTTAATCCACTTCAAAATAGACCAAGACATTTACATATCCCCATAATAGGCACAGAGCTATTTTCCTAAAGAAATCAAACAGCTCAACTGATTCCCTCATACACACAGACTTCTCTTCAGAAAACTTCCCATACATAATAACCCCTTCTTTTCCATAACATCCCATCAAAAAGTCAAATTCACTCATATCTTGAAATTCAATTTCTCCGTTTAAGATCTTCATTTCAGCATTATCAATTTCATCCAGGATTTCAACAAAAGCCTGAATCTCACTCTTGGGATGAACATTTCCATCGGTTAGATTCTTCAAGTTCATTCGCAATATCCTCAACCAGATGGCACATTTCAAACCACGTATTTTCCACAATGCTCTGAATGTCTTGCACAATAATTTGGCAGGAATCAGAAAGAATCTGCTTGATATCTGCTTTCACATCTTCATGAAGTTCAGAAAAAGCCTGGTTAAGATCCTCCATTTCTGAAGCAGTGAACTATGGCGCCCCCTAGATATTTAACCAGCAGAAGTGAAAGGTAATGGAAGATTTCCGAACGGAGTTAAGATAAGATAGCAAACAGTTCCCCAGAGAAAGTAGCGGCAGGAAAGTGAAAGTTTCAGAACGGCAGATTCAACGTGTAGGAAAAATGCTAAAATCTTCAAAATTAGCACAAAAATAATAACAGGGAGACAGTAATATACTCTCAACCTTCCTCAGAATTGGATGGTAAGCAAAATCCAAAGCTTAAAAAGAATTTTAGAAAAATTAATCACAAAAATAACGATAAGCACCAAGAGAGATCTTTTCTCCTTAATGTAGAAAGCCTCTCTTAGGGTAGAAATACTTTAAAAAAAAAACAATTTGGATGCTTTAGAAATGGGGTGGCTGGACTTAACGTCCCTTTAAGGCTGCAGCGCGGCTTGGAAATGATGTCCCAGCCTCCCGGCGAACTCTTACCCATCGATCACAGATGCTGTTTACGATCTCCTGGCTACAATTCGCCATCCAGAGGACAGATGGGATGATTCCGATTGTTTTCCTTACTCCGGAAAAGCGATCCTGGGCTTCAGGAGAAACCAGCCTGACCCCGAAAAAACTGCCACGATGCCAGTTTGGCCCGCGGAGCTCGTGGGCACAGCTAGTCAGTCCACCATTTCCCACCGGAAGTCTGCTTTCTTCAACTTCTGTCCCCTTCCTCTTCAGTGCTTGCTTCAAACTCCCTGGTTACTGAGAACATGTACTGTAGGTAGGTGTTTCATAAGCCCATGTGTACAAATGTTTGAAACAATTCTAAACATTCTAAGAGTTGAGTACACATTGCTGCGTTTGAACACAATAACATAAGCTATTCTCTAAATAGAAATAGAGTTTACGGTCAGATAGGTAGAGCAAGGTGCATAGATAATTTAATCTATTTTGAAATTCTGGAACCAAAATGCAGTTTAAAAAACCATACCATGCTGATGAACCCTCATAGCAACTACTGTGCTTTCAGAAATGATGAGCATTACAGTACTGCAAATGTTAAAAGCTACTCTCCCCACAAAAACTCAAAAGTGAAACACATGAAATGTCCTTTTCCCCCCCTTTTGGATCTTTCTGATTATGTGGATTATCTCTTTTAAGAGAAAAATCAACATATAAGAGATAAACACCACCCGATAACTACGTTATAAGGATAGTGTCTGGATTTCCCATTATGATCCTTTGCCAATGTTCATTTAAAGACAGGTTGTATGGAAACAGAATGGTCATTAACTCAAGACGCAAGATGACAAATGGCAGCCTTGTTTATTAAAGCAGAATCACAGCATTGTCTCCATCTCCTTCTTCAGTTGAGTGAAGACCCCTGAAATTTACAGTATTAACAATATAGAGATGGAAGGCAGAAAAGGAGTCAAGTGTTTTTCATCAAAATAAATTATCTACATACAGGATTTTTCTTAACATCTAAAAATGTAGAAATTCCAAACTCTGAGAAAACAAAAATTACCTTAAGAACTTCCATTATGTACAAATATTATAAAAACCTTACAGACTATCAACTTATGCAAAATTCTTTTTCAAAAATTAAAAGCCTCTTTACAAAACTGTGAGCAAAACTGCAGTTATTTTGTCTGTAGTTTTCTTTACAAGGAAGAAAATGTTACTTTTTAAATCAATGATAAATTCTTAATAAACTTAATAAAGTCTTCTAAACGAGCAACGTTATTTCACCAGAACAAGGAAAAGCTGGCTATTCCTAAAAAGTAAAAGTAATTGTAGTGCACTCTTTGGTAACAAAAAGTTAGTTACTGTTGGATCTTTCAAGTGATGTGTTATTCAAAGCTCTTCTCCTTTTTGACAAACAACAGCTGACAATGCAATACTACACAGTTTAACTGAAAAAGAAAAAGTACTCTTCACAGTTCCATGGTGTACAGTAAGTTCTCACATGTTGCATTTACTTTAAAATTGAAACATTGATGGCTGTTTGCTTATTAGGTTTCACCTGAATCTATCTACGTCCTCATTATAAACCTGCAACTATTTATTTTAGAGGATTTAGTTAAAGGTTCCTGTTTAGTTGTGTCCGACACTAGGGGGCGGTGCTCATCTCCGTTTCATGATACCTCAAACTTTATTCAGAGAAACCACATAGAATAAATGGCTTCTGAAAACCAAGCAGATGGGTTGTAATATGGCTGCACAGCAGTCACTTCAGTATCACAACAGTGTTTTTTTCCAGTTGGAATTTTCAAAATTTAATCCAGACTCTTGTTATATTATGACAGGGTTAGATCACAAGAGGAGACCAGATCACATCAGAAGCAGCAGTGGGACAATGCCAGTCCTGCTAACTAATAGGCTGCATATTTCTTGCTAATGGTCCCTGCTGAAAGTTTACTAGGGTTCATAAATATAATACTTAACAAGTTACTGCCACCTGTACCACAGAAGCTTCCCATATTTTTTTTTTGCAGGCTTACTTAGTTTTTTATACCCTCAAAAAAGAAAAAAAAGCATGCTCAATCTAGAACCCAAGAACTGTCTTTACTATTATTATTGTTATTAAGGCTTTAATGGAGAGGTCTGGTTACTAGTATCTTTCAAACAAAAAAGTCAGTCCAATTAAGCTGAGCAGAATATCAGTACTGCAGCATCTATTCAGTATCCATACACAAGCACACCCTAAATTGTACTTCGGCTCGGTGCCTTACTTGTTACATATGCCTTCTGAAAGTCTAGCCTCTTAAACCTCATTTAAACTTTTTAGTTTAGATGCTAATACAAAAAAAGTGAAGGGCATTCTGTGTTACCCATTAAGATACCAAGTCCTTGTGCATGTTGGCATCCTCAGTAGAGCCTCTATTTTCATTAATATCCATATCATCACTGTCAAACACATCAAGTCCCTCATCTAAAGACCGGTGAGTTCTGTGTTCTGCAGATTCAACTGCTTCTACATCTCCCTCACTGATAACAGTCATAGGGCTACTCTGGATCCGGTTTCGAACACTGTACTTGCTACTTGCAGCAGAGGGTGGGGTTCGAGACCTGCTGCATCTGGTGTTGGAAAAAGTCAGACTCCTTGGCATCAGGCCTTCACTCTTGGCCCATTCTTCCTGGGCCCTTCTGCTCTTGGCAGGAGAACCCACTGTACTCTCACCCGGATCCCTGGCAGAATCTACTTTAGCTCTTTGAAATCTTGGGTCTGTATTCTTTAGCATCTCTGCTGCTGACATACGAGAGCTGGTGTCTGAACGGCTCCCTTTTTTAAGAAGCAGTGCTTTGAAGTTGTCGTTGCTGGTGCTGCTCTTGCGAATATTTCTCTGAATTGATCCTGCCTGCCTAAGGGAAGGCAGGTTTGGGGAAGAACCAGTAGGTGTAACTGGGGGTGATGGAGAATGATTTCGAGTGTGATCATCCTCAGAATCTTTGCGGCCAAGGACTTTCCTTTTGGATCTGTGATTGTGAGTTGGAAAAGACAGGAAAAAGTTATTAGCCTCTCATACCAGAACTTCCTATTTTACATCCTAATATGAAAAAGGTGATACAGGTAGTCCTTGTTTGGTAGTCCTTGTTTAGCGACTGCCTCGGACGGTGACCGTTTGCAGTTACAACGGTGATGAAAAAGTAACTTTACGACCAATCCTCATGTTTACGACCTTCACAGGTCTGTAAAGCAAAGGTGAGCTGATGTAAGAGCATAAGCACAGTCAGTTTCACTTAGTGACCGCTTTGCTTAATGACCGAGTTGCCAGGCCCAATTGTGGTTGCTAAACGAGGACTGCCTGTACTTGTACAAGCAAACTGATGAGTAACTGCTGCTATAGAACTTAGTGGAAATATATTTTTGGAAAAAAAGGAATTAGACACTATATTTCAGACATAAAATATTTTTTAATTCCCTGGCACAAGACTAAACTAAACCAATTTTCACGCGATTAGAATGTTTCTTTTGTTGTTGTTATTTTGTAAAACAAATATTTGAATCTTGCTAAACATTATTTTTAATGAAACATATTTCAAAACTAATGTCTTCCAAATTGAGTACAGCTTACAAAATATGCGCTAATGTGTATTTCCCAATGAAATTGCCAAAGGGAATGGAATTAACGAAATCTAAATAAAATTTATATGCTCTGTGGGAAACTATCAAACAAGCACTACGCTTGCCTATCAAACAGCAATTAGCAAATTGGACACAGTATTTAAGTGTTTAGCAACACCACTCAAATCACTACATTTATGGACACATAGTGAAAAGGATATTCATTAAAACAACAAAAAGGATATGCGTAGAAGGAAAAAAACCCCAGAACTTATAGTTTAAAACAGGGAACAAATATGTGATCATCTGAGTTGTGTTCCAATACGAACTGCCATAACAAGCATGTGTTAATGCCATGCAAGTACACCAACATCTTTAACTCAGAAATATTTACTGGAGTAAGTATAGCATAGTTTCTGGTCTTGACTTGGGTTACTGTTTGCATTTAATGAAACACAGTGTGTGGAACCCACCAGTATGATTCCATCACTGGAAGCAGGACCCACTGACAGAAGTCTAGGGTAGTGATTCCCTCCCAATCCAGATTCAAAGTGACTTAGCCTCCAGGAAAACAAAAAAAAAGAGGGGGGGGGAGCTGTAGCAGAGTGGAGGAGGAGAAAATCCTAGTATGGTTTCTGGAAACATGATACTGTAATTATACAGTAGGTACTAACCAGCATATTTCTGATTATATATTCTGCCCCTGAAAAAAACTAGGCTGTATATTTTTAAGCACTTGCAGAAGTACACATCAGCAAGAAATGTTAAGAGAAACAGAAAAAAATGTTCCTTTTCCATATTCAATTTGATAAGAAAAACAATTTGTTAATATAGAATCAGAAAAGACTGGAAATGCAAGTTAAAAAATTGAGCAGTGATACATTCACAGATAAAAAATATACAGTACTAGGTTGTAATATGAAGATCCACATTAATGCAAAAGGATTTTCTCTATTTCTGTGTTACGCAAATTAACTAAGAAGCACATGCTGTTTTATAGAACTGTGCAATACAGACCCCATAAAGAGCAGCATCCAGAAAATTAAACAGCTTAAGAATACAAAACAATGGAATTTAAATGCACTTAAGAAAATGTAGTTTTTTTTCCTTATGCCTCTATTACGTATTGTTCTTTCGCTCTTGCCTGATCGGAAGCCTCCTCTGAGAACCATGTATAAAGTCTGTGACTAACAGAATGAAAAGCTATATAACATAACTGTTTGTAACTGATATTATGGTATCACTTCATACAACCTATGGAGTGTACAATATGTAATAGGAAGGAGCCTATACAATAACATCTTGGAAGATACTGTACAATGGTGATAGAAGAGTACACCTACTCATTTTTATATGATATCCCTCCCACATACTTAGTTTTTGTTTTTATCATATTGCATGAAGTTGAATGCTATTCTGGTTATATACATCTGAATGTATATAACCTAAAAACTTGGAATGCCAACGAGAATTTTTTACTTGCTTTTATTCCTTCATCACATTACAGTCTGCTTTCTTTTCTTTTTTTGCCAGGTATCCTCAATTGTCTTTCTACACAGTTCACTCACTTACATGATTAAAAAGAAAACTGATGATTGTGTCAATTATTGTTTAAACCGAATAACTATTTATCATGAAATCGTATAGTCCCAGCAGCAAAATTGTTCTTGCAAACAGCAGCATCGGCAGGATCTTGCTGCTGTCATTGGATTGATGAAAGCTGTGTTGCGGTATTTTTCTGCAAGCTTCACCCCTTTGCGCTCTGCATGTGATGACATGATGCGTGTATGAAAGAGTGGGGCTTGCATAATGACACTGCTTTCATCAAATTGACCCCCACCCGCCCTTCCCCCTGTAGATACGGCTGACTGCAAAATATAAGTTGGACATGATTTGAAGTTATCACTACAATGGTTTTGTTTACTATTCTGTGAAAGTCAATAGAACATTCCACCAGACTAGGACATGGTGAAAAAATCTTTGTGCCCTGAATCACTGCAGTGTTGTAGTTCCTGTGCATATAAATGAACTCAGTAAAAATCTGGGAAGTGTGTGTTGGGCAACCACTTTCAATTATACTTTGAAACCTATTCAATAAATGGCAAGATATGACCACCAGATGGAACCAGTGCTTCATGTTAGATACTACAAAGCAGTAATACTTTCTCTACTGAAGTTCTCCTGAAGCATTTTTTTAAGAGTGTTGGTTTCTAAAAAATTGTCACCGAAGAACCTTCTTGTAAAAAGAACATTTACATTGACTTCACCCAGCCTTCCTCAACCTGAAGCCCTGGAGATGTGTTGGACCCTCAAAACCAACCCAAGATTTTCATAATTGAAATAATTTGGGGGAAACTAAAATAGCTCACTAAAATGTGTAACTATGATCAATCTCCCTTTTTAAATCAAGGGGGAATTGGGTTAGGGTAGGGTTTGTCGGTATTGCACATTTCAGTGGATAAAGTAGCATGTCATCTTCAACTAGATTATGGCAATCTCTACTCTGGCTATTGTCGTATGTTTTCTCATATGATGGTTAGATCACGTTTACTTGCCAGTTTAAGCCAAGCTTGCCATGAAGCATTAGAGTTGAGCCTCTGTCCCAAACTGCACCAGGAGTAAAAAGAGATGGAGGGCAGAAGGGATGAAAACAAAAGGATACACAGAAAAAGCAATAGTATATGTTAAATCATGTAGACTGAGACAAGAGCACAATCAAACAAGGAGTCACCTGCCACCAAGAAGAGACCATGGCTGATCATGTAATAAAACATGGTTTCATTGCTAGGAAAGTTAAATTTTAAAACGAATGAAACATTATTGTAAAGCAATGAAAGGTATTACCCATACATATAAGGGGTGTGGGACATGAATGTATTAATTAATTAAAATAGCAAGCACAAACATTATGATGGAAGAACTATACTAAAGGAACCACAAAGGACACCAAATGGAGTAACATAAAAAAAGACAGTTTAAGGAGTACCTGTGAATGGCTGCAAAAAGATCCTCAGTTGTCCTTGGTCGACTTGGCATCATCTCACTGCCTTCCCCACAGCTAGGGGGTCTCTGTAGCAAAAAGCTGTTTGCTGCATCTGCTTCAATCGCTTCAGCTAAAATACAAATGTGAAGAGAGCTTCAAAACATCCAAGCAAAAATGTAATCTAATTCAATAGTTGACAGAATGACAAATGAACAAATATAGCCCGTGAATTTTCCCACGAATTGTACAACCATCAAACCTATGTTTTAATAATGTTCTCAGTAATTCGTGCCGATGAAAGGCTTTTACTGGTTTATAAGGAAAATGAGACCCTGTTGGGAGTTCTTGGGGATCCCCTTCCCCCAATAAAGACAACCATTATTACCTTACTTTAAAACCTACACATTTGCCTCAGAATTTTTTTTTGAACAGGGATAAAGCTCATAAAATCCTATTTAATAGGGTTCTTTAAAAAAGGATTTGGTAACAGTTTCATTACATATAGTAATCCAAGGTTTCTCATTTTCCTTAAGATTGGTATGAAATCACATAGATGGTTCTCTACCATTCTTATGATGTAACTCCACGCACCACATAATTCCAGGTGTGACTGGTCACTAAACAGACTAGGTGAAAAGAGAGAACACAATGGAAAAGACTTACAACTTCCATCCCCTTGAGAAAAGTGCTTCTCTGCTCCAGAGATGCTGTCTACATTTCTGTCTGGACTGCTTTGTTCATATAAGCAAGCCGTCTCCTCCTGCCGGGGCTGCAGAATAGAGACCCTGGTTTCATAGGAGATAGGACTTGCAGCAGCTCCTCCTTCTGGGACAGGATTGCTAGAGTCCATTTCATAGGAACAGAATCCATCTGTAGGATAATCGTTAACCTGGCTGCACTGTGCAATTTCAGCATCCTTCGTAGTTGTACTTGGAATGCTTTTCGCTGTTTCACCCACCACAGCTATTTTCTCTGTTGTAACATCAGGCTGTGGGGGTGGCACAATCAGGAACAGTTTGGGTTTCTTTGAAACAGGTGGTGGCTTCTTGTTTGGCAATATATCCCGAGGCTTGCTGAGAAATCCAGATTGTTCCTGAAGGGCTGAACGTGCAAGATTACAATGAGAATCTTGGTTCTGTCCCAAAGCTTCTTCAGCATTGTCTGGTGGTGAATCTCTGGCAAAGGAATTAACTAGGCTGACTGCACTTCTGGGCATTTTAGCATTGGTAGGTTCAGACCTTCTGCTATTTGGGCTGTAAACAGAAGCTCTCTGGGCTTTACCTTCACCTTCATCCAGCCTGTCATTGTATCCTCCTGACAAATGTGATCTGAAGGGCAGCTCAGCAGAAGAATCATCTTGTTTTTTTCCCTGAGGATTTGCTTTGGAAGCAGACTCAGCTGACTGCGCAACCTCTGACATCGTAGCTTTCTTCACAGACCTCAGCTGTACCATTTGGAGAGCTTCGGTAGTTATTAGTGGCATTGGAGGCCTAGGGAGATCATCCTTATTTAAGGGCTGTTTTTTTGCATTGTTGCAAGAAGCTTTCAAATTATATTTCTTGAAAGAATATGGTACCGGTTTATGGACATCTTTCATGAGTTTGGGATCCAAGGGTGGTGCTGGTGGAGCAACTGAAGAAGGGAAAGGGGGTGGGAGGAGATGAGATGAAGCAGGAAGTAATGAATGAGAAAAATGACTTGAAGTATCTTGATTATTAAAACATGCAATATTCTGAGGAAATGAAGCATTTGTGACAGCATCTAGGGGAGGAGGAGGAGGAAAACCTGACGATCCAGGTGGACAAGGAAGATCAGTAACATCTGTTAGGGGAGGTGGTGGGGGAGGAAGAAGAGGGTCATTGGAGTCTGAAGACATTAGTGAAGATGATGTAACCAGAGGGAAGGTCAGGGTAGGGTCAGGTTTCTTCAGACTCACAGTCCCTTCAGCAGATGTATTGGATGATAGAGATGTGGAAGAGGAAGACATTGAAACTGAAGACAGTAGAGATGATTTTCTTTCAGGCACTTTAGGCTTCATCTTGGACTTTGCATTTCCTGTTGACATAGATTTCAGAATGACAGGCACTGGTGTAAGTGCTGTGGGTGTGTTGGATTGGCTAGAATACCCACTAGATGGTGACGTAACTCTCTGTGATTTTTCTGGAGAAGTGGCTTTTGCTTTGGCCACTCCAGGGGGCGCATGTGGTACAGAAGCCCTTGACCCATCACTAAGGTGACTAACATTATAATCAATGAGCTTTGGTGCAGTATTAGAGGAATGATTTACTGTGGATTTTGAATGGTCATCTGGAATCCCGGAACAGTCACTGTAGTAACACCACTGGTCAGTGTATTCTGATTTGATGCTACTTGTGTCACTCTGGGATGGTGTGACAGCACAGATGGAATACATGTTCAACCCTGTGGCAGACATCATGCTGCTACTGGCACTAACAGAGCTCTGGCTACGAGACCGCAGCACCCAAGGATCATCATAATCGCTGCAGGGACTTTGTGATGGTGAGCTGCCATTTTTGCATTGGAGATTCAGTTGCAAGGAATGTTGAAGGCTAGCTATCAGCTTATCATCCAATACTTGTCCACTGGACTGAGGTTTATTCTTGGGGATTCTTCTAAGAGAATCTGTTCTCGATGGTGGGAGAGGTGGTTTTTTTGCCTTTTTTAAGGAAATGCTACGTGAGAGTGACTTGTCACTGGAACTTGCAAAATCTCCCAGAGATTTCTTTTCAGTTCCAGCAAACACATTAATGACACTATGCCTGGGGTTTCCAAAGCCATTTTCATTGCAGCTTTTATCAGACTGGAGATCTGAATCCATATGCATAGAAGAGTAACAGACATCACTGTCCACAGAATATAAAGAGTGTGAGTCTTCTTTGGCTAAGACTCTTTCAAGGCTGCCAGGGCTGGAGCAACCTGGAATGGCACAGTTTGACATGTGTAAGGTGGTGTCATTTCCACAATGCTTGAATCCACAGTGCTTTGCATTTTGTTTAACTTTGTCCTGTACTTTGTCCACAGTGTAACTTGATTCACTTCTACCATTAGTGTCCTGAGAATGGCTTGGAAAACTGTGGTTGTTCCTACAGTTATAGGTCACACTTTGGGGGATATTTTCTGTAGTTCCTGTATCACAAAGAGACACTCCTGCATCTCCAAAAGCAAGCATCATCACACCATTGGATGAGATAGTGGTATCTGAGGACTGTGAATGATGCATTGAGATGGTGTCACTCCAGGTGCCACTAGAAGAATGACGCTGCTCTTTTGTATTTATTGTACTGTTGGCAACAAGATTGTCTCTAGGCTTTGGATACAAAGAGGAGTTCATCATTTTACTATCTATCGTCTTGGAACTCTGTGCTGTGTGAATAACAATTACATCTGAAGAGGATGATAGGGAAGCATTTGGTATGATGCTGGTGGAATATGCAACATGTGGAGAGATCATACATGCTGTGCTTTCTGCTTCTCCATTCTCAGAGTTTACTTCTTGAGATTTTGGCCTCTGTAGCACACCTATCCTACAGCCATTTCTCGTATCATGTATCCTTTCATTTCCTTGCAACACACCTATCTGATGTGACAAAGGTCCACTTTCTGTTGACTTGGAGAGGCTATGCCTACGTTCAAGTAAATGTAGAGACACTCTTGCTCCAGACCGAGGTAGACTGTGAAAGCCCAGGTCATTATTTAGGCGAGAAGCAAACATTACCCCAGCAGAGTCACTCATCACAGACATATTTCCAGAAGAACTGGACAGCTGTGACATCTGGGCTGCAATTCCATGACCTTTCTGTGCACGTATTCGCCTAACTGAAGGTGGCACCACTTTGACTTCTTCTGTCTGACAGCTGGAGTCTTTGGTGTCACACTGCTGCATGGAAGACTGATAGCTCTCGAGTCTTCCTAGTGTAGAATAATGATCAGGGACACATAATGAATGGCCACGGATGTCACATTTGCCATTGCCAACTGTTGAAATTAAAACAAAACTGTTACAAAAATGAATTTATAGCATTGTTATAATCGCATTTAAAATTTGTTCATCGATAAAAAGTATGTACAAAAGTTATATTTAGTTTTTACCATACAGGTTCCAATATGTTCAGTTGTTCCTAATAAAAGAATCTTAGTCTGTTTATATTTGCACTATATATTATATATGTATTATATTAGCCCTTCAAAAGGTGCCCATTATATTCCTGCAGCTTGCAAGGTCTTTCAAGCTAAGGTAGTCCCTCAGCTTCTCCATGGCTCCCAAATTTGCTCCCTTGCAAAGCTTAATATTATTGAAACCATTCAGAATAAGTTCATTAGAGCCATATTGATGGTACCAAAAAGTATCAAAAATGCCATCCTACAGGTAGAAATAGGTATAGTTTCATTGGATGCCAGAGCATGGTTTGTTTGTTTGTTTATTTATTTATTTTTCCAACTTATATCACCGCCCATCTCCCCCCACAAGGGGACTCTGGGCGGTTCCTCTTTCTTACATTCTGGCTAAACTTAATTCTGTTTCCTATAGGTTTAGTCCCATTAGTATTTAGAGATCATTTTAAGTCATCATGGCTAAAAAAAGCCTTAGATAAAATTAAATTGTTGGGCTTCTCTATGGAAGGTCTGTGCTCATTAGGATTTGATAATGCTAGAACTGCCCTTAAACAACAAATCTGGGATATATATCTCCAAACAAATTTAAGTGCTACACCCCAATATTTGTCATTTTCTTTCAAAAGGGTTCGTTCCAGCTTCTTATTTATCATCCATTACAATTTTGAAATTTCGTAAAGCTTTCACCTTAGCCAGGCTGGACGCTCTGCCCTCAGCAGTCCTTTTTGGATGTTTTAAGGGTACTCCTATGCACCTTCGGTTATGTCCATGTGGTGACGGCTCAATAGAAACCCTAAGCCAGTGCTTTCCAAACTGCCACTGTTGGCGACACACCAACGGCGGCAGCGATGGCGCGGGGGCGTGCGCAACGGCGGGGGCATGTTTTCCGCTAAAACGCAGAAGCGCTGATGGCGCACCGCTGCTGTCGTCGCTGCGCGTGCCCCTGCACCACCACCATGCACGTCCACTTCCGGGTTGTGTTGCAACACACTAAAGTGTCGCGACACACAGTTTGGAAAGCTATGCCCTAAGCCATATGATACTATACTGTTCCCTATATAAGGACTCTAGACATATCCTTATATATCGGATATTGAAGATATTTCCAGGTAGGGAGTGTAATTTCTACTTAATGCTACTTGTTTCGGACAAGGTCCCCAAAATATCCTCCCAAGTTGCCCAGTTTCGTCCTACCATCTGCACAATACGCCGCACCATTACTTATGTTTAGAATTTCTTAACAGTATTTTATTTCAATTTATTTTAGTATTTTTATTCTTAATTTTAGATCATATCATACTAATTGTTTTTCTGTTATATATGTTTGTGTGTGTGTGTGTGTGTGTGTGTGTGTGTGTGTGTATGTATGTATACAAATGTAAGATTGTTACTATTATATATATTTTGATTGTATCTGGCCTTAGGGCTGTAATAAATGTGATTGATATATTAGGATTTTTTAAAAAAAGATGAAAATAGCTGTTATCAATTAGCACATAAAGACAACGAACGCAGTCTAGTAGGTTCCTTGTGTGCTTCAGTTCGAATATATTTTAAATAATACCAGCTGACACTATTGTTGAATTTAGCAGAACTGAAATGGACCATTTTGTGTTGCGATATGCTCAGGAAAGTATCAGAAATGAACTGTTTTTCAACCACTGTACTTTTTAAACTCTTACCGTAGCCTCACTGTTATTGTTTTCCACTCGCAAACAAGATTGGATCCTATGAAATTCATTCAAACTATTAAAAACCATTTTACTTCATTATTATTCTACTTAAATTGTGCAATACTTATTTAGGAATTCTGTGCTTCATGACAGATGAACACTCAAATCCTAATACTGACTTTGCTTATCAAAATTAAAATGAACTAAAATATATTTAGGTGTATAATATATTTAAATGAATAAAACAAACTTAAAATATTAATTAAAACCTTCTATGTAGTTGAATAAAGCAATGTCATTAAGATTCAGTACGTACTCTAGTGATATCCTGGTTCTAAATGCATTTGAGCGCAATAGTGGTGTGCCATTTATATGTTGTGATACAGAATTAGAAAAGAGATATAAAATACTATAACCTTGTTCCAACAATAGACTTAACAAGAGGACTAGGCAGGGGCAGGGAGGAATTAGTGCATTGGGGGAACACCAAAGAGAGATTATTTGCCGCAGTCAACTAACTCCCAGAGGAAAAAATTAATCCAGAACGTCCAGGGGTAAACTAATTCCGCTCATTCCTGAAACTGTTTTCATATACAAATTCCAAATAGGAACTGTGTGAAAATTTCACCATAGAAAAAGCTGTCTGACCATAGGAATGCAGTATGAAAACCTTGCATAACATACAATGATCAGCAAAAATAATAGTAACTCACCATTGCTATAACTTAGGAGATAACATGCTATCGTCCAAATAACAGGTACAGGTCTGATGGGAACCTAAGCCCCAAAGTATCTGGAGGACATCAGGTTGTTTACCTCTGCTGAACATCATATAATTAACATGTTGAATTCATAGCCAAAAAGCACGGTAATGGCTACTACACTAAGATGTCTTTAGAAGAGGGTTGGATAAATTCTATGGGAAAGGTCAATCAAAGGCTATTGGCATTGAAAACTCATTTACTCAAGCATACAAATGCCACTTGTAGGGGAGGAAAGGTGGAAATGGGGTTATCTTCCAGCCTGTGAGCATCTCAGAGGCATCTGATTGGCCAGTGTGAGGAACAGAATCCTGGATTAAGATGGGCTTTGACCTAATCCAGCATGACTCTCCTGAAGTTAATAATTACAATGATGCTTTAGCTCAGAGCTTTCCAAACTGTGTGTCCGGACACATTAGTGTGTCAGCTGCAGCGTCTGGGTGTGTCACGGCTGCTGCCTCCGAGCCCTGCCAGGATTCCGCGCAGGTCCTAGTGCCTGCCTTGTGCCTTGCTGCCTCCAAACCTGCCCTGCCAGGATTCCACACAGGTCCTAGTGCCTGCCTTGTGCCTTGCTGCCTCCAAACCTGCTGTGATTCCATGCAGGTCCTAGTGCCTGCCTTGTGCCCTGCTGTAAGAGTGTGTCGCGAAATGATGCCTTGCTGTAAGAGTGTGTCGCGAAATGATGCATGTCTAAAAAGTGTGTCACCAACATGAAAAGTTTGGAAAGCTCTGCTTTAGCTATATTTAACTAGTTTTCTGATTAGTGTATAAATTTAGATTTTTTTTCTGGCAACATCTGAAGATTGAATCACACTCTCAGTTTCTACATTCATATGTTGTCATCTTGACTGAACATGAAATTACACACTGTAATTTGCTGTTCATCACTCTAGGCCAGAGATTTTCAAACTGTGTGTCGGGACACGTTAGTGTGTCGGCTGCAGTGTCTGGGTGTGTCGCGGCTGCTGCTGCCTCCAAGCCCTGCCAGGATTCCACGCAGGTCCTAGTGCCTGCCTTGTGCCTTGCTGCCTCCAAACCTGCTGTGATTCCATGCAGGTTCTAGTGCCTGCCTTGTGCCCTGCTGTAAGAGTGTGTCACGAAATGATGCATGTCTAAAAAGTGTGTCACCAACATGAAAAATTTGGAAAGCTCTGCTCTAGGCAATGCGCAAATAAAGAGTTATTTTCTTACTTTTGTGTGTGTGTGTCAGAAGCACCAAGGCGCTTTTGTAGTGAAATGAATTGCCGGTGACATCACCGTTGCCCGGGGGACGCCTGAGGAGGCTCCTTTCATGTCCCTGTGATTTTTCCCACCGGAGTGGTACCTATTTATCTAATTGCATTTGCATGCTTTTGAACTGCTAGGTTGGCAGGAGCTGGGACAAATTGCTGGGAGCTCACTCCTGCACGCGGCTCGCGCTCTTGGGATTCGAACTGTCGATCTGTCAGCCTTAATGGCCTCTGACTCAGCATCTTAACCACTGAGCCACCGCAGTCCCTTTTCTTACATTTTCTTACATGTCATACAAGTACTGATTCCAGATGATTAAGCACAACATACTTGTACTGTTTGTGCATTTATTTTCTTTTTCTTTAATTTTAACATTCATTTCTCCAAATAAACTCCATTTAATTAGAGTTAATTACATTAATTCTTGAAATTTGAAAATAACATCCTTATGTCTCAGTTCCTGGTTCTAAGGATCTTATCATTCTCCAGATACCCCTCATGTGTGTATGCACTACAAATAAGATGCAGACATGTCTACACACATGGAAAATAGAATTGTATAACCCTGTGCAATTTAAAAATTTGCTTTAAAAAGCCTTGCTATGCAGGAAGAAAAATGTATTGGGTCACTCTGCTTTCATTGTGGTAGGTCTTGGAAGTTCAGGATGGATCACTGGCCCTGTATTTTGGAAAAGGGAAATTACAAGCTATCTTTTTCCCAATGCAATATGCAATGCATATTCTGGATGGGTTAGAAGTATTCATCAGAAAATTGAACAGTTGCTAGCACAGAGAAACTAAATGGAAGAGGAAAAGAATAATAAAAAGGTAGTGTTTCACATTCAGAACTCTGCATAATGATCACAGGCTCTCATTTATAAAATCACTGTAGCTAACTGTGCGTGAAAGGATTGGATTTCCTGAACTTCAGTTCCTATCTCTGTTGAAATTAGTAGCACTTTAAAACTGAAATGTGATACAGCACAAGTTCCTATAGCTCAAGAGACTGACAGACACAGAGGTAAAATTCCTATTGTGCACAATTTGGACATAGCTACAGATGCTCTTCAAATTACCCTGTTTTAGTTGTTTGCTCATATTCACCTCACTGACCTTCATTTAGCACCTATTTCTGCTGAAAACACAATCATAACTATCTTCTCTTATTTTTTTTAATTGCTAGAAATTCCAGTTCTGATATATGTGCAGCTGTATTTTGCATGAAGTATAAAGCCACTGCAAAGGTCAGCCTGAGAGCCCAAATCACATAATGCTTTATCATCTACAAAAATTTTAATTTAAATTTCAATGTGAGCACTCTGGTTATATCCAACTTCACTGTTCGCATCACTCAAATGATGTTATTTTCCTGAAGGCAATCATACCACAATGTTCATAAATCCCAATTCTGAACCATATACTTATCTTGTTTACAGTATATATAACCTTTATAACTTCCAACAAGATTTCAAAAGCAGCCAAGCCATTTTCCATCCAATCAGACTTTTAAAAACTTACTTTAAGTGTGCTCAAGTGAGTCATCCAGGTCTTATAAAAGCATAAGTCACTTGTTGAGATGGGTGGCTATATAGCTCAGTTTTATAGTATTTGATATTTTAATAGTTAATTATGATATGGTTTTTATGTATGAATTGTTTTAGCTTTGTTGTACGCCACCCAGAGTCGCTTGCTTTGAGAGATGGGTGGCTATATAAATTAGACAAATAAATAAAAAAGTAATTAAATAAGGAAAGAAATAAGAAATCAAATTATTTGCCTTCACTATACTTGGATCTTCATCCTATTTTTAAAGCATTATTATTTTACAGCCTACGTGATATAGATCCAATATATATTATTTCCTAATATTCTACTTTAAGTAATACTTCTTCTAAGTTCAGCTATTTTTAATCGTTTCTTTTAATTTCTCAACAGTACTAGCTTATTGTAATACACATGCTGGATTTTATTCAAATTATACAAAGGGAAATCTGGTTATACAATGGCATTGTGAAACACTCCTTCTTTGAACTATAAAGGTAAAGGTAAAGGTTCCCCCCGCACATTTGTGCAGTCGTGTCCGACTCTAGGGGCTGGTGCTCATCTCCGTTTGTTAGCCAAAGAGCCAGCGTTGTCCGAAGATGCTTCCACGGTCATGTGGCCGCATGACACGTGCGGAACGCTGTTACCTACCCACCGAAGTGGTACCTATTCATCTACTTGCATTTGCATGCTTTCGAATTGCTAGGTTGGCAAGAGCTGGAGCTAGTGCGGGAGCTCACTCTGCACGCAGGGCTAGGGATTCGAACCTCCAAAATTGCAATCTTCCGATCAACAAGCCTGGCGTCTTACCCGCTGAGCCACCACGCCCCCTCTTTGAACTATAAGCAACCTAAATATTTGAAAAGTTTCCCCTGATAGTTAAACAAAAGTAATTGCAGAAGAGGAAAAAGTAGAAGAGAGCTTGTGTTGTGGAAATTGTGGTTAAAGATGTTGTTTATGCCTGATTTTTGCAGGAAAGCAACTGGGTAACTCCCAGTAAAAAAAGTAGAGGATGCTGGCAAAAATGAAACAAAAAAGAAAGCACTCCACTTTTTTTGCCAGCCCTCCTTTACCAAATGTCACATAGAGTTCTGCTTTTAAACACTAGCCTTAAATAAACATTATGGCAATGAAATATGTCAACATTGTTTCTTCTATGGCTTTACTTTTAAAAAGGGAGATATAGTTAGAAGAATAACTATAACAAAATGGTCCTCATGAGATGGTAGAAGGTGGAGAAATGTTTAGGCAACAGAAAAACTGGTAAGTTATATTAATGTACTTAGTACATATTCAGTGATGCATGCCATATGCCAGCAAATTTGGAAAACACAAGAATGGCCATCAGATTGGAAAAAATCAACTTATATCCCCATACCAAAAAAGGGAAGCACTAAAGAATGTTCAAACTATCAAACAGTGGCACTTATTTCACATGCCAGTAAGGTAATGCTCAAGATCTTGCAAGGTAGACTCCAGCAATTCATGGAGCGAGAACTGCCAGAAGTACAAGCTGGGTTTAGAAAAGGCAGAGGAACTAGAGACCAATATCCAATAATTGGTCAATTATTATCAATTATCAATGATGGAATTGCCAATATCCTCTGGATAATGGAGAAAGCCAGGGAGTTTCAGAAAAGCATCTATTTCTGTTTTATTGACTATTCTAAAGCCTTTGACTGTGTGGATCGTAACAAATTGTGGCAAGTTCTTGGTGGTATGGGGATACCAAGTCATCTTGTCTGCCTCCTGAGAAATCTGTATAACGACCAAGTAGCAACGGGAAGAACAGACCACGGAACAATGGACTGGTTTAAGATTGGGAAAGGAGTACAACAGGGCTGTATACTCTCACCCTACCTATTCAACCTGTACGCAGAACACATCATGCGACGTGCTGGGCTTGATGAATCCAAGGCTGGAGTTAAAATCGCTGGAAGAAACATTAACAATCTCAGATATGCAGATGATACCACTTTGATGGCAGAAAGCGAGGAGGAGCTGAGGAGCCTTGTGACGAAGGTGAAAGAAGAAAGTGCAAAAGCTGGGTTGCAGTTAAACCTCAAAAAAACCAAGATTATGGCAACGAGCTTGATTGATGACTGGCAAATAGAGGGAGAAAAAGTGGAGGCAGTGACAGACTGTATTTCCAGGCGCAAAGATTACTGCAGACGCTGACTGCAGCCAGGAAATCAGAAGATGTCTACTTCTTGGGAGGAGAGCAATGACAAATCTTGATAAAATAGTTAAGAGCAGAGACATCACACTGACAACAAAGATCTGCATAGTTAAAGCAATGGTATTCCCCATAGTAACCTATGGCTGCGAGAGCTGGACCATAAGAAAGGCTGAGCGAAGGAAGATAGATGCTTTTCAACTGTGGTGTTGGAGGAAAATTATGAGAGTGCCTTGGACTACAAGAAGATCAAACCAGTCCATACTCCAGGAAATCAAGCCAGACTGCTCACTTGAGGGAATGATATTAAAGGCAAAACTGAAGTACTTTGGCCACATCATGAGAAGACAGGATACCCTGGAGAAGAAGCTGATGCTAGGAAAAGTGGAAGGCAAAAGGAAGAGGGGCTGACCAAGGGCAAGATGGATGGATGATATTCTGGAGGTGACGGACTCGACCATGGGGGAGCTGGGGATGGTGACGGCCGACAGGAAGCTCTGGCGTGGGCTGGTCCATGAAGTCACGAAGTCGGAAGCGACTGAACAAATAAACAACAACATATTCAGTAATAACTCTAATTTTCACATTAAAGTTTTCTTACCCGGATGGCCTGGCCATGTACCATATAAAACAAACATGTATGTATTCATTCATCACACAACTTGAAATGGGAAATTTTCTGGATGAAAACTATCATGTGTGAAGTGACCTTGAAAATTAGCAGAATGGTTATTACTGAATATTTCTAGTCTACTAGTGACAGTAAATCTACATCTGTTTTATTGCATTTCCTTGCAGCAAATCCCAGCCATACGCATTCCCTGCATGAAATGGGAATTATAATTTCTTGGTAGGAGAAAAATAATAATATGAAGGATGCATTAGCTATTCTTTCTTAGTGACCAGTCATACATTCGTTTGGAACTTTTAATAGGCTATCAGACTGTATTGGTTTCATGAGCACGAGTAAATGTTACGAGTTTAGTTATGATAAGCAACAATTAATTGAAATGGAATACAGTTCTGATGAGCCATACCTAGCTCTCTTTGGATGTTGTCAGGGACGCCTGTAATAGTCTTTCTCCTTTTCACTTTCTTCGGCCGCCTTACCACAGTGTCTGTGTAAATTAGAGACCTCCGTATGCTGGCTTGGCGGTCAAAATTCTCCCCTGATGTACAGTAGAACAAGCAAAGCACCATTACTTTCAAGCACGCTGACATCATGCACTTTCTTCCACTTGCTTATAGTAGAAATGAAGAAAAGGCATTAATATATGATGTTAGCACTGTCATACAAAGCAGGAGCAGATATAGCATTCTGTAACTTTAAGGCTTAAAATGTAGAAAACGAAATGCATATATGCATGAAATCTTGGTGAGACAACCAAAATCTTGAGAGATTTGACCTCATGAGATTTTGGATGATCTGAGGTTGGCAAGAAGGATGCCTGGGCCATCGTGTGTTGGCACTCAAGAAAGTTGCTGACCCTTGCACCTAGCCATGTTTTGTAGAATGTGTCAAAACTTGCTGGGTTCACAAAACACTTTTGGATGTTTTGGAAAACATTTAGAGATTCATATAATTCCAAAACATATACATATATATATATATAATTATATGTTGCCAAAAATGACTTTTTTGTATCTGTATGATTCTACTACATTTGAAAAAATATATAGGTGGGTATGCCTATTGATGGAATTAGCTGTTTTGGTAAAAACATTCCTATCTCTGATCAAAAAGGTTATATACTTTCTCTCATTCTGATCATTCCCAAATAACCATACAAATTGTTAGTAGCATTACTGTGTATGGATAAATGAACTATAATTATAATGAACTACTCTTCCACTTGAAATCTCGACTATGTTTAATCCATCACCAGTGGATGCTACATTTGCTGAACCCCTTGAATCAAAATGAGGTTTAAGAAATTTAAGACTATTTATGTTGCATGTAACAGAAGTAAGCCTTATAGTTGACTATGTGCTATATCATAACTGGACCCAACTGCAGTGCTCCAGGCTGGATAGCTATAAACATTTCAATTTTTTTCAGTGAGTTAATAACTTGACTGCTTGTTATTTGCCAGAGTTATATTCTGCTCCTGTTTTTATTCTTTCAGATAGATTACAAAGCACTCAATAGTACACATTTTAGAGTCAAAATCACTGTTTTCCCCCATTCAAATATACTTCACATTTTTGGTTTTTGTTTGCATCCTCAAAAGATTTGATTTAAAAGTTTCAGAAAACCAGAGAAAGTTCTATCATCTTGCCTTCATTGTAGCAAAGGGAAAAAAATGCAGGTATTTGAATTGTTCCATACTTTACATTTCTGACTAGTCAAGTTATTTCTCACTGAAAAGTATCTTTAGCATATGCTAGAATGTGCTGTTTATGAATCCCCCCTAGACAAAGTCAATTCATCAGATCAGATTTAAGGAAAACATGGGATATACAACTGACTTAAAAGATATTTAACAATGCACATAAATATTTTCTGGAATATAGCAGCAGACTAAAAGATAACTGTTTCATCTTCAGTTGCATAGACAAAAAATTTGGGGTTTTGAGAAGCTGATATTTGAGCCCAAAGACATCCTGCTCTTGTTAAGTGGAACCTCTCTAGTATTAGAAGTAAAGGAGCATTGGGAGTTTAACAGATTAAGGGTTTCAGACCATCAACCATGCTCTGTTCAGCATACCAGGGAGCCTCTTACATTACTGCTCTTCTTTGAACAGCAGTATTCCATCTCTCACTACAAAAACTACAGAAATTCTTCAGATGTTCCAAAGTTGTTAGCCATTAAATTCAGGCTGAAGCATTAGCTCTTGGAAGAAGTGTCAAAAGCCTCCCTATTCTCATAAAAGTAGTACTACAGCCTCATCCCAATTTATATCAGTGGCAAACTTTGCAAACCAGAGAGAATATTCAGAGGATTAGATAATAGCTGTGTACAACCACAGTTGTAAGGCTCATTTTACTGTTCCTCTTTCACCAGAGTTCTCATTCAGTCTCCAATTTCCCATCACCAATTTGAAGGATGTTGTTAGTGGCTCTTTTATCAACTGTTCATGCAGACTCTTTGGTAAGCTGCTACTTGAGCTCCACATTAAACCTCTTAGGAAAATTGTGTGTGAAAATGGTTTGTTACCATAAATTTGCATTCCATGATTTCCTAATACCAACTTTTGAGCCACCTTTTTGCTGCAATTTACATTTACACAGCTGTTTAAATTTCACCTGCTAATCGAGGAGCAACCAAATGAAGCCAGTGATATGTAAGCACATTTGCAGAATGAAGCACTTTATCTTTTACTTGCGACAACCATCACCAGCTCCTGCTACCTTTCCAAGTATTTGGGTAGGGCCACATCCAGCAACACACAACACAGTGTTAAGAAAAGCATATGCTGCTGGTCTCTGGAAGAGTACAGTGTACCCTGTCTAAAGCAAGTTGAGCTCCTGCTTATTCATGAAACTAAATCCACTCCCAAACTTGGTAACAAATCAGCAGCTCATCCTGTTAACACAAGACTTCAGTGCTTTCAGGATTCATATCAGGTTTTTAGTACTAAAATTTGTCTTACTAGAAGAGCACTGACAGATGAAACTGAAGGTGGGAAGGCATTATGTTCCACAGCCAAGTGAAATATCAAGTTCATTATTAATTAATTTTATTTTACAGACTTTTAATTTCTAAATTGGACATTTAGAGTTAATACTACTTCAGAAATATTAGTATTTTATTGTAACAAAATCCATTGTGGCTGGCCTAGACTGACATAAATGTAATATTTCTATGCAAGAAGAATTAATGGACTCTTATGACCTAGTCCTCGTATCTCACTGAATCTAAAAAAAGGCCCAGACCTGAAACATATATTATATCCTTTTCTTTTATCAAGAAAATAAATATTAGGGAGGACAAATTTATAGTGCAATCTTACATGTACTTACTCAGACATAAATATCCCTAAAGCATGAAAAATGTACAGGCATACCTCGGAGATACTGCGGGTTCGGTTCCAGGCCACCGCAATAAAGTGAATATCACAATAAAGTGAGTCACACAAATGTTTTGGTTTCCCAGTGCATATAAAAGCTTTGTTTACACTATACTGTAGTCCAGAGCTTTCCAAACTGTGTGTCGGGACACGTTAGTGTGTCGGCTGCAGTGTCTGGGTGTGTCACGGCTGCTGCTGCCTCCGAGCCCTGCCAGGATTCCGTGCAGGTCCTAGTGCCTGCCTTGTGCCTTGCTGCCTCCAAACCTGCTGTGATTCTGCACAGGTCCTAGTGCCTGCCTTGTGCCCTGCTGTAAGAGTGTGTCGCGAAATGATGCCCTGCTGTAAGAGTGTGTCGCGAAATGATGCATGTCTAAAAAGTGTGTCACCAACATGAAAAGTTTGGAAAGCTCTGCTGTAGTCTATTAAGTATGCAATAGTATGTCTAAAAAAAACAATGTACATACCTTAATTAAAAATACTTTATTGCTAAAAAATGCTAATCATCATCTGAGCCTTTTGCTGCTGGAAAAATGGTGCCAAGACACTTGCTCGACCCAGGGTTGCCACAAACCTTCAATTTGTAAAAAAACGCAGTATCTGGGAAGCGCAATAAAGTGAAGTGCAATAAAACGAGGTATGCCTGTACACTTCAGCAGAGTTGAAGTCTTTGTGTTTTAGCCTTTCTATTACATTAATCTCTGATCCATTTTTTTTCTAACCCTGTGTCCAACTTTATGTACTTTTGTGGGTCAAATGGGATTAAACAGCAGGCATCTTCCCTACTAAATGTTTGACTAGCATAAAATATATATTTTTATTTTTGTCTTGCCTTTACCCGTCACGGTGGGAGTATACTTCTGCTAACACAACAGGACTGCCCCCAATTCTTTTTTCCTCTTGATCTCACGTGCTCCTCAAATCTGGAAGGATCCCTAAATTTCCAGAGCAGATCTGGAAGGCATGCACAGACTGCACGGCTGAGGGGAAACCCATTCAGTGGAGGACATAGCTCCATCAGCAAAGAAGCTCCCATTGAATACAACCATACATTTTCAAGAAGGCAGAAACCATTGGAGAAACCAACCCCATTTATTAGTTTGCGTAACAGTTTAATCTGCACAAACACTTTCCTGTTTTTCCAGAGGCCACGGCATTCTGTTTTATCTATTTCTTTCTTTCACATGTTTCTTACTGAACTCTGATCGCTGAATTGTATTAAAAATCTCTATTAAAGTAAGACTAATAATAAAGTTAAGCAGATATTAGTCACCACATTGGAAAAGGGAAGCACCTGTTAATTGATTATTAATGAAAAAAGTCAGTTGGCTTAACTGATATTGTAGATTAGCATGTGTTTGCAATTCAAAAATGGTGCCTTGAGTCTGACACTCCTTTTTAAGCAGGAAAGAACAAAACCCAGGTGGAATAAGAATGATGAATCTCCCTTGCTAAAGGAACAAGAATTCAGTTTACTTCTCTCTTTCAATCATGTTTCTCTTTTCTTCTGAGAAGGAACCTGCATGTTTTCTAAGGATCAGAAATAACCCTAAATAGCCACAGGCCTTTTTTTTTTTTAATTTGAAAACAGGGAAATAGTGATGGGGTATTTTTTTGTACCAACTTCCTGAAGTATAACCTAACCTATCATCATATTCAGAAAAAAAAGCCCAAATCAGCTATGCCTGCAATCTCCTTCTATAGTTATTTTCAGACTCTTGATGAACAGGCTTTAGGGCTTTACAGCTTTTTCCTTCTCCCTGCTTTTCCTCTTGCTTAATAATTCTGGAGAAAATGAAAGATTGCTAATTGTTTTGCTTTGTCTTCCTTAGAGAACAATCTTACTCTGGATTTAAATTCTTTTATTATGGGCCAGCAGCCTCAGTCAATTTTATCTCAAGTCATTAAGCCTTACTCATCCTTTTATGTACCAAAAATATTACTCCATGATACATACGCTACTACGAAACGTATTTGGTAATGTATGAGATGAACCACATATTTAAAAAATAAAACATTTTAAAAAGCTAACATCTCAAGAAAATGTTATTATGAAAAATGTCATTGGAGAAAAAAGATTACTCTACAGCAAGTTTGGTAGTATAAAAACTCAGCATATATTTCATCATTCAGCATGAGTTTTGGAGGGGGGAGACATCTGCTACTGCTATGATTAAAGGGCATGATGCTGAAGGTACTCTCTTGCCAATGCTTATCACCTGTTATCATTATTGAATACAATCAGTACTTTCAAGAAAGGTATGATTTTGCTCCAAATATCATAAAGAGATAGGTTTCAAATTCCAATTTCACACCATAAATCAACAAAATTAAAAGCCTACCTGTTACATTAATAGGTATAACATCAGTTGGGACTGCCTGAGCCTGTTGTCGCATCTTTTCCTCTGGTGTTGGCAATGGAAGTGATTTGGTCCAATTTGTCTGAGTGTTGATATCAGAGAGTTCATCAGGAGTTGGTGTTTTGGGTCTTTTGATAGGAATAAGCTTCTCCTCTTCAGGAGAAGGGGTTGAACACTATAAAAAGCAGTATATCATCAATTGCAGGGATCTTACAAAAAAAAATTCTTTTTAAATGCAGCAAAAGATAAATTAGTCAGATAAATTATTTATGATTATAAATTATTATTAATGTAATAAATTAAAAGATAAATTATTCCAGCTACACATGAGTCTGTTTTAAATAAAACAGTACCTAGTTCTCATGTGGACAAGACATTGTGACAGAATTTTTAAAAAATGTTTTTGAAGCCTGACTTAATTGTTTTATGACAGTTCTGTGAAAGAAGATCTTTACTAACAAAAGAACTTGAGCAATCCATGGTTCAGTTCCTTACTAAAACCATTTAGTAAGAAAGTAATCAAGTATGTAAGCATTCATTCCACTAGTACATTAGAGTACAGAAGGGTTGGTTGTACAATGGCTTTGTAAACAAGCATTTTGGTCTCCCTGCGAATGTCCCGATCCTCAAACACGTTCGAATGCCTGACCATCGTCTTCCAAAGCAGCTACTTTACTCCCAACTTAAGAATGGAAAACGGAATATTGGTGGACAGCAAAAGAGATTCAAAGACACTCTCAAAGCTAATTTTAAAAAATGTAATATCAGCATTGAGAACTGGGAAGCCCTAACTCATGAGCGTTTCAATTGGAGGTCAGCCTTTATTAATGGCGCTATGGACTTTGAAGAAGCACGAGTACAGGGCGAAAGGGAGAAAAGAGCTAAAAGGAAGGCACGTCAGGCAAACCCTCATCATGACCGTCTCCCACCCGGAAACCTATGCCCCCAGTGTGGGAGGTTGTGCGGATCCAGAATTGGCCTTTATAGCCACTTACGGATCCACTGTTAAAATTTTACCTTTGGAAGACAATCTTACTCGGCTACGAGTGATCGCCAATGATGAATGACATTAGAGTATTCTACATTCCCACTTAAAGATACAGACAACTGCCAGTCTACTAATATATAAGCAACAGGTTAACAGTTAATTTTTCTGCAATATTTTCACTTTCTGGAAGGCATTTTAAAGCAAATTAATTTGGGGCTTATTTTTTTCATTTGATTTGCTTTAACTTCAGCACAGTAATATATGAATTCTTTTAGAAAAGCCACTGTTTTGGATTTTATAATGGAATCAAATACTCAATTTTTCTCACAACAGCAAAGTATCTTGGGAGATAGAAAGGAAGTTGCAGAATGTCACAAATTATGAAGTGAACACTTCAAAAGATATTCCTCTGTATGAAAGTGAAAGTACTGTGCAACCTTTATCACTCCCAACAGTCAATTCATTCTTAAGAGCTCATAAATGCACACTGTAACATTCATTTGACTAAATCAAAGTATTTATAATATAAGAAAAGAGAATAGATTCAAAGTCTGTCTCAAAAATATGTTAACATGGATACATTTTCAGGGAATTGTTATAATACATGCCAATAGACAAACTGCGAATGGAGGAACGCAGCTTATTATTTGTGTCAGTTTGGGTTAAAACTGTCAAAAGTTGAGAATGACTGCAATGAGAATGTAAATACGAATACCCTCTTAGAGTCTTGCCTATTTACTGTATGAACATTACCTCATAAATCATCACAACTGTGATGCTCAAACAGAATACTAAACTGATGTATGTATGGCAGTTTTCATGAGCTCCCAGTAAGTAAGTTAAGATTTCTGACCATCACAGTGTCCCGTGGTCACATGATCCATGACTTTCCCTGCCGGCTTCCCACAAGCAAAGTCAATGGAGAAGCCAGCAGGAAGTTGGAAGTTGCAATCACGTGAGGTCTTCACTTAATGACCCACGCGCTCCTCGCTTAATGATGACAACTGGGGACTGCCAGGATTGCCGTCACTAAGCGATGCAGTCACATGACATTGTACTTTATGACTGCATCACATAGCAACAGAAATTCCAGTCCCAATTACGGTAATTAAGTGAGGAATACTTGTACATTAAATGCTATATCCATTTCTTTAATCTCTTAGAAATGTGTTTTCCTGTAATATGATGGAAGCTTTAGTGGCATAAAAGATACACATTATGAAGTTGCACTAAAGAAAAGAGCATCTTAGTCATACAAAGGTCTTAACAATAAACCATGAATTACTGTCTGCTTCCAGGGTAAAACTATGATAAACTGATTTTTTTATTTTCTGGGGCCAGAGCTAGTTTTGAAGATGTATATTTGGCAGAAAAGAATAAATGATACAATTATAAGAATAAGAAACCCTTCATTTTTTAGTGCAAGATAAAAAAATAAACTAAAATGTTATCCAATAGTAGAATGGATTTTTATTTATTTTGCAATAATAGCCCAAGGGGATGTTTCTTCTCTCCTAGGCTCGCTGAGAAGGGAATGATACTTCCAAGTATGGTGCTGCTGTGTGATAAGCCACAATAACCTATTTTTTATGTGGTTGATTAACAATGTCAAAATTAGTAACTGTCATGAGATGATGACCCTGAATTGTATTCAAGAACACAGCTGCCTTCAGACAGTCACAATATTTTTTTTCAGACATAACAAGAAACAAAATTGCTTATATAAAATATTGAACGTTCCTTTTGCAGGGGTGGGGGGTGGGGGGTGGGATTGCACAGCTATAAACAAACATTGTTTAGGAGCACTTATAATATTTAATATAGTAAGACTTATGACATAATTAGAGGGAAATCTATGATGGATCCACAGAACAAAACACCAAAACATTGACACGCAGAAAAAACAATCAATTTCTCATTTGATTATTTGTCATTGATCAGTTAAACAGGAATTGATCTCTTCTAATAAAATTGTCTCAAAGTTTTTTCAATATTTTAGTATTTTGACTCAGTCAAAGCAGCCACTTTTTTTAGTGCACCAAATACCACCTGAGGTCCTAGGATCAGCTAATAGGAAAGATTTTTTGCAGGTCATTCCAATTCGAACATTGCTGAGAAACAAAGTTTCAGTACTATCTCAACTGAGAATGAAATGTAAATGCAGATGGCTTGTAGCAGCTGAAGTAGTGCACTGGCATTATCTATTATTACATGTCCTAAAACTTCAATTCTAGAATTCTTAATATTTTGGGAGAGTGAAATTTAAATTCAATGTGAGATTATTGGAACAAGTGAAACTAGACAAAGGACTTCTTAGTATCAGTAATCCTTCTGTAGGATCAATGCACTCCACTCATCCCTCATCATTACAGCATAAAAGAAGTCTAGATTTAGTTTCTATCTCTAGGGACAAGTAATCAATCAATCAATCAATCGATCCAGTGCTCACTAAATGAGGGAATATTTCAGTTAAGCTAATTTAATAGGAAGATGCCCATAACCGTTACACAGAAATTCTACACATTAATGCATAGAAAAACTCCAGAAACTAAAGAAAATGCAAAAGTGGAACCATTCTGTTGAAGAAATTGTGTATTTTGCATTTATTTAATTTCACACTGCATGGTTAATAATTAAATTCCCTTACACAGCAATACTATACACATTTAATTGGAACATGCCCAACTGAACAACATGCATTTTAACCTAAAGTACCTAGTCAACCTTGACTGATCTAAAAAGGGTAAACAGCATCAGACATACTTAATATTTGGATGGAAAACCACCAGGAAATCCCAGGGCTTTATGCTAGACTGGGAAGCTGAAAAATTTCCCAGAAAGGAATAACCAACCAATTCCATATTCAAGGAAGTTATTTGGACTGTCAAGTCACTAGGAATCAAACTAGACTCAGAAGCTTTCCCTTACACATAGATAGAATTGTGCTCTTAATCTGATGGCTTTAGGACAGGGGTGGGCAAAGTCATGGCCGCAAACCCCGCCCCTTCCACGCGATTGGCTCCCACCCACAAACCCTGCCCCCCAGTGCTTGTGATTGGCTCCCGCTCGCAAACTCCAGCCCCCGGTCCGTGGAAATCCCAGAAACCCCGCCCCCCACCCCCCGGTTATAAATATCCAAATGGCCCTTGGCAGAAAAAAGGTTCCCCACCCCTGCTTTATATTAGTAGTTTCTTTTCTTGATATGGATTTCCAAGTGCATCTGTCTTACATACTCTAATCAAAGAAAGGATGTTGTTGTAACATATAGAACTATATGCTAATTGGGGACCATTATAAATCAAAACTTCTCTGACGCCTATTTATTTATTTATTATTTAAATTTATATCACCGCCCATCTCCCCCAACGGGGGACTCTGGGCGGTTTATAATGCAACCATATCAATAAATATAACACTTACACGCCACATATATCAAAGTCCTATTTATCTTTGTACAAAGGTGCTTAAAAGTTTCTGAACCCTTTTGAATTTTCAATATTCCTGCATAAATATGACCTAAAACGTGATCTGTTCTCTACACAAGTCCTAAAACTAGATAAAGAGAGGTCATATTTATGCAGAAATATTGAAAATTCAAAAAGTTCACAAACTTTTAAGTGCCACTGTATTCTTCTTTTTCAGAGTTTAAAGCTGCTCATTTTTTAAAAAAAAAATCTATTCGAAACAACAGCACAAGCGTGGCTATTTTAAAGGATTTGAGAGGAATGTGTATGTTTTTTTTAAATATATTTTATTGAATTTTAAGTATACATAGATAAAAGTTTGAAAAGGAAAAAGAAATAGAAATACAAATCGAAGAAAGAAAAGAAAAAGTGTAGTAAAGCAAATAGAAAAAGAGAAAGATGAAACATAGAAATTAGTCAACTTCCGATTTGTCTCTGGTCATAGTAATTTAAAAAATAATCTCTTACATGCTAGGTCTATATATAACATTGTAAAACATTTCCTGTCTAATATATCAATATCAATTTATATATATTTTAATCTTCAAAACCCCATATAAGCTTTGCCCCTCCTGCATTTTGCAAATAGTCCGTTAATGGTTTCCACTCTTTAAGAAAGTAATAATTTGTATTTTCTTTTAATAAACATGTCAATTTATCATTTTCTGCCATGTCCATTACTTTTAACATCCAGTCATGTATCGTAGGTATAGTCTGATTTTTCCAATTTTGTGCATATACAAGTCTTGCTGCTGTAACCATATATTGCATAATTCTTGTAAATTTCTTTCCTATTTGTTCTTCTGTTATTACCAATAAAAATAATTCTGGTTTATATGGAACTCGAATTTGTAAAATATTTTGCATCAATGAATGTATCTGATTCCAAAATTTCTTAGCAATCTCACAAGTCCACCAGATATGGTAAAATGACCCCTCTTTTTTTTTACATTTCCAACATAAGTTGGAAACATTCCCATACATTTTAGCTAATTTTTGTGGGGTCATATACCATCTATACATCATCTTGTAAAAGTTTTCCTTCAAATTGTAACACAAAGTAAATTTTAATCCTTTAATCCACATATCTTCCCATTGTTGCATTTGAATATTATGACCAATATTTTTTGCCCATTTGATCATGCAGTCTTTAACTTGTTCCTCTACCATTTCACCTTTTAACAATAATTTATACATTTTAGCAATTAAATGATCATCTGTCTTGCATAATTGTATCTCAAATTCCGATTTAGTTTGTTCAAATTCAAATTCTTTATCTGATTTAAATTTTTCTACAAGTTGCATGTAAGAAAGCCATTGAAATGTATATCCTTCTAAAGCCAATTCTTCTTTTGATTTAATTTTATATTGTCCTTGTTCTTTTTTTAAAAAGTCTTTATAAGTCAACCATTTATCTTTAGCTCTTACTTCTGTTCTATGAAATGCTTCTTGTGTGGAAATCCATAAAGGTCTTTTATAACATAAAGTTAATTTATATTTATTCCAAATTCTTAATAAAGATCTTCTAATATAATGATTTTTAAAGTCCACATTTACTTTCACTTTGTCATACCACAAATATCCATGCCATCCATATCTTAATTCATGACCTTCGAAGCTCAATAATTTTTCATTTTTCAGAACTATCCAATTCTTTAATCCATACCAAACAACAAGCAGCATAATATAATTTCAGATCCGGTAGACCCAGTCCCCCTCTTTCCTTTGAATCTTGTAAAACTTTATATTTTATTCTTGGTTTTTTTCCTTGCCAAATAAATTTAGAAATATCTCGTTGCCATTGTTTAAAAGGTTCATCTGATGCCAATATAGGTAATGTTTGAAAAAGATATAAAATTCTTGGCAAAATATTCATTTTGATTGCTGAAATTCTACCTAATAATGACAGTTGTAATTTTCCCTGTTGATCCAAATCTTTTTTGATATCTGTCCAAAGCGGGATATAATTATTCTTAAACAACTTAACATTTTTAACTGTTAAGTATACACCCAAATATTTTACTTTTTCTTCCATTGAATATCCCGTTATTTCTTTCAATTTCTCTTGTTGATGTTGGTCCATGTTTTTAGTCAAAACTTTTGTTTTCTGTAAATTCACTTTGAACCCTGCTAACAATCCAAAGTCTTTCAATTTCTGTGTCAATAGTTCAATTCCATCTAGTGGATTCTCCAAAGTAAAGACTAAGTCATCAGCAAAGGCTCTTAACTTGTAAACTTCTTTTTTAACTTTAATACCATGGATACCTTCATCTTGTCTAACATCTCTCAATAGGACCTCTAGTACCAAAATAAACAAAAGTGGAGATAATGGACAACCTTGTCTTGTACCTTTTTGAATTTCATATGGTTTACTAAATTCTCCATTGACAATTATTTTTGCAAATTGGGGAGTATATATTGATTTAATCCATTTAATAAAGTTTCCTCCAAAATTCATATTTTCTAATACTTTAAACATAAAAGGCCAATTTAAATTATCAAAGGCTTTTTCAGCATCTATAAATATCAAGGCAGCTTGTTTTTCATAGTGTTGTTCCAAATATTCCAATATATCTAATATATTTCGGACATTGTCACGGATCTGTCTCTTAGGTAAAAATCCTGCTTGGTCTTGATGAATAAAGTTTTTAAGAATGTTTTTCATTGTTTCTGCCAATATAGTTGTAAAGATCTTATAGTCATTATTCAGTAATGATATTGGTCTGTAATTCTTAGTTAAAGTCAAATCCTGTTGTTCTTTAGTGTAGGTAAAGTGTAGGTAGCTTTCCTGTAAAAGAAAAAAAAAGGAGGAGAAAAAGAGAAAAAAGTAGGGGGGAATAAAATAAAAAAAGAAGGGAGGCAATAATTATTTAAAAATAAGGGGAAGACTAAAAAAAATACAGAAAAAAATAGTAATAATAAAAACAATCCTTTAAAAATGATAGTCTTCTTGATTCAATTATATTCCATTGGATATTTCAGTTTCTAAAAATTCAGGAACAAAAAGATAAGAAGGCAGATGGTAGTTTTTCTATTATAGTCAAAATAAGAATGGAAATGGTAAACAGTTCCAAGGTTTCTCACACCCACTTGTAACTCTTCATTCCAAGTAAAAATAACTAAAGTAAAGGAAACTATATAAAATATAATAAAGAAAAAAGGCTGCAATATTCCAGGTCACTTCTTCACCCAAAGTGCATATAAAGGAATCAAATTTCTATATAAAAAGTCCAAACAGAGCATAAAAGTTTAAAGAAAGGCTTGTAAAAGAAAAAAAGGGAAAAAAAATTCTCCAGCAGTAATTACTAAAAAAACATCAAAGGCAGAGTATTAATTGTTCCATATAAAGTCAAATCCAGGTAAATAATTCCAAAGTAAGAATGTATTCAGTTGCCATTAAGTAGAAAGTTTAATCCAAGGTAAAAGTAAAAGGAAAAACACTTTCATTTATAGCAAAGTCAATTAGCTTTTCCTTCCCACATTTTGACAGTTCTTGACAGGAAAGAATAATAAACTCCCAGCAATTATATATCCAGTCCAGAGACAAATCTTAGAATTTAATAAGGCAAATAATATTTAAAAAAACTAAAAGGTGCATCTAAAAGGTTGGGTGGGGGAGCTACTTATCTTGTTAAGATTCACGGCTTCCGCAGAGCTTCATGGCAGTTCCAGTTGCCCTTCGCCGCTTTAATCTACTTTCCCCCGTGGTGGAAATACGGGGGTCGGTAGAGAGCGGCGATCCGGCGACCCTTGTGGGAGATCTTCTGCTCACCCTCTCTTCGAGGGTGATTTTTCGACGATTTTTCTTTTTTAATCGCCGCAAACGGCAAGCCGCGGAATCGGGGCTAGGAGCCTCGGCTCGTCGCTCCGCTCAGCCCAACACCCGTAAGTGAAAGTCCGAGAGGAACCTGTATGTTAATCAGTCATGAATCCAGCTGGTTGGTCTTCTTCTGCTTCTTCATTCATTACCACAGAACTGAGTGACTGTCTTTAAGGGGGACTGAATAAATTTATGGAAGATGTGTCTATCAAAAGACTATTAGTCTTAAGATTCAAAGGGGCCAAGATGTTTCCCACTGAAAGGTAGCAGTATGCTTCCAAATACTAGTTGCAGGGGAACAATGATAGAAGAGAGAGATTACTCCATCTTCTGGTATGAGCACCCTACAGTTGACCATTGTGAGAAACATAATGATGTATTAGGATGAGCACTGACTTTATCCAGCAGGACTATTCTTATGATCCTATCACTGACACCAATGTTTTTGTTTTTTTTAGAAATTACCAATTTAGAATAGGTTTGAGCAACAGCTTCCTCACTACCTTTTCTTCTGTAAAATCTACACCCAGAGGACAACAATTGTATAAAACAACCACAAAATACTTTTTTGCCTGTGACACCTCCACTTCAGGAAGCAGCTTTTTTGTGCTGGAATTCATAAGGTACGGATAGACAACCTTTTGTCATGGCCAGAAGCCATGCTGAACAGTTTTGGATGGCTAAGGACCTCAGATTTTTTTTAAAATATATATTTTATGCCTTTTTATAGTTTACATTACAATGTGGGTCATTCAAGTCTCAAAATGACATGCAAATATGTTGATTTCTGGGAATCGCATTCAGAGGAGGATTCAGGGACTGCCAAAAAAGGAGACCTGGGAGCTGCATATGTTCCTTCTGTAAGAGTTAGCAAGACCCTAAGAGTTTGTCCCTGTTCATTCCTACATTAAAAGTTTTAAGAAAGTTTTGTGTTTAAGTTAGTTTGGCTATTCAGTTTTATGACAAAATGTACACTTTCTGAAAGTTAGTAACTCTCTACAATGCCCATTCAGAAAACAGGAAAAAACCAGGTTGAACAAAGGTTCAAATTTGCTAAGAAATGAGATAATATTTAAAAGAAAAAAGAGAATTTAGTGTTACTGCAAAGTGTTTTTCCCCATTACATGAAACAAAGCAGCAGGAGAAATTTTAAAATAAAAGCACCGTTAAGAAGAAGATACTCTAATGTGACAACAACATCAAGCTGCAGATATTACAGCTGGATGATTCTGGAGGGGGCTTGATACCTTGATCGTCCAGGGCATCAAACAACAGCAGGCACTTAGGCAAGACTGAGGGAGGCAATCTAACAGACTAGACTGTTGAGTGAGAGAGAGAAAGAAAGCGAATGAGTGGCAAAGAGAAAATAATGAAAACACACACACATATAAAAAAGACATAATAGACACAGTATACACATCACAGCTGTACACATGATTTTAAAAATAGAGAGAAGTTGTTATGTGCAAGCACACCTTTTCCACAGAACATACAATAAATGCAAGAGAGGAACATAAAAAGAAAAGAAAAGTACTTTCATCAACCAATTCAGTGTGTTCACAAGTGGGAACTGTGCTTAAATTAGTGAACAACAACAAGGTCTTTCCTTGAATCAGGGCTCTGCATGAAAGACAACCTATGCCAAGGATTCTGCACACAATGGTAATGCAGAACAAAGTCATAGGAATATACAAATACGCTTGTATCAGGTCAAAGGAGTAGTCTCTGTGTGTTTCTCAACCTCGGCAACTTTAAGAAGTGTGGACCTCAACTCCCAGAATTCCCCAGCCAGCCTCGTTTCCACTGTTCATGCTTGAGGTTTCTCTTCTACTTCCCTCGGTTCCCTGAGACAATACAGCAGTCACAAGAGCCACCAGCATTTATCCAAAATAGTCACAAGGGGAAGGTGGGCTGAGTTGTGTGAATGCACAGATGATCTCTTGAAGAGCCACCGTTACAGATAAGCAACCTGTTTTTCTTCATTGAAAACTCTAAGTGCTTCTCACATATGGGTAACTAGTAACCTTATCTTCTGCAGACAAGTGGCTTATCATAGCAACAACAAAGACAACACATCTCAGCCAAAGGCAACATCTGTTCAGGATCAAACACCCATGCGGTAATGCTTGACAAATATCGAGGGCTGAGAACACGGAACCATCCTCTGAAGTCCCTTGGGTGGGCCAACCTGTTCATCTTTATGTATGAAAACTGGAAAGGGGCTGGGGCTTTAAGGGCAGAGGCACTTCTTCCATTTGCTGATTTTATTAATTGTGGCTTGGTGCTATGAGTTGTCAGGCAGCCAAGGGAGAATATCTTCTAGCTTTTCATAATTTTAGATTTTTATTTTTACTCTGATGTATCCTCTGAACTTTTTTTTTAATGAGTGTACCCCATCCTCCTTATGCTGGTCTATGACCATAATAAATGTTTGATTTGATTTGATTTGATTTGATTTGATTAGATCCTGGCCTTTGATATCTATATGAAATTGCTGGGGAAGATCACTCAGATCTTTGGAGTGAGGTGCCATCACTTTACTGATGACACCAACTCTATTACTTCTTATTCTCTAACTCCACAGAAGTAATCAACACCCTTGATTGTTCTCTAATCTTGATAATGGACTTGATAAAAGACTGAAACAAATTCAGACAGGACAAAAGTACTGTTGGTAAGGAGAAAACTCAACTTGGTGACTGAGGTGAAACCTATCTGGAGTGTTCCTTGACCCCCTTAGCTTCCCTGGGTATGCAGGTGGTGGCTATTGCATAGGGTATATTTGCACAATTATGACTAATGCACCAACTTTGGTCCTCCTTGAGCCTACTGTACTTGGCAACTCTTATTCGCACTTGGTTACAATCCTACTTGACTACTGGACTGTGCTCTAGGTGAGGCTACCTTTGAAAAATGTCCAGAAATTGCTGCTAGTGCAAAATGCAGTAGCTAGACTGCTAAGCAGTGCAAGGTACAGCAATTATGATGACTGCACTGAGAGATCTGCACTGGCTGCCAGTTGTCTATCAGGCACAGTTTAAAATTACCTTTAAAGGTAGGTCTGATTACCTAAGGGACTAACTTTCCTACTACAAACCTGACTGGGGACTTAGATAAGAAGGAAAGGCCCTTTTGAAGATGCACTCACTGCCATCTAGTATGCAGAAGAGGGCTTTCTCCTATGTGCCTTCCAGGCTATGTAGCTCTCTCCTTGATTCTCACTTTCCCAGCATTTACGAAAATGGCAAAATCACATCTTTTGCCAAGCTCCTAATTGGAATGAATGAGGGTAAACAAGTGAGAGTAAATTAAGATGGGTGTACAGGTAGTCCTTGTTTAGCAACAGCCTCATTTAGCAACCATTCGCAGTTACAACAGTGATGAAAAAGTAACTTTACAACCAATCCTCACATTTACGACCTTTGCAGGTTTCTAAAGAAAAGGAAAGCTGAACTAAGATCATAAGCACAGTCTCAGTTTCACTTAGCGACTGCTTGCTTAATGACCAAGTTGCCAGTCCCAATTGTGGTCACCAAACAAGGACTACCTATATTATCAATCAGGATGAAGACTAGTTCGGGATTTAGCATGTTCTGTAAAATAATGCATTCTACCTGAAAAAGCTGGCTGTAGCTTGGGACTCCTTCATGACCCATTGCTGTCTCTGGAACTTCAGGTGATAGTAGTTTTAAGTACAGGATTGGCACAATTACATTTACTGCACAAGCTGTAGGCTTTCCCAAGTCAGTCTGATTTGGGAACAGCTATTCATGCCTCAGTTGCAAAATGCAAATTTTTTTGTTTATGGTTTTGATAATTTTATGATGGCTGTAGATTACCTTGGATGAGTTTATTTTGGCCTTGATGCTTATTGTTCTTTTATTAACTGCCACAGGCTGGCCAGCTGTTTGGGAGTACACAACATACTGTATAAATGAACTAACTAACTTTAGTTGGTACAAAGAGATGGTGTTATTAATTCATTGTGACACAAATAATGCAAAAAGTAATAGAACAAAGAAGAGAATCACATTATATCCACACTGCGTATCAAAGTGCAAACAAGGGAAAGCCAATAAAGGAGTGGACTTGTAATTTATTTATGGTATATTCTATGGGACTATGTGAACATTACAAAGTCAGGGTATTTACAAGGGGACAATGGTTTGAATTTCTACTCGTTCTTAAAAGCAGCAAAACCTAACCTAACCAGTTTTTTAATCAGAGCTTTTGTTTGAAACAGTACCTGGTGTTTGCACTGTAATTTTCTTCTGCAAATTAAACTATTCTACAGAACTCAAACAAGGTGTTTTTAGGACCAGCACATTTTAAAAGTTAGGTTATCATTTCCAAGTATGGAACAGAATACATCTGTATCTTGTGCATTTATTTAACTTGTAAAAATCTCTGCAATATTCTTCATTATCTTCTCAAGTGTCTGCTGTCTCACCTTTTGTTCAATTTCTTCATAGTCATCTTGGTAACTTCCATAGATTGTGTTGGTCGAAGATGAAAATGTTGGACCCTGAGAATAGTACTGAGAACTTCTGTAGCCATCTCTCCGAAGTTTGTCACATTCTGTAAGTGGTGGAGGAAATATGAGAAAAAAGATACCATAACTATTGTTGCTTTACACATAGATTCCAAACAAGAGGTGAAAATAATCCCAAGGACGACTGACTCATCTGTAACTAATTTCATCCTCTTTCATGGGAAATGTCCATGTGAAAAAGAAGGTCATCAGAGAACGGGAGCATAATGGTATTATTTTCCTATCTATGTATCTATACATGTGTGCAGGCCTTCAGGTCAGTTTTTTATTCCTGGCAACTGCCTGGACATGTCCTTACAGTTTTCTTGGCAAGGTTTTTCAGAAGTAGTTTGCCGTTGCCTCCTTCCCAGGGCTGAGAGTGTGTGACTGGGCCAGGGTCACCCAGTTGGCTTCATGTTGAAGGCAGGACTAGAACTCACAGTCTCCTGGTTTCTAGCCTGATACCTTAACCACTACACCAAACTGGCTCTCCGTATCTATAGAAACAGATTTATAATTTTGGAAAGTCACTGGGTTACGCAGGTGTTACTGTGGTGACCATGTGTGCTATGTTAGTAACCCCAACTTAACAGGCCAGAGGTATGAGACCAAAAAACCCTATCCTCAGCTACTGCAACTTCTTTCTCTGCTCTGCAAATTAAAAATAATAAGATTTGCGTAAAGGAGACTTAAATCTATTGCATAGAATGAAGGATATGTTCCATATGTCAAGCACATTTGAGTATGTTTTGCTAATTAATATGTTCTGGATTTGCTAATCCTGAAGATGGACAAGGCCACTCTCCCCACTCCTATTCTACCTACTGCCTGAGACTGGGTAAAAAGGTAAAGGTTCCCCCCGCACAGTTGTGCAGTCGTGTCCGACTCTAGGGGCCGGTGCTCATCTCCGTTTGTTAGCCGAAGAGCCAGCGTTGTCCGAAGACGCTTCCACGGTCATGTAGCCACATGACACGCGCGGAATGCTGTTACCTACCCACCGAAGTGGTACCTATTCATCTACTTGCATTTGCATGCTTTCGAATTGCTAGGTTGGCAAGAGCTGGAGCTAGTGCGGGAGCTCACTCTGCACGCAGGGCTAGGGATTCGAACCTCCGAACTTGCGATCTTCCGATCGACAAGCCTGGCGTCTTACCCGCCGAGCCACCACGACTGGGTACAAAGCATATATTTTCAAGCTCATTTTTCCAACTGTATGAAATACTGTCAGGATTTATGTAGCAATCCATGCTGATATTTAGAGAATATCTACTGGCCATAGGCAAATTTCTACTAAAATATGTTTAAAACAAAAATAATGAAAAGATAAAATTATTTCAAGTATATGTAACAAGCCTGCATACAGGCCTGAAACAGAATTGGTTAAATAGATCAAGAAAAATTTAAAGTGTAGTCTAGATGGACAGGTGGTTTAGATAAAGATTATTAGTACAAGAAGGAGGGATTTTCATTCTCAAGTCTAGTAGATCTTCATACTATGTTTAAAATCTGAGTAGGATACTACTCACTAGTAAAGCACCATCTGCTAATCAGCTTTGGCACAGACTATTCAACTAACTTCTCTGCCTGTGGGAAAGGAAAGCTACTGTAACATTTTCCCCTCAGTGGTAATGCAAGAGAACAAAGCAGCAGCAGCAATAATAATACATTGTAACAAATATTTAATCCAGTATTTTTCAGAATACACAGGAATTGCTGAGATAAAGAAACTGAGTAAAACTGAATCATCTTTCCACATACATTCCAATCAACAACTTGCTTAAATTTAAACTGGCTAAAATCTCATTTCTATAATTACTTTTCAATCTCTGCCTCCTTTCTTAATTGATTGAAACATTGCTAAAGAATAACAGACGCTGGAACATAAGGAAAAATAAAACCGTCAAGATTTGGATGAACATGCAAATCTGCCTAATCCAACTGCTACTTTTACCTTTCCAGGTTTTGGAAAGGGGCAGTTGGGGAGAAACATTACTTTTCAAAGTCTGAAAAACTAAATTTATCAGTACAATATGGGCCATAAAGTGATTATAACAGCTTTCAAAAAAAGCTCTATAGAAGCATTATGTATTTTGATATGTTCATTCATATATAGATACATAGATTCAACAGTTAAATCCTCTGTTGAAGAAAAAATATTTTATCAATCCAACGTTGGGTCCCACCCCAAATAAAATAAAATACCTGTACTGCAGAATTACAATCACAACATTATGAAGAAAATGTTTTCATTTAGTCCCCCCCCCCTGCTTTTTAAAGTAAAATAACAGCTGCAAAAAAGTTGTTAGGGTCAGGAAAGTTAATACTTTGTAAGAGAATGTGAAGTCTGAATACAGTTTTTAAAGCATTAAATACCTAGCACCATTAACAGTCCCATAAGTACAAAAGTGTGATAAATTGTGAATTGCAAATTATCTGGAACATTAACAGTCAATCTTCAAAAAGTGTCTGCTGAGCTGCCATATACAAGCACCACACCTTGTCTGCAGAATAAGCCAGGCAAAATGATTAATAGAGCACAGCGGTTTTGCTATTTAATGGCACTGCATCCACCATGGTGATAAATCTTTGGGACACATTTTTCTTGGGATTAGCAGTGGCAGGATTAAAGAACTCTTGACATTTAGGACATGTTGAGCAGAATCTACATTCAACCGGAAGTCAGATTAGGTCTACTAGGAAGAGCAATCAGCGATCATTTAGGATGTTCACCTCAAGGTATGTAAAACAATATAGGTCTGTTTTACTTGAAGTAAAATAAAATTAACCAACTCCCCATGGATTATAACAAATTATAATTTGTTATAATTATAACAAAACAAAAAATCTACAGATTTGTGGTCAGAGCTTGCTGGATTGGTATGTACTGAACAGACCATTTTCTTTCTTTTTTTTTTTATACTGTAACTTAATGTTATATCAAACATTGATTATTGCTGTTGTTTACTGTTCAAGAATCATAAGAACATAAGTAGTGCCCAGCTGGATCAGGCCTTTCGGCCATCCAATCACAGGGGCCAACCAACTGCACAAGGAAGCCTAGTAGTCTACCAGCAGACGGCCTTCAGAGGCAGTCCCACTGCCACAAACTTCCAATACAGTAATCCAAACCTTATAATATCTGAAATCAGGGATATTCTAGTTGTGGTTTGTTCTAGTTTCGGTTAATTAACAAACCAAGATATGAAACCATGGTTTTATCCTAGTTTAAGTTTTTATTACAAAACACACAGTGCCTGACTTCATAGTAATTTGACTATGAACATGAAGAACCACTCTGTTCTTTAAAGATAAATGGGATTATTCAAATGAAGTAGAAACTTCTCCAATTACGTTTGCTAGAGAGTTATCAGAATTACATTGTTGATACAGAAGTGAAATAAATATGCTGGCAGAGGCATCTGCAAGGTTTGTCACAATGCAGGCTTTCCACTTTTTGTACATGCATTGTAACATTGCAACACCTTACTAAGGGGGAAGAACTTCTGGCGTGATGTCCAGAACTTGTAGACACTTGTGCATTCTGGCCTATATGTTCCAAAAAAAATAGCTCCTAGTTCCCACACAGTAATACCTATTAATGATGGTAAAGACAAGAAAATAATTTATTTCTTTCTCTTTCCACACACAGAGAAATCTCCTATAAAATTTCAACCAAATCAAATTTGGGATTTTTCTAATCTCAGTTTATTCATGAACTCCATTGCCTAGTTTCTGTATTCTTTCACAAAAGCAGGCAGACAAGTGTGATTTAAAGAAAAGCGAATTCAAATATGCTGTAAGTCAATTCATTGAAACATAAGACCATTTTGACGGAGACCAGCAACTGAATTCCATCTGACAAAGATGTTAATTACAGTGTTCTGAACAGAGTATAATGCCAAGCTTTGCAATTAAATTAAAGGTGCAGGATTATGCCAGAGCTTGATAACAAGCTTGATTGTTTTCTCATCAGTATCTATCATCTCCTGAATTCATCATGTTACATAGTTACTTATCTCACTTAAATAATACAGGAAACTCAAAACTTCTAGCAAACCCTTCAAAGCCTGCCTTTGTTAACAAAGAGCATATTGCAAAATACATTGGCAGAATATTTTATTACATAGATTATGAAGATTATGCAGTTCTGGAAGCCACCTACAGAACTGTAAAAGTTGCTTTTAAAAAACTCCCTGCCTGTACTTTTTTCAGCGTAATTGTTGTTTGTCCCAATTTAGCCTATTTCAAAGGAAGTTTGTTCACTTGGCAAAAGGCTGAACTGTTGTTTTGCATACATACTAGGATGACACAATATGTGTAGCACATTAGCGAAAGTATTCACTTTCCCCCATTCTCATGTATCTGGAACTATGTGGAATGTTTAGTATCTGTCCATATGGGCTACAGAATTTATTGTGCTACTGTGATGCTCTTGTGACATTGTGTTTTTTAACGTCTGTTAGCCACCCAGAGTCATGATGTTGAGATGGTGGCCGTATAAAAATGAAAATGAATAAATAATAATGCGGAAAAGTTAGTCATTTTCCTTTTATCTGGATGGGAAAAGGCTATGTGATCAAGTCTTGAAAATGTGGTTACATAATTCACATATCATAATATAATACCCCAAGTTTCACATATGCTGTAACTATGTGAGCCAGTTTGGTGTAGTGGCTAAGGCACTGGGCTAGACAGCAGGAAACCATGAGTTCTAGTCCTGCCTTAGGCACAAAGCCAGCTGGGTAACCTTGGGCCAGCCACTCACTCTCAACCCTAGGAAGCAGGCAACGGCAAACCACTTCTGAAATGTTGCCAAGAAAACTGCAGGGACTAGTCTAGACAGTCTCCAAGAATCAGACACGACTGAACCAGAAAAAAAATGGTATATGTGGTACTACATTTATGCAACACTGAGAAGTTTTGCTATAATAGCGCAAACCACAGTACAAATCACAAACTCAATCCCCAGACTCTTCGTAATATTTTTATACTGTTTTTCACTGACTAGGATTCTGATACTTTCTTTTAACTATGGTGTTTATTTTCCTTGCCATTTTAATAGCAGAGCTACTAGTCAGTAAAAACTTTTATATTAATTCAAATATCATGTTTTTGAGGAAGAAATTATTTCACTTCTCACACATGGAATGTTTCTAAACAGCAGGTACAGCATAAACCATAAAGTGCATGAGAGATTTCATTATTTCCTCTGTACACATATAGTCCAGGAGAACAATGCTAGATTACTACTCCTGCCTTTTGTGATTATTTACTTTTTTAAAAAATGGCCATCGTTCTTAGGAATTATCCATCAAATCTATAAAGGGCATTTTTTTAGTATCTTGAGCACAGGCAACTAAGTTAACAATTAGTGCTAAGTATGTGTGATCATTTTTATTTTTTTACAGTAGAATAAAAATAAACCTTTTAAATGTGGAATGATTAAACCAAGATAAATCTTTATAGTAGTAGAATAGACTACTTGAGTTCTTTGTAAATACTTCTTCAAGTCGATCAGTAACTCCTGGTGACAAGGACAAATCCATGTTGTTTTCTTGAAAGTAACAAGGCAATGGTTTGCCATGCCCTTTTTCCAGGATATTGTTTTCAAATTCCCAGACTTCACAGTGCTGGGATTTCAGTTCTTGGTGATCTCCCATCTACGCCCCAAGTCAGTCCAACCATGCTTAGGTGTTTCAAGATCTGCCATGGTCCCTTGTGTGCTGCCACCTGCCATTTCTTCAAGTCAACAGTTCTGTTAAAAGCAGTTTCCTGTTCTCTAACCTTCCTTTCCCACTGAGCAAAGCAGAAATGGGAGGAAAGTACCAGAAAAATGAGTAAATAGGAAAAGAAGTGGCCTTGCGGTATGCCCCACATTTTGGGGGCCCATCCAATACACTTTACAGATATTCCCCAAGGAAAAGTAGCTAATGACAGAAATTTCCCATCTCTGCTTATATACGGATATGCCTTTTTAATCATTACAATACAACTGAACTCATGAAAGTCTGAAAGTACAAATCTCCCACCGTCCCTATTTACTGCCTAACCAGTTAGGGTGGGTCCTAAGTTTCTTTCTCTGCCCATTACTCAGTTGCGGACAGCTCCCTCTTTTATCGAATTGTTCCCTAGGCAGCAACTCTTCCCCCTGTCTTCCAAGGTCATTCTCACATTCCATTACAAATATCGATATAATATAATAATATAAAGATATAATATTGAAATATATAATATCCAAAGATATAATTGGCATACTGATGATACCAAACCCCAAACCAGTGGATGACCTCACCCAGCGGTTTCATGTAGATGTTGAAAAGGAGAAGAGACTTGAGCCCTGAGGCACCCCACATAGTAAGAGCCTAGAGAGTTATTTTTCCCTCCCAACAATACTGGCTGGAACTGGCCCCAGAGAAAGGAAGAGAACCACCGTAAAATGGTGCTCCCGATCCCCACCCACCCTCCAACCAATGGAGCTAGCTCAGAAGGATACTGTGGTCAACAGTATCAAAAGCCGCTGAGATCCAGGAGCACAAGGATGGATGCCCAACCACCATCCCGGCTCTGCCACACGTCATCAACAAACATGACCAAGGCTGTCTCAGTACTAAATCCCAGCCTGAAACCTGACTGAAAGGAGTCTAGATCATCCGTTTCCTCCAGGGTTCTCATCAGCTGCAGACCGACCACCTTCTCAATAACCTTCCCCCAAAAGGGAAGGCTGGTGAGTGGTTGGTAGTTGTTGAAAACCATTGGGTTCCCATATGCGGATAATTTTTAGACCATGCATGAACCTTTTCCCCAGTCTTCAGCTTTGGATGAGACACTGTATCACATGTTCCCCATGTCAGCATTAATCTGTTCAATGTTTTCTAATTAATACATTAATAGAGATTTATGTGACAAATCAGACTACTCTGCTAAAGGCATTGCTGCATACAAACTGCATATCTGAAAGCCTCTCAAATCACAGCTTACACTTCTGTTGTATACGAATGGCTGGAAATTAATACAAATGGTTTTAAAATCCATTAACAATGGATACAGTAGCACAAAGCAGCTGATGACTGATATAATTGTAACAGCTATCTGGATCACAAGAGGACTTTTAAAAGCAAGCTCTTTCGATTCTGATAAGGGTCTATTTCTGTCTAACAGTCTAAATATGGCAAATCTCAGCCAATGAAGTTTGCATCAAGTGAAACAGAACCTATTTCTGTAGGCTAAAAAAAAAGCCTATCAGCAGCAGAAATGAGATGCCACAAGGACTGTTTCATATCAAGCTTAGTTTTAAAAAGATGCTACCTGCAGCACTTGGGCTGTTGCTGAAAAAAAAATCCCAGCCTGAAATATAAAGCAGGTTCATGAACTTTATCCACAGTATACTTCACTGCAGTTTTGAAAAAATAAAACCTCTTTCTTTTTTAACCGAGTCAGGAATTCCAGCAAAGCAGATTGCCAAAACAAAAGGGTAGTTGAATTTTACATTTTTGACAATGACATATAACAGTTATAACTTCTTAATTCTCAACAGCTTGTTACAAAGACACTACATCGGCACCTACTAACCAAGCATGCAAACATTATTACTTTTCCCAAATAGATAAATAATAAAGGCTCCAAATAACATTCAGATATTCAGAGCAGCAGCTGAGGAGCCTTATGATGAAGGTAAAAGAAGAAAGTGCAAAAGCTGGGTTGCAGTTAAACCTCAAAAAAAAAAAAAAACAAGATTACGGCAAACAGCTTGATTGATCACTGGCAAATAGAGGGAGAAAAAGTGGAGGCAGTGACAGACTTTGTATTTCTAGGCGCGAAGATTACTGCAGAGGCTGACTGCAGCCAGGAAATCAGAAGACGTCTACTTCTTGGGAGGAGAGCAACGACAAATCTCGATAAAATAGTTAAGAGCAGAGACATCACACTGACAACAAAGGTCCGCATAGTTAAAGCAATGGTATTCCCCATAGTAACCTATGGCTGCGAGAGCTGGACCATAAGGAAGGCTGAGCGAAGGAAAATAGATGCTTTTGAACTGTGGTGTTGGAGGAAACTTCTGAGAGTGCCTTGGACTGCAAGAAGATCAAACCAGTCCATTCTCCAGGAAATAAAGCCAGACTGCTCACTTGAGGGAATGTTATTAAAGGCAAAACTGAAGTACTTTGGCCACATAATGAGAAGACAGGATACCCTGGAGAAGATGCTGATGCTAGGGAAAGTGGAAGGCAAAAGGAAGAGGGGCCGACCAAGGGCAAGATGGATGGATGATATTCTGGAGGTGACGGACTCGACCGTGGGGGAGCTGGGGGTGGCGACGGCCGACAGGAAGCTCTGGCGTGGGCTGGTCCATGAAGTCACGAAGAGTCGGAAGTGACTGAATGAATAAACAAACATCCTGCTCTGAACCCTTCAAGACCCGTTTTATCATTAGTTTTTGGATCAGCATGACAAGATGCAATCTCCCCTCAAATACAGAACTCACTGTACACATTCACTGCAGCAAAGTTTTTATACAGATCCCAAATTAATATGCACTTTCAGACATGAAAGGTGTCTTATTCATCCACTGGCCATCTTCTTGGTTCATAGGACCAAGTGTATTCCTGGGAAGATTCCCATTTCTGGAACAATGAGCTGTACTCAATTATAATCATCATAAGGAGAACATGTAGTGTTGCAGAACCAATAGTCTTTGTATCTGCAACCCCCTCAAATCTATTCGAGAGAATTGGGGCATACTGTGGAGCAAATCTGGAAGCCTCACTAAGACATATGACATTCCACTGCATGAATGGAAGTCTATTAGTGCAATGTTGGATGTAACCCAATTATGGTGAAAGAATAAACGCTACAGCTGTTTTAAACGTTAATGGCTGTTTTGTGATTTTCCTGGCTTCTGTGTGGTTTAATTTTTTGTGTATGTACAGTATTTGTTTTTATTTACTTTTTAAGATTGTTAGCCACCCAGAGTAATGTATTTGAGATGGGAAGCCATATAAATCAATTAAATAAAATAAATAAATCAAGCTAACTAACAAAGTAGAGACAGGGCTTGCATTTGCAGCATTCCAAGAAAGCACTAAGCCATCTGCTGAATTCTTCAACTCCTGGCCTAAGGCAAGGGCAGGCAGAGAAAGGACACTGAATGCAACTATCGCCATAAATTCCATCACCAGGTCAGAGAAGGAAGCAGAGCAATGGATAGGTGGGGATTTGTAGAGATAGCCAAAGAAGAAGGGGTTAATCATAATTTAAGTTCCTTAATATGTACTGACTTGTCAAATGTCACCCAGAGAGGACTGGGTATAGGATGATTCATGTTATGTTCTGGGCAGCAAATGTTGGGAAGCATACGTCGCACATTACATATATGCAAACAGCAATTAACTACATTTATTTTCACAATGTAGAGGTAAGCAGGCATGACTGAAGCAATCACTCATTATCAATAAATGCACAGAGGCTACAGTGGTGCAGATATCTAAATTAACCAAAGACAAATGGAGAGGATCACCTTGAGCACTCCCTAGGGTCAGCCTATTAACAAATATCATTTGCAAAGGCTGTTCAGCTTTGTGCCCCCGTTACGCCTCGGGTTTTCCACCTATGCCAACTTTTTTTTCCCCCAGTCACTTCCTTGAAATTCTCTGGTTGAGAGAATGGAGAGAGAACGAGAGAAAGGAAGTATTCAATTGTGGACATGCATTGTGCTTTCAACTTGGATTATCAGCACAGAGCATTCTTTTTCTTCTATATTACTTTTGTTTACAGCATTAGAGTAGCTTGTCTTCAATGCTGAATAAGGAAATAAAAAAACACACACTGCAGCTGTGCTTGAATTAGGAATAGAAAATGGCAATACATTGTTACACACAAAAGTAATTTGGCACTCCTTGTATAAACACACATGCTCCAGAGTTAGTTATAAAAATTAACAGTTAGAAGCTTCTAGCTGACCTTGGCTGATCCCTGGATCATACTAGGATGGAAGTCCACCAGGTAATTCCAGAATTGTAAGTAGTAAACTACCTACAAACTTTAAAAAAGCATCCTGGAAGACCTTTTACACACCACTGCCAAGAAAACTTGACATTCATGTCCATGGAGTCATCAGATGTTCAGCTCAGTTTGTAGACTCTACCTTTAGAGTGTCTTTCTTTTCATGGAATAGCATCCAGCAGTAGAACAGAATCTTCTTATCATTTCCACCTGCAACCCCAAATTACTTCTGGAGAGCTGGGGACCCGATAGAGGAGTCTTTGGGACACAGGCATAGGTGCAGAAGAGGAGCAAGAGGAAGTACCCATATGGGAGTTGAAGTCAGTTTGTGTAATATGGATGCACTCTACAATCTTCTAACTATATATACTAAATTCACAATCAAATACAAAGTAAGGAATAGCATATAACAAGGTTGTAACTTCTAAAAGAGCACCTTTGACAGATGTGGAGCTGTAATATTTTTCTCTAACTACAGCAAGTAGCAGTGAAGAGAGTTAAACAATATAAGCACCTGTTCTTCCCTTTCAAAAGAGGGCAACCTCTTTTACCTTCAAGATTACATACATTACTGGAAACTAAATCATTTCTTAAAATAGCTCATCAAGCTAGTCCAGGTAAAGCTTTTATTGCATAATTGTCCTGCCACATTCACAACATTTTATTAAGGTGCAGATATTGTTTGTGCCCTCCATTTTTAACTCTCCTATTTCCCCACCCAATTTTTTATTATTATTCTTTCTAGAGAAAATCCACTGAGGAGAAAAGGTGGAACTGCTACACAATACCTTTTGATTGTAGTGTTAAAAACTCTGTATGGAAGCATTCCATTTTTCTGACCACAGCTGAAGAACAAATATTATTTTCACATTCTGCTACACTTCACTCCAAGCAACAAATGTTTGAGCATTTCTATTCTTGTCAAGAACTTTTGAGAGCAACTCTTATCATGTGAGGTGAGAAATTAAACAGCACAGAGATTTTCACTTAGGAACACATTTTCCATACTGGGATTAGGGCAGCAGTTTTTCCAGCCAAAATCCATAAGACCTTATGTCATTTAATATTGAGCATTGGTGTCATGGGTTCTTTTTTATACCCAAATCTTTATTTCAGGCTCGAAATGATCTCCCAAAAAACACTGAACTCTACAACACTTGGAGTTTTTATATCCCCCCTTACAGGGTGGGGAGACGTTTTATTTTAAACAAAACTATCTACAGTACAAAAGTGAATCTTTCAAAAGCTATGTGTCTTTTTTAACTTAATATCTTACTATACTATACAATGTTATTCTATTCTATTCTATTCTATTCTATTCTATTCTTATCGTAATATACTCTATATTACTACTTCTATGCTATACTATTACAAATATATTCTAACTATTCTTATTCTACCACTACTATTACTAGCCTACTGTTACTACTAGTAGTATAGAGCTTTTGTACTGGGCAGTTTGTACAGCACTTGCCCCTTCTCACTGGTTTGCTGCAGGGCTTTGCCTCTTTTCCTTTCTGTTTCCTCTGGACTCCAACGTCTTTGGGAGGAAAACAAAACTTCTTTTCTTTCCTTTGGCTGCTTTCCTTCGTGGCTGCTGCAGGGCCTCAGAACGCACCCGTCTCATCTAATCTCCTCGCATCTCCTCCCCAGCTGTTTCAAGGCTGTGGCTTTTATTGGCCGCTCTGCCATCCTGACGTTGGGGGAGGAGGTTTGAAATAGGAGTGAGGGAGGCAACACAGGTGCCTGGGATTGTTCCAGCAGCCTGCTCTTCCACAATTGTAACAAGTAAAAAACATATCATTGAATACTTCTGGAAGCAAGACAGCATGACAGTTAATATTTTTTATATTATATATTTTATATCAGTTTACTAACTTCTCCCCTAAACAATTAAACAAACCATTCAAACAACTTTGCCTATAATGAATATTTCAAGCAGTAGTGCCTAATATTCTAACTTCATGCTTTTAATATTCATGTACGAAACAAACTCTACCCAAGATACTAGCTGAGATTTTTTTAAAAAAATGGATCTTCAAAGTAGCAATGAGATTTTAAAAAAGAAAAAAAGAATGCCACAATACAATCCAAACATGCAAAAATGAAAAGAGTACATTGAGGAGTATAACAAGTGACCAGCCATAAGGAATCAAGCTGAAAAAGCCCTCTCCTCTGTCAGCCATTCCTTTTTCAGGTAAGAAAGGCTAGACAGAGAATGTGAATGCTACTACTCAGAGAAACTTTGAGTACTTCTATGCAACAGAACTCAAGCAGCACTATATGGTCCAGATTTAATGATAAACTGAATTAATTTCATTAATTTCAAATATACATATTTATACGTAACATATGGCCAATTTCTCTGTTTATTCTTTTTGTTATGTTTATTTAACTATTACAACATATTTAGTTTTTTTTTCTTCACTGTATAATCACTATTCAATGTACACTTTTTCTGTATTTTACCATTTAACAATATTTTTTTAAAAAATCACTTAGTGAGCAGTGGCAGTTTTGTGGTTCCAACCAGTATCATTTAAATAGCCACTTCTCCAGGCAGACTTTTACTACAGGAAAAAAAAATGGCATAGTGTAATATTCCTGATCATTTTGTAAATACTTGAGATTCTTACTGCCTTTCATAAAAAAAAAAAAAACAGGACAAGGGATGGGAGTGTGTCATGAATTAGCAAGTCTGATTTTTGTCTTTGTTACCAAGGCCTACCACAATATATCTGTAATAGTTGAGGTATATGCTTAAAATACTGCATAATTATAATGTATTAATTAAATTCTATCCTTTACTATGGTTCACTATTGTATTTGCATCCATATTGACTATGGTTAACACAACTCTAGGAACACCCACTTTTAGCTACTTGAAAGGATTGCTGTCAGCTTATGTTCTTGATAATGAAGTAATACGTATTATTTTCTCTGAATATTTCAGACCACCTTCTCACTCTCAGGATACCTTAGTGGCTACCATTCTTCTTAATGCTGTGTCATAAATATATTTAATGTAATAAATATCAGGCTAGAAGTGAACTAGCCTGAACTAGTCATTTCTCATAACAGTTCCTGAGCAACCTGTGCCTTTTCTATATTCTAAATTCTTTCTCTAGATGTTTTAAGACAGGGAATTCTCATTTCCTGGGTTTTGGAGAGGGATTGAAGACAACATTTGTGCATTAGGCTTCAAAAAGGCGTAACAAAGCTGTTTTGTCCCCCAAACACATTAGTGAAAATAAATGAGTTTGTCGATGAATTTTGGCGGTGAATCTGGAGAAGCTAGGGACTTTGAAAAGATAAGCCAGCCCTTAAGGATACAAAAGTTGGCATAGATGTAATCTTACTGACTGGACATATATTTGTAAAGCTCCTACCTCTCAATACAGACTTCAGATTCAACTTGGCTTGACGATGCAGCTCCTCCACACAGGGTGGCCTTGTGGATGGTAAGAAGACGTTCTCTTGCTGATGCCAGGGTGCAGTGTAATGAACGGTCCATCTACTCTCTTCATCTACATTGGAGACAGCTATAAAAGAGCAGAAAGACAAAGATAATTTAATGTTGGGTTAAACATTAAAAGTTAATAAAAGGATAAAATCACTTGATAAACTTGTAGAAATGAAGGGAGCAATAACAACCATTTTAATCGCTCACTCTATTTTCCCTGTAGAAAGTCTTTTATATGGTTTGCTACAACATAGTTCAACAGTCTGAAAAACAGTGTAAAACATTCATGTGATGTTTTAAAAAATATTTTACTTTTTATTTGCTTGTGTGTTTATTTGTGGCAGCTAATATGCGACTCCAACTGAAGGTGACTGAGTGTCTTACAACTTCTAGATATAGTAAAAAAAAACAATGAATAAATAACAAAACATGACATCAGCACAATCAGCAGCAGGCAATAACACACCTCAAATGAAACAAAGACTCAAATCATTTCCCAAAGGCCCTTTGGAAGAGCCAGGTCTTAACAGCCTTCCAAAAACATAGTACAGTAAGGCCCATTCTGATCTCAGGGGATATGCAATAGTCTTTGGGGATATGCAATAGTCTTTGTACAACCCTAATGGAGTAGGGTTGTGATCTGAAAGGATATGTTGCAAAATGTATTAGTGCAAGTAAAGTATTGAGGTGGCCAGCTCCTCTGGAAGCCTTAGCACAGCTGCTTTGTGATCTTTCCCAGGTTGTCTCTGCATGTCCGTGCATGTATAGTCATCTGCTTCCCTGGACAAGGAAGATATACAGTAACCCAGGACAGATGTCAAAAACTTCTGGAATAGCTTGCTAAAATATGAGAGGGGAGTATTCAGATTGTTCTGCCTGAGCAAGGAATTCCGCAAACAGAAAGAAGGCTCTCACCCAGGCTCTCATTTACAAAAATGTCTCATTTATATAAATTCCTGAAAGGAGTAGACAAGTCAACCTCAGAAGGCAAAAACAAAAAAGTAGAAGGAATCTCTTGGGACCCAAGCCATTTAGATAGAATCTATGATTAAAAACCAGTCATGGGTGGTATAAAAGAAACACCATTTATTTATTTAGAAATTTCAGTTTTCCCTGAATGGGACAAAGGGACAAAGTTTCCAAAGAACTTCAAAACAGTGTATATAATAACTTAGGACACCCTCCTATTGGCTCCCCCCAGGTCTGACTTTTGGAAGCTACGCAAAACTTCCAGAGGACATTTGGGCAGCTTCTATCTTGGTTTGGTTATAATTTGGCTTTGTTAATTTCATTTTATTCTATGTTTTTATTGGTTTATTGGTGGATCTTTTATTTGTATACTTTTATTATATAATGTTTCTTGTGTATTTTATTTTCTAAACTGCTAGAGTCCTTAAGGATTCAGTGTTTATAAACATAATAAATAAATAATTACAAAATGATTCAAAAGAGTAACATATTACAAGGGCAGATGAATGTAACTTCAAAACAGGTAGAAAAAAACTTTAGCCCACCTTAAAAGATCTGTAAAGAACAGCTTGTCTGAAGCCTAAATGAAGGGAAACTTCCCTGAGAGTTTCCCAAGCTAAAGATGCCCTTGAGTCAGAAGTTTGCCTGCCTCATCTCAAACACCTCCTAAAAGTGTGAGACGCATAGCAGCACTTCCAATATTGAACACAGCAAGCAGAGAGAGAATTAAACAGATAATTAAATCCTCCAGATAACCTGTTCCCAGATTGCTCAAGTGTTCTAGGAACAATATTTGCACATTCCTCTAGAAGATGCTAGCGGGGCGTTGGCAGTGTGAACCGGTGGACCCCGGTGATAAAATCTGCGTGGTGGTGCTCAGCAACAGGGAACATGAGCTCTGGGGACTTTAAATCTTTTTTCCAGAGCCCCCTTTACCAGAGCTCATCTTTAGACCTCTCTTTTAGAGCCCCCTGGACAAAGACCTTGGCAGTACGGGGGAACATCGAAACTTCATGGCCCCAGGCCCCTTCCGAGAGCCCCCTGGATAAGGAGGGATGTCCATGGGGGGCACGGTCGGTGATTTCAATAACACAGGGGGCCCAGTTGGTACGACGGACCTCGGCATGGTAGGCCCCGGCAGTGAGGAGTAGCGAGTTTGGAGTTGAGTGCTGGTCATCCCCTCCCAGCCTGCCCAGAGATGACAGAGAGCTACCAGGGTCCCTCTAGTGAGAGTAACGTACTCCTTCCCGGGTGTGAGAGACGCGGGGGGAATCCAAGATTGCATGATTGTATATAAGAGTACTCACCCCCCGAGTGAGAGACAGGGGTGGGTAGGAACGGATGAGGTGCCCCTCTCTTGACCAGCGAGAGAGGCTGGGGGGGGGCACAGTGAGTATGTGGGTGATGGTTAGGCCCTAACAGGCGTGAGCTGGTGCGCTGGGGGGCCTGCCATCGCCCTGTGGTGGATTGAACATGTGGAAGGATGTCTGAGTGGGGGAAGGGACCCCTATTTCGACCCAGGGATTCCGGAAGCCCAGGACTGGAGGCAAATGGGCCTGGAAACTCTGGGGGCTGTAGGGAGGGTTATGCTATTGAGGTGGTGACGGGCTGGGGATGCTATGATGGGAACCAGAGGGCGAGCCATCTTCGGGGAAAACGCCCCTGGTGTTTGTTACCGGTGGCATGTTCCAGCCCTCCTGGTTCAGACCCAGGCCCTGGACAGAATATTCCTGAGGGCCCTATCTTTGGCTGATGCTTCTTAACGCCGGGTCAGTCAACAACAAGGCCCCCCTCATATGTGATCTGATCACGGAGAGGGGAACAGACCTGGTGTGTATTACCGAGACCTGGCTGGGCCCAGAAGGAGGGGTTCCCCTTTTGGAGATGTACCTGGCCAGGTTTCAGGTGTGGCACCAGCTGAGACACCGGGGCAGGGGTGGTGGGGTGGCGGTTGTCATCCGGGAGTCTCTAGTGGCCTTCAGGGGCATTGCTCCACAAGTGGCCGGCTGTGAGACCCCGTTTTTCAAGTTGGGTTCTCGAGAACAGTTGGGAGTGTTGTTACTGTACCAGCCTCCCTGCTGCGTAACAACCTCCCTTCCTGAGCTGCTGGAGGCTGTCTCTGGGTTGGCGGCGGTGTTCCCCAGACTTATGGTTCTGGGGGACTTCAATCTGCCGTCCCTGGGGCGTGTCTCGGAAGCGGCTCAGGAGTTCATGGCTACCATGGCAGCCATGGGCCTGTCCCAGATCATTCGGGACCCAACTCGAGACTGTGGCCTCACGCCGGACTTGGTTTTCTTGTCAGAGCAGTGGCAATGTGACCTGAGGGGAGAGTTACATCTGTCCCCATTGCCATGGTCAGATCATGCCCTGGTGGCCTTGAGATTCTCTTACGCCGCCTCCCTCCGCAGGGAGGCTAGACCCATTAGATTGGTCCGCCCCCGGTGACTGATGGACCCTTTAGGGTTCCAGAGGGAGCTGGAGGTTATACCCGAGGATTTGATGCACAGTCCAGCGGAGGTCCTGGCCGCAGCCTGGAATAGGGAAGCAGCCAGGGCCTTGGACAGGATCGGGCCTGTGCGACCTCTCTTTCCCCATTCAACCCGACACTTCCCGTGGTTCATGGAGGATCTGAGGGTTTTGAAGAGGGTTAAGTGATGTCTAGAGTGCCGCTGGAGGAAGACAAAGACCGAATCTGACCGAACACAAGCTAGAGCTGCTGCTAAGGCCTACCTTGTGGCGGTAAGAGTGGCGAAACGTCAATATTTCTCCACTCTTATTGCGTCTGCAGAATGCCGCCCGACGGCCCTGTTTAAGATCACTCGATCCCTTTTGGGGAAGGTGGACCTGATGAACCACCTGCAGGGCTGTGCAGAAGAGTTTTCTGAGCATCTGCAGGATAAAATCACTCGCATTCGTTCTGAGCTGGACTCCAAGTGTGAGGCATGGTCTGGGGAGATGCCGAGTGAACGTACTCACTCAGTTATCTGGGAACAGTTTGATCCTGTTGGACCCGAGGAAGTGGACAGGATCCTCCGGACTGTAAATGCCACCACCTGTAATCTAGATCCAGGCCCCTCCTGGCTGGTGAAGGCTGCCCAGGAGCTGACATGTGGTTGGGTCCAGATGATGGTTAATACATCACTGAGAGAGGGGGTATTCCTGGCTGCCTTTAAGGAGGCACTGGTGCACCCACTCCTCAAGAACCCATTGCTGGACCCTACTGTGCTGGACAACTTTTGTCCAGTTTCCCACCTCCCCTTTTTAGGGAAGGTGGTTGAGAAGGTGGTGGCGTTGCAACTCCAGATGATTCTGGATGAAACGGATGATCTGGACCCCTTCCAGTCAGGATTCAGGCCTGGATATGGGACAGAAACTGCATTGGTCATGCTTATGGATGATATCTAGCAGGAGTGGGATGGGATGGGGGTAGTGCATCCATCCTGGCTCTTCTTGACCTCTCAGCGGCTTTCGATACCATTGACCATGGTATCCTTTTGGGGCGGCTCAGGGAGTTGGGGGTGGGCAGCATGGTTTTGCACTGGTTCACCTCCTTCCTTCGAGGCCGGTCCCAATCGGTGGTGATAGGGAGTGAGAGATCCGACCCTCGACCCCTCCTTTGTGGGGTGCCGCAGGGTTCGCTTCTCTCTCCCCTATTTAACATCTACATGAAACCACTGGGTGAGATCATCCGTCACCACAGGGTGAGGTATCATCACTATGCCGATGATACCCAGTTATACATCGCTGTCCCGGGTGAAGTAAGTGATACGGTGACTGCCCTCTCTCGGTGCCTGGGGGCTGTGGGGGTTTGGATGGGGAACAACAGGCTTCAGCTGAACCCTGGTAAGACGGAGTGGCTGTGGGTGAATGGCTCCTCGGTGTCCAGGAAATTGTCATCTTTAGTTCTGGATGGGGTCGCATTGCCCAAGACAGACCCGGTGCGGAACTTGGGGGTTCTTCTGGACTCACGACTCCTGCTCGAGCAGGTGGCAGTCGTGGCCAGAAGGGACTTTGCACAACTTCATGTTATGCACCAGTTATGCCCGTTCTTGGACCGAGAGGCCCTTCGAACAGTCACTCATGCCCTGGTCAGCTCCCATATAAACTATTGCAATGCGCTCTAAATGGGGCTACCCTTGGAGAGTATCTGTAAGCTTCAGCTGGTCCAAAATGCAGCTGCACAGGCAGTTATTGGTGCCCCAAGATCGACACATGTGACACCACTGCTGCGCAAGCTGCATTGGGTGCCAGTTTGCTTCCGGGTCCAATTCAAGGTGTTGGTTATTACCTTTAAAGCCCTACATGGCATGGGTCCAGGTTACCTGAGGAACTGTCTCATCCCCATGACATTGACCCGTCCCACCCAGTCATGCAGAGACAGCATGTTACGGACCCCGTCTGTAAAAGAATTTCATCTGGTGGGGTCCAGGAAGCAGGCCTTCTCTGCAGTGGCCCCCACCCTATGGAACACTCTGCCCCCAGAGGTGAGACAGGATCCATCACTCCTGGCCTTCCGGAAGAACCTGAAGACTTGGCTCTGCCATCTCACCTGGGGTGGCAAGGGGAGTAGTTGTTCTTGGGGGTGGCTGGCGCCTTAGAGCTCTCCTCACTGAATTAGTTCTTTTATGGCCACTTGGATTTTATACTTATTTTATATTTATATTGGTAAATTGTATATTTATATTTTAGATGTTTTTATACCTATCGTTTTAATATGGTTCTTATTGTAAACCGCCCAGTGTTCCCCTTTTCTGGGGGAGGTGGGCGGTGGCAAGATCTGAATTATAAATAAATTAATTTTAAAAGGATGTAGGTCATTTATCTCCACACTAACCGCCCCCCCCCCCCGAAAAGAGGTTCTGGACAGCCCATAGTTACTAGAACCTAGCCAATATGACTACCAGCGAGAGCCAGGAACCAAAGCTCAAATGAGATTTCCATTCTCTTTTCTGTTTCTTAACTATCCAACGGAGATGGATAATATAAAGAGCTTATGGAAGGGAATAGTATGATAAAGATCAAATAAGATACTAAAAGGATGCTGCTTGTATAATGATTTAGAAATACTACGTTTTCTTATCTAAGTACAGTAATGAGTAGACTGAATTCTGCCTCCATATGGTCTTCACGTAAGACGAATTCTGGAATTGTGTTTCCTTGGATGACACTAGAGTTTCTTGCAGAAGTGCTTTCTTTATCTTCATGGTATGCTAAAGTAGAAGAGCACAATCTGAGACTCCAGGCCTGCACATGGTACTAAAAAAATGTAGGTGTGCCCCTCTCAAAGATCCAAAAGTTGGTGCAAACTGTAATTGTTAATGTGAAGAAGTTATTAAATACATGGCTAACCATAATGTGTGTTTATGTATGTATGTGTGCGTGCGTGTGTGTGTGTATATATGCACTCAAACAAATGAATAAAAATGTTCAAAGTCCTGACTGCTGAAAATTATCAATCCCCTCAAAATCAGAAAGGGAGTTAATTCACTTGACCAAATGTTGGACGGTATTCCTCTTAAGAGGCGCATTCAAAACTGAGCAGCTGTCTTTTATTGCACTTTATGAACAAAGCACAAACTACTATGTAACTATAATGGAATGTATGCTGAGAAGTTATACAGGTGAATAATAACACAATTAGTGGGAAACCTGTCTGCGTTTTCCACAACAAATTAACCAACTGTGATAATTGACACAGAAAAGATCCTCCCTTTCAGTGTGGCTCTGGTATTTTTGCAAGCATATGAATATGACCGGTTTGCCCTTAGAGTTCTTCATGCACATCCTACTGATGGGAGTCAGCAAGATCTGCTTGAAGAATTCTAAGGTCATCTTCATTTATTACACTATATATTATAAGGAGCATCGCATGCAGCAAGGTAGATCATGCTGACACAATGCGTGACTGCCTTTTCTAGCCTTCCTAAAGAAAGCACAGCCCCCCACCCCAAATAATGAACAGAAAGGTGACCCATCTACCACACACTTCCATCACTTTCAATCTTAACCTATAATGAAGACTGTATGAAATAACTGTGAGGGAGAAAACAACTCGGAGAGAAAGTTGCAGATGCTGAATACAGAATTAAATTAAGCTTGCCACACAAATGCTGAGAGCATTACTCTTGCCACCAAGTTTCCTTTTGAGTTCAACGCAGAACAGCTTTGTTAAAAATATATGTATGCATACTACTAGCAAGTTAAAACTCAAAACAATTCGTTGTCTTAAATAAAGGCTGCTTGAGCATCATGTTAGACTGAAACCCTCGAAATATCTATTACAAGTTTGGGTAGAGCAACAAAGCAAAGCAAAGCAAAGCAAAGCAAAGCAAAGGGATTCTGCCATGGTTCTACATGAGCATGGACCCAAGGACTATACAAGACTTTAGCTGGTTAAACACGTCTATACAATAAACTCTTGCCTGTATCAAGTTTCATTCAGTACTACTATTGCTGGGTTGCACCGAAAAGCATTTCTCCTTTTTCCATGGTAATTCAGGCACACAACAGAAAAGGAGCAAGTGGCAATTCAAAACTTTGCAAGCACAACTAAAGCTATGGCAGGTGCTCAGGGCACTGTTTAACAAGCTGCTTCTACATGGTATCACAGCACAGTAAACTAAACAATACTATGTACAGTTGGAGAAATAAGAGCAGGCTACTTAATGTTTTTGCAATGCTTCTGCAAAAAATCTAAACAGATTTTTTAAAAACCATGCCTACTTACTCTTTTTCTTGAAAAATTGTATTAAGGCTTTGAGCTTTGTATTGATAAGCACCCCCATTTCAGTAGGAAATGCCTTGCTCACTCCGGGATTCCATAAAGAGCAAGAGGTATCATGCAGAAACTACATTCCAGAGCTTCCCCAACAGTTCTTACAATTCCTACTAACTTTGTTCATCCTCCTGCCACCCCTCCTTTCTTTGTTTCTTCTTTTAAAAGCAAGCTCCAGGTTGCCGTGAACGTCCTACCAATTAGAAACCATTAACAGTCCTTGAACCTGAAAGCCTCCATCGGAAACATAATGCTGTGCCTGCAACAGCCAGTTACAATGTGAGGAGAGGGTGGGGGGAGCCAATCTTTGTTCATCTTTGCATGGAAGCAAGATGGAGATTTCTGCTTCAATGCTCATTCATAGATTCTCCTTTTCTCTCCTCCCCCGCCCCACTTCTTTCACGAAACCAACAGTGTTTCCTTCTTCTGCAGACTGTATTTCACAAGGATGAGTACAGTAATTGTACTTCATTTCCCTTGGCATTACCTTAATGGGACCTTCAAAATCCTTTACAGGACAGAATATGAGGTAGATGCTTTAATGGGCAAGATTTTTCTCATCTTAGACTGTTGTGAATATGATTTTTTTATTGCCTGAGACAGTTGTCTTCTAAACCGTTCTCCTTCTTTTCCTATCAAGGACAAATCTTTATAATCCGCATGATTCCAGCTCTGATATAAAATCTCTGTAGACCTGGTTTTTTGTGTAAATCATAAGGTCCCTTTCCCTCCATCCTTGTATTTTGCTCTTTTGGGCTGTTTCTAAAATGCAGAAGATTTCCTTTAAATCATCCTGCCTTCCAATCTTACATTTACCTGCCAATTTCTATCACATACAAGTCTGACAACAAGTAAATACCACTGTACACTCCATCTTTCCATTCATTCATACACTCACTCACAGGATTTGTTAAAACCAACTTAAATTTACAGTTCCCATATATGGCCTAATTTGTATCTCAACTACTTTAAACAATATCCCTGCGAATAAGTGAAGGATTTCTGAATTGAAAGCATAATCTCCTTCCTCTCTTTGCAGCGATGCACAATTTTTGCAGAGAACAATGCTAGGCATGCTATCAATGTGCTCAGCAGGGCATGCCTGTCGCACAATGCTGAGACTCAAGAAGTCACACTGCCCTTTCAAAGAAAGACTAAGCAATGCCTTGGCTTGACACTGAAAGGAATTCTCATTTCCCCACAGAGACACCAACAGCAGGGGCCATCTCGGTCCTTTCCAAGAGAGGCCACATAGACTCAAAGCTTTAGGGTAGCAATGTATTGTTGAAGGCTTTCACGGCCGGAGTTCGATGGTTGTTGTGGGTCTTCCGGGCTGTGTGGCTGTGTTCTGGAAGTTGTGGTTCCTAACGTTTCGCCAGCATCTGTGGCCGGCATCTTCAGAGGGCAGGAGCACAGACAGAAGGCTCTTTCTGTGCTCAGGTAGAATGCCACCTGAGCACAGAAAGAGCCTTCTGTCTGTGCTCCTGCCTTCTGAAGATGCTGGCCACAGATGCTGGCGAAACGTTAGGAACCACAACTTCCAGAACACGGCCACACAGCCCGGAAGACCCACAACAACCATCTTTGGGGTAGCATATGTGCAAGTAAAGGCTCCTGTGTGCAATTATTCTAGGAGGGAACTGGAAGAAATTTTAGTAGTATTATTTGGCATCTTTTATGTGTTACATATTCCAAAGGATACAAACATTTACTAATTGTTGAAAATAGTGTTCCCCTTTAATGGTTCAACCAACTTTGTTTCACCATAGCAATGTAAGTGGGTAGTAGACAGTGCATGTTCTCTGATCAATTACCTTCAGGAAAGAACTTCTCTTAAAAGTTCCTTCAGCGTGTACCAGAATAAAAATAGTAGGCAGTGCAGAGGCTTAAATACATTGCCATCTTAACATGGAGGCAAGTAGTACAAAACTGACAGAACAATGAAAATATTATTGAATTATGAATAAGGGACTTTTAATATTCAATGCTTATCTTATCAATTAAGAAAAATATATTTGCTTAAAAGCTTCATGCTTACTTTTTTGCATTCAATTTTCCATGGTGAAGGAATTCTTGGTGATTAGCTTTCTTTCCACAGTTGTTATAAAATGCTATCATGAAGCAACTAAATTAATATTTGCACTAAATGATGCTAGAATATTTACAAAATCACAGGTAAGAGTTGAAAACAATGTCAAACTGATGACTTCAGCTCCTCTGGTGAGCATGAACAATGCACATATCTCAATGTCCAATCTTCAGTGGTTAACTGTCAGAACAGTTAGCTTTCCTGCATATTAGGGGAGATATCTTTTTTAAAAAGATAGCAAAATGTTTTCCAAAAGAGTCACTAGAGACGTAGTTATTTCTTAGCCATACAGGACTGAGAAAACCTTCCTCAATATTTAGAATGGTGTTACAAGGAAAATGAAGGTAGGTCCATGTGTGCCTCCTTCAAAATCCTGTTATTAGCTCTGCAGCTTTCCATGTTTTGGAAAGCAAAGTTCTCAAATAGAATGCACTCTCTGCACAATTTAAAACCCTGAATATTTTAGGATAACTCAACAACTCCAAGAAGCTTGGAAAAATTAAAGGAAAGATGGCCACAAAAATTTGAACAGGTGATTACCCAATTATTCTATTTCACCAAAAATGATGCAGTCAATAAAGAATTTTAATATTGATGGATATATATTGTCACTAACAAATCTTGTTTTGGCTGTTAAATCAACATTTAATCAAATGTGCAATGCTATGGAATTGCTAATGAGCTGAACCAAAATAAAAACTGAACTGTTCTCAATTTTATTGACCACAATGTGGTTATTGTAAGAGGCAATATTGCTATATTTAAGTTTTTCACAGATTACAAATATCAAGAATGGCAAAAGTGATAATTTGAATGTACTAGGAATGGAGCATGTAATCTCTACATGCTCCATTTCATTATTTTGCTGTTTGAACATACATTTCTAAAGTGACTTTTTTTCAGTCTTCTGTAGAACTGGAAACATTTACTTCCCCACATGTTATTAGCAATAATCTTTAAGTATATTCTTGCTTTGTGTAAATATTCTGTATTATATGAACTGATGCTGAAACAGACATATTTTTGATTGGAATTCAGGACAGCGCAAAATGAGGTCTGTAGGTTAATGCATGTTCATTATATTAACATATGAGATATTCTGTGTGATGAAGGACTGGGAAGATTCAATCTTCACTCAACCATGAAGTCCACTAGATGACCTTGGACAAGTCACTATTTCTCAGTCCAACCTACTTCACAACAGGAAACAGAATTTATGTTGATGATTGGAATTCTTTGGAGGATGGGTATAATATAAATTTAATTAATAAAAATTAATGAAGTCTAATGAAGATTTATATAAAGTTTTGAACAACGTATTGGGCATATTAAAATATAATACATAAATGTTAAGGGCTTTAAAGGGTAACTCTTTCCCAGTACTCCTACAATCAGAAGAGGTCTGGTAGTTTTTCACACTAACACATTTTATTAAAAGGCACACGATTTGGTGAGCTACCGCAAACTTCATCAGATGCATGGAATGCTACCATAGAGCACTATGGTAGCAGTGGCTTGGTTAAGCAGTGGCTACCATAGACTAACATGCTTTGCCTCCTAAGAATAAAAAAAAGGTAAAGGTTCCCCCCGCACATTTGTGCAGTCATGTCCGACTCTAGGGGCCGGTGCTCATCTCCGTTTGTTAGCCGAAGAGCCAGCGTTGTCCGAAGACGCTTCCACGGTCATGTGGCTGCATGACGTGCGTGGAATGCTGTTACTTAAGAATACTCCTAAGAATACTTTTCCACTTAATGTTCCAAATCCATTTGTTATGTGTATAAAGGTGTTCAATCAATGTTTTGGCAGAGTAAACATATGTACCATGTATCATGACAAATGTACTAAGCTACAAACATTGCCAAATGAGCTGCCACAAAAAAGATATATTTCAGTTGCCGCATATTTGTTGCTTCCCAATTCAAACAGATAAAGTAAAAAGTAAATCTTTTTAGGGCTTCATTTGAAAGCACCGAATCCTCTCTCTGATGTAGCATACTATACTGCCTACTCAAAGAGAAATGTCAAGAAACAATACTTATCTATTCCAATTGGATCCCATAATAAATATCTAAGAAGGAAACAAACAAAACATGAGAAAGTCATTAAATCCCCTCCCACTGATATTCAGACTATTAATCTAATCACCCAGTTTACTGCAGTGTTGCTATCAAATACTTCTTCTACAAGAACTAATGATAAATAATTTATAAATTATGAGGCATTCTTTTTTCTTTTCAAGCCATCCAGACTTAGCCATCCCCTGGCATTATCTTTGAGAACAAAAGTGAGTTCCTGTCACAAAAACACTCCTGAGAAGCAATGAATTCAGCTGCCCTCCCATCTTGAACCGAACTCAACTCACAATAGTCTCTTTCAACCAGGCAGCCTCAGCCTTCATGCATCTTAATACTTCCTTGGCTCCTAAGAAGTGATAATTAATTAAACTGGGGATCTAGAGAAGAATCAGAAAGTAAGTCACATTTTCCTTACAACAGCTGTTAAAAACAAAAAACAAAAAACCAACAACCTGTGCACTATGTAACCCAAAGCAAAAGCCACACATAAAGCAACTTTGCAAAGAAGATTATAAAGTAGGTAACTGCTTAAAAGAAATTCATGGCAGCTTCCTCAGGAGATTAGAAACCCTGAGAAGGAGATTGGTAGATTGACAATAGGATGGATATGATGAGAGACAAAGAACAGAAAGTAAATGGAGAATGTCTTATAATGATCTTATTTTACCATAAATAATAAAACTTACTGAACAGAGGTTTTAATTTAGTATCTTCTGATTCATTTTCTCTGCCATCACAGACTACAAGCACAAGCACATCAGACCAAGACATTGTTCTCATATTATCCTTACAAGAGAATAAGATATTAATATCTGTGAGGATCTCATTCTGTGTGTCCAATTCACATTGCTGAAACAAAGGAAAGTATGGGAGGGGGGCACTGAGGAATAAAAATAGAAATTTCTTTGACCAGAACTTCTTTAGTCCAACATTCACCATGTAACTCTGTGCAGAACAGCACACTCCCTGGAAGTGATATATCAAAGATTGTCTCATACACATCCTAACCTAAATGACACACAGAGAATACCGAAATTAAATGTATTGCTTACCAAATCCTATCTGATTTATAAAATTTTAGTAAAATACTAACAGTCCCATAGAATTATTTTTAGTTTTCTGTGATGCTGACTATGCAAACTTATGCTCCAGGAGTTAGAATTACAACTTCCATAAATCAAAACCTGCATGCCATGTTCAGGAATTCTAGGACATATAATCCCAAAGTCTGGTTACATACAGTACTTCTACTATGACTTAACATACAGTATTTTGTAGGCATTCATCGATCAATCTTAATTTCAAAGAATAAATTATGGAATTGCCATAAATGTTATCTTCCAAAAACACTGCACTATGGCCTGTTTCCAAGTTTCAATTGTGTATTTAAATCTAAAAATTGGTTCCAATGTGTTCTGTAGCCACTACAACAAATAATTTCACAAATCAGCAATATTTAAAAAGAAGTATAAAATATACAGAAAAATATATTAATGAAATACTTCATAACGTAGCCAATAAATCAATACGCAGGTCAGCAGCATGCAAAACAGCTACGTACATTTTTACTGTAATCTACTGTAAGGTCAAGGAAGAAATGACCTTAAAAGAAGAAAATGAGATTAAAGTGTGAACAGTCAATGTTACAATCAATACAAATAAATTACTAACCCCCTTAGGAAAGCTCAACCAATAGAAGCCGCAGACTGTAAGCTTATCATGCATCAATATGAAAAAAGCTTGATGCTCCTCTATCTACATTCAGAGCATCTGAACCACAAGGAACCGAAGTCTTTGAAAGACTTGAACCAATTACTTAAAGTCTATCCAGGAACTTCATTCTGTATCACAAATATGTATCTATAAAAGGGAATATTAATCTATTCGTATAGTTTTTGCAAAACATATAAAACAGAAACACAAATGTCAGAATTTTAATAATTAATAATTTTATTTTGAAAAAAAATAAATGTAGGCCAAAACAGGTATAACATACATATGCATCTCAACACACATTGATTTCAAGATTTATCGTTGAAAAAATACTAAATGTTTTTACACAGCTCCTTCTACAAACACACAGACACAGGGAATGTACTCTGTGAACTCAAAATGTTAATAAATAATGTATCTCTGAAGAGATAGAAAAAGTGCTGCACCAAAAAGCCTTTATTTTTCAATGCAATAAATGATTCCTCCGAGTTTGAACAGCAACAAGTCAGTTCTGCTTCTAGTTACCCGTTGACAGCTCAATTCCACTTCTGAATTTGCTTAATTATTTAAATGCAATACTATGGGTTACCATCTGCTCAGTGCTCTGCTTGCTTACTCAGGGCTCTGCTTGCAAGCTTCCGGGCACTTATTTAGCAGAGTTATCATAGCTGAAAGCACAGACCAAGAGGTACCAACTTCTGCAGCAAAACTGTTATCTCAATCATTAACCTAGAGTTGGCCGCTAAGAATGAAAATTGACTGTTTTCTATGGCCCTGAGCAAGCTGGTTCTGGAACTGAGAGACAGCATGCAAACCACCGGCAATGCCAGGAACATTCAGTTAAAGCACTCAAGAAATTTCTTAAACAGCCTGGTCATTTAAAAAATTCCAAGTGCCTTGACAATCAAAACTATTTTTTCAAAAACAGAGAGAACAAGTATATTCTTGTTGGCGAGGGCGGGATGGAGGGAGTGCGTCCATCCTGGCTCTCTTAGATCTCTCAGCGGCTTTTGATACCGTCGACCACGGTATACTCTTGGGGCGGCTCAGGGAGTTGGGGGCGGGCGGCGTGGTTTTGCGCTGGTTCACCTCCTTCCTCCAGGGCCGTTCCCAGTCGGTGTTGATAGGGGAGGAGAGAGCTGACCCGCGACCCCTGTCTTGTGGGGTGCCGCAGGGATCGGTTCTCTCTCCTCTCCTATTCAACATCTACATGAAGCTGCTGGGCGAGATCATCCATCACCACGGGATGAGGTATCACCAATATGCTGATGATACCCAGTTATATATCTCCATCCCGGGTGAAGTAGGTGATGCGGTCGATGCCCTATCTCAGTGTCTGGAGGCTGTGGGGGTCTGGATGGGGAACAACAGGCTTCAACTGAACCCTGGTAAGACGGAGTGGCTGTGGATTGACGGCCCCCCTAGATCCGGGAAGTTGTCATCTTTGGTTCTGGGTGGGGGTGCACTACCTCACTCAGATCCAGTGTGGAATCTGGGGGTCCTCCTGGACTCGCGACTCCTGCTCGAAGAGCAGGTGGCAGTCGTGGCCAGGAGGGCCTTTGCACAACTTCGAGTTGTGCGCCAGTTACGCCCTTTCTTGGATCGGGAGGCCCTCCGAACAGTCACTCATGCCCTTGTCATCTCCCGCATAGACTACTGTAATGCGCTCTACATGGGGCTACCCCTGAAGAGTATCCGGAAGCTTCAGCTGGTACAGAATGCGGCGGCGCGAGCAGTTACGGGTGCCATAAGATCGGCACATGTAACACCACTGCTACGCGAGCTGCATTGGTTGCCAGTTTGCTTCCGGGTCCAATTCAAGGTGTTGGTGATTACCTTTAAAGCCCTATATGGCATAGGACCAGGGTACCTGAGGGACCGTCTCGTCCCGATAACGTCAGCCCGCCCCACCCGTGCGTGCAGAGAGGGCATGCTTCGGACCCCCTCAACAAGAGAACTCCATCTAGCGGGGTCCAGGAGGCGTGCTTTCTCTGCGACAGCCCCCGCCTTATGGAACATCTTGCCCCCGGAGGTGAGACTGGCCCCTTCACTCCTGGCCTTTCGGAAGGCCCTTAAGACCTGGCTCTGCCGCCTGGCCTGGGACAACGGAGGTGGTAGTGCCTCCTGGGGTTGGCTGGCCCCGTAGCAATAAGTCCTATGCTACGGTCTCCAATCCATCTGGGATTCTATTTTATTTTATTTTATATTTTATTTATTTTTATACATTTTCTACTTGTACGGTTTTAAATATTTTAAATTTTTAAGTCTTGATTATTGTAACCCGCCCAGAGTCCCTTGTATGGGAGATGGGCGGGGAATAAATTAAATAAATAAATAAATAAATAAATAATAATAATAATAATAATAATAATAATAATAATAATATTAGGTCAGATGCTTTTGGCCAACTGATTTGTCTTTTCGTTGAAAACACTGGCTATTTGAAAACTGACCATTTTAGAATTTAACAAAATGACCTTCCCCATTCCTAATACATCAGTCTTAATTGCACTCAGTATGAATCCTGTCATAGGGTATTTCTGGAACAGAATATCATCACCTTAATTCTGTTCCAGTAAATTAAATCAGAAGAGAGCCAGTTTGGTGTACAGGTAGTCCTCGCTTAACAACCATTTGTTTAGTGACGGTTTGGATTTACGACGGTGCTGAAAAACTGACTTGCAACCAGTCCTCACACTTATGACCGTCACAGCATTCCACCCCAGTCATGTGATTACGATTTGGGCGCTTGGCACCCAGTTCACATTTATGACCATCGCAGCATCCCGTGGTCACGATTGCCATTTTTTACCTCCCCAGCCGTCTTCTGGTAAGCAAAATCAATGGGGAACCACATGATTCGCTTAACAACCACGTGGTTTGCTTAATGAACGTGGTGATTCGCTTAACCACCACCACAAAAAGGTCTTAAAATCGGGTCAAATTCGCTTAATGACCGCTTCGCTTAGCAACCAAAATTCCAGTCCCAATTGTGGTAGTTAAGTGAGGACTACCTGTAGTGGTTAAGGTACAAGGCTATAAACCAGGAGACTGTGAGTTCTAGTCCTGCCTGAGGCACACGGCCAGCTGGGTGACCTCGGGCCAGTCACTTTTTCTCTAGGAAGCAGGCAATGTCTCTGATGGGCAGTTTTTAAAGTTTTATTAACCACGTAAAATGAGATTAAATGTTCCATGAATATCATTATATGAGAATGGAAGCTACGTGATCAATGTAATACTGCTTCTTTTGATAAGACAGCCGTAGAACTTGGCAGCATTTATGTGCTGTAAAGATATTCTGCTCAAGAAGAATGATTTTAAAGACATTGAAAAGAAGCTAACATATGGGTAACCTGTTATAGTCATTTTTCTGTAATGAAAAAAATAAGAACAGATGGTAGTGATGGGGGAAGCATAATTAGCTACTTCCCACAACAGTATAAGAGATTTGAAAAATCTGGAAAAAGGTAAAATGCTGCCATCTGTAGGAAGCCAGTATTTACTGTCCCCTTTTCAAATCCCATAGCCATTTAAAGCCTATCTCACAACCTGATACGTGAGAGAGGGAAACAACTCTCCATCTATACAAGTTTTCTGGTGCATAATATTCTTTTTTAAGGTGTGATGGTTAGAGCAATACACGCTATTCCAGGTACGGCTAGGCTTTATTTAAGAAAGGTAAATTAGTAGGTGGATGGGAGACCACCAGAGCTTGACTCCTGGTCACATGAAAATGTCCATATTGATTTCCGGTCTCCTATTCAAGTACTGGGTGTGGTGGCTCAGCGGGTAAGATGCCAGGCTTGTCGATCGGAAGATCGCAAGTTCGGAGGTTCGAATCCCTAGCCCTGCGTGACGGAGTGAGCTCCCGCACTCGCCCCAGCTCTTGCCAACCTAGCAATTCAAAAGCATGCAAATGCAAGTAGATTAATAGGTACCACTTATTTCGGACGCAACTGCACAAATGTGCGGGGAGAACCTTTACCTTAAATTCAAGTACTAATTAGATCAGTCCTGCTTAGCTTTTTTTAAGATCAGTCAAAACAGCACACTGGACTAGTATTTTCTTTCTTTCTTTCTTTCTTTCTTTCTTTCTTTCTTTCTTTCTTTCTTTCTTTCTTTCTTTCTTTCTTTCAAAAAAATTGAATAGTTTGAAGAAAACATATAAACAAGAGAGAACATGAAAAAATAAAATAAGCCAGATAAATAAGCCAGAGATTTAAAAATATCACATCATCAGTTATAGCTTTCTAAAGTATCATTAATTAGTTATGAATAGCTATGAATATTACATATGTAATCATTATGAATATTTATTAATTTATTTATTATTTCTAACTTATATCACCGCCCATCTCCCCCCACAAGGGGACTCTGGGCGGTTTCTGTAAGTCTTCACAAGGTTGGCACACACTGTTGCTGGTATGTTGGCCCATTCCTCCATGCAGATCTCCTCTAGAGCAGTGATGTTTTGGCGCTGTCGCTGGGCAACACGGACTTTCAACTCCCTCCAAAGGTTTTCTATGGGGTTGAGATCTGGAGACTGGCTAGGCCACTCCAGGACCTTGAAATGCTTCTTATGAAGCCACTATATTACATGTATTATATCACATTACGTAATTAAGAATCACTATTAAACTTTATAAAGTATAAAAAACATGGTCAACACAATATAAATCACTGAATGGAATTGTGCACTGTAATGAATTCAGTCCATATTACTAAAATTTTATTCTGATTTAGGTATCTCATAAAATTGAAATACAGATTCTATGGATAAGGTAAAGGTAAAGGTTCCCCCTGCATAGTTGTGCAGTCTTGTCCGACTCTAGGGGCCGGTGCTCATCTCCATTTGTTAGCCGAAGAGCCAGTGTTGTCCGAAGACGCTTCCACGGTCATGTGGCCGGCATGATGCACGCGGAACGCTGTTACCTTCCCACCGAAGTGGTACCTATTAATCTACTTGCATTTGAATGCTTTCGAATTGCTAGGTTGGCGAGAGCTGGGGCAAGTGCGGGAGCTCACTCCGTCACGCGGGGCTAGGGATTCGAACCTCCGAACTTGCGATCTTCCGATCAACAAGCCTGGCGTCTTACCCGCTGAGCCACCACGCCCCTTACATTCTATGGATAGATAAATCCAAATTTGGAGGGACCAGTATTTTCATTAAGCTATCCACACTGATTTCTTTCCATAAGCCCCTGACTACTCAGAGCTACTTATTATGATTGTAAACTGTTTATTATTATTATTATTATTATTATTATTATTATTGTTGTTGTTGTTGTTGCTGCTGCTGTTGTTGTTGTTATTGTTGAATGTGCATCACTTTGCAATGCTAGCAATGTACTATGTTTGCTATTTTTAGTCTTTTTATCAAGTTAGAAGAGATCCTTTTAATGTTCTTCATATAATCACTTTTTTATCATACCACCTTTCATAAACAAGGCTATCACCAGGTCTGGCCATCACCACCTCTAGGTCCAAGTCATTTATAATCATCAGACAGCACTGGTCCCAAACCTATTTTGAGGGAAACCACTTTGCACACGACACCATTAAGAAAACTGCCCTTTATTTTTACCCTCTTTTTCCCTTTTCATTCATGATTAATTCATGAGAGGATCGCTCTACTTACTGCATTTCCCTCCTAAAAAGGTAGTTCAGGCATCAGCATCTGCCCTATATTTTCAGTAATGAAGAGAGATACAGTACAAAGTGTTTATTGGTCTTTCCTTGTTGTACTATTATTAAATCAAGAGAGATTGTCTCTGCATGGGGTTGCACTGTCCCTGAAAGAGCAGATCCATGATTTGGGGGCCCTCCTGGACTCACAGCTCCTGCCAGGTCAGCAAGGGGAGGCCATTCCCACAGGCCTTTTGTCCAGCTTTGGCTGGTGTGCCAGTTTCAGCCTTACTCGAGACGAAGGACCTGACCGCTGTGGCTCATGGCCTCATCACCACTTGACTAGACTACTGCAACATGTTTTACATGGGGATAAATTTAAAGATCACCCAGAAGCTTCAGTTGGTACAAAAGGCAGTGGCCAGGTGTTCACAGGTGGGCACATATTACACCTGTTTTGTGGGTCCTACATTGGCTTCCTCTCTGCTTCTATGTGCAATTTAAAGTGCTGATTTTAACCTATAAAGCTCGTTGTGGCTTGGAACCTGCTTATCTGCAGACCACATCTTCCCACCAGAGGACCACTTTGATCATGTCGGGAGAAGCAGGTAGTTGTCCTCCCTTTTGGTCACAGAGGCCAGATCCCAGAAGCATTTTTCAGTGAAGGGGATGGCCCTCTTGAAAGAGCTCCCGTCAGAGATTTGTCTGTCTCCAACACTGTCTGCTTTCCAGAAAAAGTTGAAGACAGAGCTTTTCCAGAGGGCTCTGGGGGCCTGAGGACATGCATGATGTTTGGGTTTTATTTCTCTTATCTCTGTTTTTATATTTTATTGTATATACTTATTCTGCCAAGAGGCCTGTGATTGAGATGGGATATAAGTTTGATAAATAAACAAACAAGCAAGAAAACTTTTTTTCAGTGCCAGATTAAAACATTTTTATTTAACCCATCATTTTAATCTGAGAAATTGCTTAGTTTGTTTTAGGCTTCTATGATACCAGTTTATATGACTATTGAATTATTTTTTTAGTAAAGCTATGATTTTACAGACTATTTTAGCTTTTTTTTTAATGTAAAAATCAATTATTTTTGCTATTCGCTATTCTGGAATATAACATTCTATTTCAACCACATTCTATTTTTTGTATGTCTCTGCCAAAGATAATTGTGAGTCAATAATCACATGTGCATCTACACATAGACACAGAGGGTGTACCAAAAGTCAAGCCCCATGGGCCAATCACAATGTTTTAATAATTGTATTAATTAATATATTTTTTTCAGAAAAAATGTTACTGTACTTAGGAATGTTCAAAGGTCATGCGTCAAACAAGTAACAAAGTGTTTAGAAGAAAATGGCCACCAATTTGAACAGTTCATGTAATTTATATAATAAACTTTCTATGGAGTCTGACTTTTGGTATATCCTGTATGTACACATAGATAAATTTTGTATCATACTATTGCAAAGGCAGAATTATTTTCATTGCATCACAAACTTTAAAAACACATAATTCTGAGCATAATATTAATTAATATAAGGTGGCTCAGCGGGTAAGACGCCAGGCTTGTCGATCGGAAGATCGCAAGTTCAGAGGTTCGAATCCCTAGCCCTGCGTGCGGAATGAGCTTCCACACTTGCCCCAGCTCTTGCCAACCTAGCAATTCGAAAGCATGCAAATGCAAGTAGATGAATAGGTACCACTTCGGTGGGTAGGTAACAGCGTTCTGCGCGCGTCATGCCGGCCACATGACCGCGGAAGCGTCTTCGGACAACGCTGGCTCTTCGGCTAACAAACGGAGATGAGCACCGGCCCCTAGAGTCGGACACGACTGCACAAATGTGCGGGGGGAACCTTTACCTTTTACCTTATTTAGGAATTTAGGAAATGTGCGGTAAATGGAAGAGATGAGCTTTGTTTTTAAAGAGAGGGTTCCCAAGTCCCAGAAGCACAGTTACTGAGCACACATTAAAATTGTTTAGCTTTGTTCTTAAATGTGTTAATATGAATAGCAAAGAGCAGAAGGAACACAGATGGGTTGTATGTAGGATGACACAAGCATATTTCATGGCTCCTATGTTCTGTTCTCTGCGGATACAATTGGTCTTGAGTTTACCCTGTTCTCATAATGGATTTGCTACAGTGTATCCGGAGAGGTCCCCCATATGGTTAAGACGCATGCAAGAATTAATATGCAATTAATAAAATGGTCTGATCATCTGGTTTTGTTCAAGAAGGCAGCTGGTCCACATATAAGATGCTAATTAGACAAATTAAGATGAGCCACTTTTGTCCTGTGATGAACTAATAGCTTACTGTATCCAATCCTCTTAGATCTTCTAATAGGTTGTGTCAATAGATTAGATAAAATGAGGTAGCAGATTTCTTGGAAACAAAAGACAAACACAAAATGTATTGCAGAAGTTAACTACTCATATAAATGACTGACTGGTCCAGATAGTCTATCATAGTTCTAGAAAGTAATAAGGTAATGTAATAACTACAGGGCCATTGTTTGTTTGTTTGTTTGTTTGTTTGTTTGTTTGGTCAGTCAGTCAGTCAGTCAATCATGGTTCTAGAAAGTAATAAGGTAATGTAATAACTACAGGGCCATTGTTTGTTTGTTTGTTTGTTTGTTTGTTTGGTCAGTCAGTCAGTCAGTCAATCATGGTTCTAGAAAGTAATAAGGTAATGTAATAACTACAATGGGCATTTATTTATTTATTTATTTATTTATTTATTTATTTATTTATTTCCTATCCCGCCTTTATTATTTTTATAAATAACTCAAGGTGGCGAACATACCTAATACTCCTTCCTCCTCCTATTTTCCCCACAACAGCAACCCTGTGAGGTGAGTTGGGCTGAGAGAGAGAGACTGGCCCAAGGTCACCCAGCTGGCTTTCATGCCTAAGGCGGGACTAGAACTCACAGACTCCTGGTTTCTAGCCTGTTGCCTTAACCACTAGACCAAACTGGCTCTCTATTTTACTATGGAGACAAAAAAAAGAGAGAAAATAAAAAATTAATTTCTTTTGCTAAATATAAAAGGCCTGAGGATCTTTTCTGATACTATTGGATCTGGAATCTGTGTATGGAAGACCTTTTCATATCTTAGGACTTTTGCTATCAATTGCCAATCGTTTCTCCTAGTGCAATTTTTGCTGTTTTCTTTACTTCCACTGCAAGTAATGTTCCTGGAAAAGGTAACTTCAGTACCACCGTGTAACTATTTTTAAAAGGCACCAGGGTTACTTCTGCACCATGAAAAACTTACCAAAGTTTCATTTGCAGTTGTAAGAAAACATACCAAGTATCAGCCTGGTATTTTGCCATCCCCGTATTTCATTCTATTTATTTCACTATGCATCAAGACAAGCCTATTGTACCTAACCAGAGAGGTACTCTTGATGCATGTCACAATCTATGGAATTCTGGGTTCTGGAGATTAAAAGTCCAAGCTCAATTTAGGAAAAAACAGTAAAATTTAGTAAGATTTGCTTTTCCTAGAATTTTCTATCCCATCATAAATGGCAGATTTTAATACTGGTTAAGGGGCTAAATCCATGCACTGCCTTGTTCCCATTATTAGCATTATTAGAGGTATCAATATCACACAATCCTCATGCACAGATTTAGACAGACAGATAGATGCAAGTTCACACAAATTGAGAGCATCTCTGAATTGAGACCAGGAATTCCTCAACTCCAGGAATCTAAGATGAGCAAAGAATGGAATTCAGGTCTTTGAAGTAATCCCCCTACTACATCTAAGTAGCCAGATTACAATGACTTTGTTATGGTTTCAGAAACAAAATGTTTAAAACTCTTTGTACATGATGTCTACTTTCATACAGAATAAGAGAGAGTAAAAGTTCCCTCTTTCAGTTTAGACTAAACTGCTGTTTCCTGTAACTAACCAACTCTGTTTTCTAATTCTAGCAATTAACAAAACACTTCCATCTAGATTTCAAGAGTTTACAATGCCATATAACCTAATCCTATTTACTATACTCTTACAGTGAACTCACAAAATGCCTATCATTGTTAATGGACAGCAGAAGCTCATGAATACATGAGATAGAGAGAATGAAGAATATGTCACTTCCACCAGAAGGCTTCTACTCACTCAATGAAGGCTAGGATGTGCCAATGGCAAGTTCTTCTCAAGAGGCAAGCCAAAGGCCACTGCAATAGGACACAGATAGACATACACACAAACACACAAAGGAATGGAATGCTTCCAGCCCAGTTCTTTTTCCAGAAAAAATGGACAGGAACACTCTATAGCTCTTGCTGATTCTTCTGGTGCATGAATTTTGTCAGGATCCATCTTACATACACATTGGTTCCCACTGCTACCACCAAATGTTTCCCTAGGCATTCATAAACAAATGGTTAAAGAAACAAACAAATAGCAGCCATTCATTCTGTCTTCTCTACATATTATGTTACAGAAGTCAATAATTCAGCATCTGCTACAAGGAAGCATTAAGGTGGCATTACAGAGATGTTAGACCATAGCTTTCCAAACTGTGTGTTGCGACACTTTAGTGTGTCGCAACACACAGTTTAGTGTATCGCGAAGGGGTGGCCCGCAAACCGGCGCGCCATCAGCGCTTCTACGTTTTAGCGAGGCCGCCACCGCCATGCACGCTGCCGCCACACGGCCCCCCCGCACCGCCGCCGTGCACGCGCCCCCCGCCGCCGCCATTGGTGTGTCGCCAACGGCGGCAGTTTGGAAAGCACTGTGTTAGACAGGCAGACATGAGAAAAGCCACAAAAGAGGGACCAGGACCAAACAATAAGCATATTAGTATCCATTTGTAACTGTCACAATTAAACAATAAATGCTTTTAATTTATAACATTTGAATTGCTTAATTACTGTAGTTCTCTGTCTTTCAAACATAAAGCAGTTACATTATTTTAGTTAAGGCAACTGACACTATATCAAATCAGAAAAACCTCAAATTAATGACAGATATTTTATTACAAAGTCTTTGTCCCTAGCAAGTCATTCTATACTGAATAAATATCTATAACTAGGACCTGAAATACTGCTGACTATGTACCAAAACCAGCCATCTGCCAGCAATCAATCTAGTTAGCTAAGTTTGTATAGCACTGTGGACAAGCAAATTCTGGCAAAAAGGATATTAAGGAACACTTTGCTAGACTATGGCTACAATTCTGTCCTGTTAGAGCCTAGACAAGTGTTTCTCAACCTTGGCCACTTTCAGATGCATGGACTTCAATTCCCAGAATTCTCCAGCCAGCAAGACAGCTAGACTATTATCAGAAACTTCCATTTACAAGCAATAATTCTGTAATCAAGACAGAAAGACAAAACAATTTATGTATGTTGGAACTGGGCTTCTTGAAAAGCTGTTTTTTTTTAGCTCAGATAAGATTCATACACAAGTTAAACACTGACCTGCATGTACTTCTCTAAGTTGATGTAATAGCTATTCAGTTATAGAAACATCAGAAACATTCTCATCATGTGGAGAGAATGCAGATATAGTACGCTCAGTGAGATAAAATTAAAGATCAGAATAAGGGAAAGAGAAGCTGTGCATTGTTAACAGGAAGAAAGAAACAAAGGTAAGAAATTTTATAAATAAAGAGAGCCTGAAAATAGTGTAAAAAGGCCTGATAATGGGATGGAAAACTAAACCTGGCAGATAGAAATGTGCTGAAAATAGAGCAGGGGTGGTGGGTTAGCAGCCAAACTAAGAGTTAACAAGGATTCTATGAAATAGAGAAGGAAAAAGGTTTAGATACAACAACTCTATAGATATGCAAAACAGTAGTAATGAAGCCTTTTACATATTGATTTGCAACAACCACCCAGATCTTTGTTTACACTGATAAAACTGTGGTTATATATTTAGTTTTCAGAGTACCCTGTAACAGCCACAAGGAAACGAGCTACAGGAAGCCTAACCCTACTTTGTTTTATTTCCAACAACAGCTTTTATTTATGATATAACTAGGATATAAATATTTCACATTTCAATCAAATATAATGCTGCTATATAAAGGTAAAGGTTTTCCCCTGCACAGTCGTGTCCGACTCTAGGGGGCGGTGCTCATCTCCGTTTCTTAGCCGAAGAGCCAGCGCTGTCCGAAGATGCTTCCGCGGTTAGGTGGCCGGCATGACACGCGCGGAACGCTGTTACCATCCTACCGAAGTGGTACCTATTAATTTACTTGCATTTGCATGCTTTCGAATTGCTAGGTTGGCAAGAGCTGGGGTGAGTGCGGGAGCTCACTCAGTCACGCGGCGCTCGGGTCTCGAACCACCGACCTTCCGATCGACAAGCCTGGCGTTTTAACCACTGAGCAATCGCACCCCTTTAATGCTGCTATATAGTAGTGCATATAATATGTAGTGATAGACATACACGGCAGCCAGGTTTTCAGTTAACATACAAATTCCTCCTCGTCTTAAAGCCTGTTTGCTCACTAGACACCCTTATAAGTAAGCAACCAAGCTCAGGCAGCTTTTCTAGCAAGCTGACTGACCTACTCTGCTATGGGCTCAACTGAATCTCTCCCAATTTTTCCAATGATTCAGTTTCCACGTTTCTTTCTACTGCTATACTGTCTTCCCAATGTAAACAAGCAAACAACATTCAGCCATGCCAATAAAAATTACAATTGTATATGCATGCTGATGTGACTTCAGATTATGCAAGGCCGGTAGCAGATGTGCACAGACCAACAATAGCCCTGAGGTCAAGGTGTATAGATAGTACAACAATTAACACAGCATTAAAGCATGCCATAATTCCATATTGATCTATTGTGTCCATTTGCTGTCAGTTCTGCACCTGCTACCAGGATCAGAAATAAAGTACAAACACTTTATCAGTCTCTTTGTTTTTATTTTTGCTTTGGGGCACTGGGGAAAAGCTAAGTATCTTTTCACTTATTTAATTCAACCTCCCCCACCCACAGCCAAATTCAAATTTGGGTTTGAAATGCTTGTAGCAAAAAAAATGCCCCACCAAAAAAAGTACCTCAATGTATTTATGTATTTCTTTATTGTAGATTATCAAGAAAACTGAATGGATGATTCAAGATAATCACCAGGTGTTGAACATTAATTGAGGACATCTTTATCTTTCTTTTCTTTGGCCTAGACAGCTTTTCCTAAGAATTCTGCCTTTGTCATTTGATTTTATGGATCTCATTGGATCTATAAAATCAAGGGTTGTACAATCTACTCACCTCTCAAAAACAGCCTTGGAAAAAATAACATTTGTTTTAAATAGACAAATCTTGTATCAGGGACAAGAAAAAATGACCACTAAAGTATACTCATAAAATCAGCCTTCTGCCATCTGAAGTCATCTTGGTATCCATAAAGGCTGGATAATGGGAGCTGGAGTCCAATACTTCTAAAGGTCACCAGGTGGCTGAAGGATGATTTAATTCATTAGAATTTAAATTATAGGAACATTTTAAATACTTGACAATCCCAGACAACTACAGGAAACCAGTATAATTGGAAAAAAGAATATAAAACAAATATGCCACCTGAACAACCCACTCACTCATTGTAAAATTCAAAACCAATAGCATAAACTCAGAGAATTTTGCAACAAAATCTTTCTTTGCCTTAGAGATTTTGTGGGGGGGTGGGGGAGGGGGGGTATTCCTCACAAACCCTTCTGAGAAACTGGATGCCCATGTTTAATTATTAAAATAAACAATGATGATCAGCCATAAAGATGCAAAAAAATTAATTATTCCCTCTTTTTAAAGTATATAATTATGATCCCCCAAATAGAAGGAGGATAATCTTATGGTACAAAAACCATGGTAAATACCTGGATGGTATTAGCAATTATTCATTTTTTTTTAACTATTTCACTCATTCAAAATTTGCTATAAAAGAATAAATATCCATACTAGGAACTGACAACAATTATGAGGTCATGACATTTAATCACAATACTACTGGAAGCACTATTATTTATAGCACATTTTTATATTAAAATCACTTGTTTATTGTATGATACTTTCCCCAAAATATCACTGATCTAAACTCACTTGTATAAAACAGCTTTAGTAGATAGAGGACACAATCTGTTTCTACTTGGCTGCAAGGTATCTGCAACTTTACAAAGCCATTTATTTCCAAGTTCTCTTGGATAATTATATGTCTGGTGTCCATTCTGTTGAATTACAGTGGAACAAGTCCATCTTCATCTTAATTTGCCTGACATTTGTTTCTATCAAGCTACCAACTTCTGGATCTGCAGTCAGGCAGTGCCTATAGGTAAATATTGTAGTAATCTCTGGTAAATATGGTGATGATCTCCCCACATACTTTTCAAATAAAATGAGGAATGATCCCACAATATTACAATTCTTGCCTTCCTGTTTTGCTACAATCAGCCCACTTTTATGTGCATATATCTCGTAATATAACCAATAAAATGTTTAGGTTCCCTTTGAACTGATTTTTACTGAGTACTGTTTCCTGTGTAATCCCATAACCAGTCTTAAACTGGAGCCCAAGGAACACCAGCAACAGTCCTCCAAGATACAACAGAGGCCCATTTCAAGATACCTTAAGTTCCAGCTGAACTCTGATGCTACATGACTTAAGCTTTATCCCAGATTATTTATCACCCTCTGAATGTATAATTGTACACACAGATGGACACATCTTAAAAGCTTATTTAAATCAGTTCTTCTAAACCTGGAATGCACATTTTTTTAGGTCAAGGAGTAATAGGACACAACATTTGTTTTTATTTCATTAAAATCTAAGTAAAAGTTGATACAGCCACTCCTCATTTAGCTACTACCTTGGTTAGCGACAGTTCGTAAATATGATGGTAATAAACAGTAGCAAATAGTAGTAAAAAACCCATTTTCTGACCAATGCGTGCACTTAAGTGCAAATTTCTGCGCCTGACAACGCATGCCCAAGTAAGAACAACGTTGGCATAACTGCACGAGAGAACTTTATCTAAATGAGACGGCAGCAACCAGCAATCTTTGCAGTGTCTCTCTCTCTGTCACGTGTTCACTTAGCGACCATTTTGCTTAACAACAAAGTTGCTGGAATGGATTTCAGTTGCTAAACGAGGAGAGGGTGTATAGTTAATATATTAATATCCAGTCATTCAGTTAATAATTTTTGCTTCTGTCATATTAAAAAGGTCAATTTTATAATCACTTTTGGAAATCTCTTAAGGCTTCAATGGATCACACACAGTCCTAAGACCTCGAGTTCTGTACTTATTTACCAATGTTTCTGAGGAAGAAGACAGATTTCTGTTTAACAAGCAAGAACTGATACTCGGATAAAATTCAACACACTGATAGTGAAAACAATGACTCAGAGACCAAGTTCAAAGCACGAAACCTACCACACAAGTAAACTCATTTCAGGTTTTTAAAAGTTTAGGCTTTTATTCTACCCTAGGATTTTTATAGGAAGTCAAATAATGTTATTAACAATGGAATATATCACTATATTGTAAATTAGATGGAATAAAGGTTTGCCTGGCAGTTTCACCTTTCAAGGTTACATCTTGCTCCACTTGTTAAACCTGGGATTGTATGTCTTGAAATTTTAGAATGCAAGTTTGACAAGAAACAAGTACTTTCATTCTTCAAAACAGGTTGTTGCTGATATTGACACAAAAGCCATTTATCTTGCACAATACTGGAGGATTTTAGCTTTTTCCATGCAGCTGGTGCTGCATCTGAAAAACAGGGAACTAAAGGTTGCTGCCAAAAATAAATAAAAAGAAATGTCTCTAATCTAAAGCAACAATAGAATGACCAAACTGCTATAGCTGGCACATCCTGGTACTAGGAGAGCAAACCGTTCTTTACATCCATGAAAAGCACCAATTTTACAGTTCACTATACTGTAACTAGGAATTCAGATACAATTGGGACAATAAACTCAGTTTATTAATTGTAGTATTCTTTAGAATTAAACACCAATAATATTAGGGTTACTAACAGGATACAACATATTATCTATGTAAGTGGATGTAAAACGCTTTATTTTCCATTGTATTTATTAATACAATGAATATATAAGCAGACTCCATCCATCCATCCATCCATCCATCCATCCATCCATCCATCCATCCATCAACATACATACATACATACATACATACATATACATACACAGACACACACAGACAAACACAGACACATACATACAATAGATAAGTAGACCTTCATATTAAGTAATGTGTATGCAATTTCACATACCGTTTTGCACGAAAAATTCTTTCCATACTTACACTTGAGAACAGTTGTACATACCTCTCTGGCGTTTCCTCTGATGAGAACATATGGTAACTAAAAGTGCAATCCTATACATGACTATGCAGAAGAAATCCCCACTGATGTTTACAGGTTTGCCACTAAGAATCATATGTTGCTGAAAGAAACCTTTTGTATTTTGATAGCATTCATTATATAGCTTAGTCCACATCATATTATATTAGCTTTCCTCAATCCAGTGGCACCATAATGGAAAGATCTCTGGTTGCACATTTTGATGATGATGGCAAGTCAATGTACTCGGCGAAGTGCAGACTATACCCATCTGGTCTTGGTTTTCACTTGAACCCCATGTTGAAAATATGAGCTGCTGCAGCAGTGGGTTATACCAATGGCTTGTCTAACTTTATTGTCTATGGCTAGACAGATTACAGAAACTATGAATCATGTTTGATTAAACATGTATTGTTTATCAGAATAAAAAAATGCAAAAATGCCCCAAATTAAAACATCATGATAAAAAATAACATTATAAATCTCCCAGTATATTTATTTTTTAAAATTCAGTTATTTGTCCTATTTGTAAGCTGCCTTAATCTTCCAAACGACTCTAGGCGACGTATAACATATAAAACAATAAAAATTAATAATAATGCTGTTCAACTCTTTGCCAAAAAATATAATCTATAATCTATAAATACTTTATAAAGCTGTTTTTTATCAATATAAAAAGTATTAGTACTGTGTAAAGCACTTCTGACAAAGGGTATCAGTGCAAATGAAGTACTGTTCAGTACCTGAAATGAGTAAATGAAGCACTTTTAAAGCAGCCACATCCTTTGCAGGGTTTGCTGTTTCAAAAGCTACTCCTAGGTGTCTCTTAATGTTGTGCATGCACATTCACTAGTAGTTCCAGTTGTCTACTGTACATTCATGCCAAAAAATGGGGACAGCTTTTGAAGCAGCCCTGCAAAGGAAGTGGCTGCTTTGATATAGGTGATTAACATGCACTAATACTCTTTGCAAAACATTTCTTGACACTTTCAAACAGCCTTAAAATATATGCCCTAGATCAGGCACATACATGACTGGACATATATAAAACCTCTGAAGACTAAGGGTTATTCATGTGTGCTGTAGGCATCGCCTTTATTTTGAAAGACTGGGTTTGTTGTCTAGAACAGAGCTTTCCAAACTGTGTGTCGGGACACATTAGTGTGTTGGCTGCAGTGTCTGGGTGTGTTGCGGCTGCTGCTGCCTCCGAGCCCTGCCAGGATTCCGCGCAGGTCCTAGTGCCTGCCTTGTGCCCTGTTCCCTCCAAACCTGCTGTGATTCCGTGCAGGTCCTAGTGCCTGCCGTGTGCCCTGCTGTAAGAGTGTGTCGCGAAATGATGCATGTCTAAAAAGCGTGTCACCAACATGAAAAGTTTGGAAAGCTCTGGTCTAGAATAAGGGTTGCTACTATTCAAAAAAGTATCTTCTATAACATCACATTTAAGAGAAAACCTCAAGCACACATCTTAATGATGAAAACTGACCTTACAATTTCTTCCTATTTCAAGCCATGAAATAAATATATCACAGTTAAAAAAACCAAGAAAACCCTGAAAGCAAACTGAAACCCAACCTCCATCCTGTTTGTAAACACTGCTCTCCAGCCAAAAATTGTCAACGAGAGTCTTTGACCACCAGAAGGTGGTACATCTTTGCCCTACTGTGTATATGGCCAACACCAAATACTTTTCCACGTAAGTTATCCAAAATATATTATCTGTTATTACTGACATAAATCTATCTTCCTCAATTAAATCCAAGGTCAGTGTTTAACAGAAGCAAAACTAGACTAAGATTAACCTAATCAAAGTGTGGCCTCAAATTCAAATTATGTTTGTAGACGCACACATTATAAAAGTAACTACATATTTCTATTTTATTTTCTAAGAGAAACAGATTAATGCATCCTTCAGTTCAAAGTGTCCAGCTCACTTAGACACCTTCCCAAAAATCTGTTTCTGATTCCAAACTTTACATATTTTCTAAGAACATTGCCAAGAAAAGAATTCAAGGAATGTCCTTATATGTACACTACATAAGAGACAACTGGTGAACAAACCACTGATGTCTTTTTTAAAAAAAGAGAGACAAGATAAATTGGCAGTTCTAGCACAGACCTTTCCTCTGGAGTGCAATAAGCACATGCCCAGGATTTTTCAGAGATGGTCTTTAAGATTCTATTATTAGCAGGAAATATTTCGCCTACCCCCCCTCACCAAATTCACAGCTGTACAATAAATAAGACTATGCAAAATATTTTCAGAGTTCACCCACAGTGTTACATACCAAATTTACTATTGTTCTCATTATTCTTATATGATGATACCATGCAATGATTCAGCCAAATATTAGCCAATCTGATCTTGCTTGAAAGTAATTTTGGAAACCAGTAATATATTTACCTTAAAAAAAAATACCCTATCTCTTACCCTAATTTAACCAAAACAACAATGCAACTCACTCTTAAATCCCAATATCCTGAAATTCCCTGCATTTCAGTTCAAACAATAACACACTAAAACCATCCTGGCTGGGAATTCTGGGAGTTGCAAAACTAATATAAGTGGAGGGCAGGCACCAGGTTGGGACACTGTATTATAATATGGTCAGTGTATGGTATTATTTATTTGAAAACTGTATTTAAAAATTTTTGTGCTTGGGTGATAAAAATATATACATTTGGTTCATCAACAATTTGAAACTACTGTACCGCTATACTATCCAAAGAGTGATTAAACATTGCTAATCAGAGCAAATGTTGAGATGGTTAGGATGCTAACAATAAAGCAATCACTATGTTTCTCAACTGCTTATCTGCAGTGTAGATATTATAAACATCATGCAACCTGAAGGACATCCTCCAAGTGACCTTGAAGCTGTCCATCAGTAGTTCATATCTAAAAAGTAAACTAAGCAGGCAGGCATACCAATCTCCTGGTCACAGAATCCCCATTATAGAGGGGTATATGGTACTTGTATCACACTAATTATTTTTAACTTTGAACCCTTACATTAATTAGCATGCATATATTTTATGCAAACATGTGTCATCTTGTTTTGGTGAAACCTTCACTCAATACAATAATTTGACCACCCATCACAAGACAAAAGCTGTTAATTTGCTCTGCTAAGTTCTGTGCCAAATGTAAATCAAGACTCATCTTTAAGAAAATAAGGCTATATCAAAAAATGGAACTGTGCACAGTGCATACTGCATAATAAAATGAACTCTACTCAATAATTTTTCTCAAAACTTGAAACAAGATAGAGGACTGAGCTATACATATTGGCTCTGACCCCTTTGTCTACACATCCTGCCCATCCTAATCTTTACTGTTCTCAATGCTTTTAAAACAGCTAAAAGGGAGTGTATTCGTGTGCATTTGAACATAAAAAGAGTTCTCCACATCATAGGAAAGCAAACTCACAGATCACATGGAAATCAGATCTTCTCACTTAGTACAAAGAAATTGAGAAGAACAAGGAGAAGGATGTGCAGAATGTTTCCATCCTACACAGTTCCAAGACCTCATATCTTCAGGCAAATGAACAACTCTCATGTGCACTGGTGCAGTTTTATATTCTTGGTCCCACACAGCTCACCTCTGTTATCAATTTCTTGCTATCCAGTAGGATGGAAAAGCTTCTAGAATATCTTATAGTACTACCCCTTTCTTCTCTCATTATCTCCCCCACCCAAAAATGTATCTTGGTTTTTCTTGAAAGAGAAAAGCAGCCTTGCTGCATGCAATTTCTTTTGTCTGTATTTGTCCTATTACAATTTTCTTTCTTCAAGCTGTTAAAGCAGTGAACGTGAGGCTTTCTACTTGTGTCACTCCAGTCCCATACATTGGAGATGCTAAATAAATAAATAAATAAATAAATAACCAACCTACTACTTGGGTTTAGCCTTGAGCATAGAATGCAAGTAGTTAAAACCTGAACGCACAACCCTCATTTCAAAGCTTCTCTGATGTAGAAATGCTACCAATTTACCGTGGGCTCCTCCTCAGAGCCTCCTTGCTCCAGCTCCTAGACAGCCCACTTCCTCTTTACATAGAACATCACTTCACAGCAGTGGTTTCATCTCAGTGTCAACCCACTGCCAAGATAGGCTGAAGCTAGATCAAGGAGATCTGGTAGGAAAGTGGTCTCATCAACTGGAAAACATAAGGAAAGCTCCAATGCAATCATCTATGTAGTATGGAGGAAGAGTCAATGATCTGCAAGGTTCCAACCGAGATGCCATAAGACCTTTCCATCCAACCACGGGCTCTGTGCCTCCCTGGCTATTTCTGCTTTGGCTGCCAGAGAGACTAAAACCTGCCAGAGAGACTAAATTTTCTCTGTTGGTTTGAGTCAGGGAATATCATTCTTGTGGAATAAATAGCCTCCACAAGGTTGCTATTACAAACTGCAATCTCTACTTGCCTTGTTCTCCTGTCTGCCTGCTCTCTTCCCCACTGCCAAACATCCAGGAAAAGCTGCTGCTCCTATCACAGAAGTTAGGAGCAGGGGAGATGTAGGAGAGTCTCCTTCGTTGATGCCCGCCTCTCTCTCCTCCCCAATCACAGATCTTTCACTTCCCTGCTCCTCTCCTCTCCTCTGAACTTGCCTGTAACTCCATGCGTGTTGGAGAGCACCGCTAAGACTCTAACAGCAGCAGCTCCAGCTGCTCTCCTTGGAAGTATCTACACTTGGCCTGGGTGTGGCAATGACCAGGGCTGTCACCAGGGCCAGTGCTAGTGTGGAGGGAAGGGAAGGGAATGGGCAGCAAGGAGGAAGGAAGAGATGTAGGACACAAAGAATTTCCTTCACCTTCCCTGTTCCTCCAACAGCAACAGTGGCTAACCATCGCCCACATCAGCCCAGCAAATCCTCCAGCCTTGTTCCTGAATTGTGGCAAAAAAAAAACCCTATGGGGGCATACAGATAGGGGTGTGTGGATGAAGGCTGAATTGTCATCTGCCACTAACCCATTTTAACTGCATTCAGTGAATAGCAATTGCTTCATCTGAAGTTGATTCAAATGTCCCTTTAGCCCAGTGTTTCTCAGCCTTGGGAACTTTAAGATGTGTGGACTTCAACTCCCAGAATTTTTCAGCCAGCATGGCTGGCTGGAGAATTCTGGGAGTTGAAGTCCACACATCTTAAAGTTCCCAAGGTTGAGAAACACTGCTTTAGCCCCTCTTCCATCGTAATTTAAACAAAATCGGAAGTAACAATGGACTTTTCTGCACTGGATACTAATCATAAACTTAGGCTCAAGAAACATATTTTTACTCACAGAAAACCGCAATGTTATATTTATAGGAAAATAAATAAATAAATAAAAACTTAATCAAGCTCTTGGGGGGAGGGGTTAGAATCTGCATATTTCCCAAAGAATATATTGTGAAACTGAAGAAACTAAAAACAACCCATCTCCCATTCATGCCTTCCAGCGTTTCCTTCTGATCTTGTTATACTTTAAGCTCTACATAAATAAGTCAATTATGTTAAATCAAATAGCTAGAAGCCATTGAAAGGAGGCCAACAACAGTAAAGAGAACAAAAGTCATGCAAACAGAATAGAACCTGTTGCTGTTATCGAACATAATATACATACTGTATTGTTTCTAAAGAGTCAGTTTGGTGTAGTGGTTAAGGTGCTGGCTTACTGTGACCCCCTTAGGCATGAAAAGTGGCTGGGTGGCTTTGGGCCAGTCCCTCTCTCTCAGCCTAGCCCACCTCACAGGGCTGTTATTGTTGGAAAAACAGGAGGCAGGAGTATTAGGTAAGTTCGCTGCTTTGAGTTACATATACTGTGTGTGTGTGTGTGTGTGTGTGTGTATAAATAAAAGAAAGGTGGGATAAAACAATAAATAATAATAATAATAATAATAATAATAATTATTATTATTATTATTATTATTGAATGACATAACACAGTCACCAAAATGAAATTATCATGTGCCATTAATGAAAAATTGGTGGGAACACATAGTTGAAAAAGTAGTCGAAAATGAGCAAGTTGAAATATTGTGGGATTTCCGAATACAAACTAATAAAGTCTTGGAGCATAACACACCAGATTTAACTGTGGTTGAAAAGAGGATAAGAAAAGTGGTCGACATTTTCTAGTGACACACCTTTAAAGCTGGATTGATGGTGCTGCGGAGGGATTGGTTCGAACTTGCTGGTAAAGCACTTTGTTTTTTTTAATGTTAATCGAGAGGCCGAGCTTTTCATATGCTTCTGCAAAGATGTTTAGGATAGTTTGAAGATCTTCCTCTTCAAATTCAGCATCGCCTGAGCTCTGCGAGTGTAGCTTTCTCCCGAATGAAGCGTAGAGTGTTTGAGGATCGGGGCATTCGCAGGGAGACCAAAATGCTTGTTTACAAAGCCATTGTACTACCAACCCTTCTGTACGCCTGTGAAACATGGACCCTCTACAAACGCCACCTCCAACCTCTTGAACGATTCCATCAACGCTGCTTCCGAAAAATTCTGCAAATTACTTGGGAAGATAGGCGGACTAATGTTAGCGTATTAGAAGAAGCGAAAACCACCAGCATTGAAACAATGATCATCCAACATCAACTTCGCTGGACCGGTCATGTTGTTCGAATGCCTGACCATCGTCTTCCAAAGCAGCTACTTTACTCCCAACTTAAGAATGGAAAACGGAATATTGGTGGACAGCAAAAGAGATTCAAAGATACTCTCAAAGCTAATTTAAAAAAATGTAATATCAGCATTGAGAACTGGGAAGCCCTAACTCATGAGCGTTTCAAATGGAGGTCAGCCTTTATTAATGGCGCTATGGACTTTGAAGAAGCACGAGTACAGGGCGAAAGGGAGAAAAGAGCTAAAAGGAAGGCACGTCAGGCAAACCCTCATCATGACCGTCTCCCACCCGGAAACCTATGCCCTCATTGTGGGAGGTTGTGCGGATCCAGAATTGGCCTTTATAGCCACTTACGGATCCACTGTTAAAATTTTACCTTTGGAAGACAATCTTACTCAGCTACGAGTGATCGCCAATGATGAATGAAAAGAGGAAAGTGTGGATAATTGATGTGGCAATACCAGGGGATAGCAGAATAGAAGACAAAGAGTTGGAGAAGATCACAAAGTACAAAGATCTGAAAATCGAAGTTGAAAGATTATGGCATAAACTGGCCAGTGGTTATCGGCACACTGGATACCATACCAAAAAACCTTGGATGACACTTAGAAAATCTGTACATTGACAAAATTTCCATCTGTCAATTACAAAAGGCCACACTGCTTGGATCTGCACATATACTACGCCGATACATTACAACATCCTAGGTTCTTGGGAAGAACTTGATGTGAATGAAGGCCAATACCAGCTAAAGAACTGGCAGCTGTGATGTCACGTTGTTCTGTATATTATAATAATAATAATAATAATAATAATAATAATAATAATAATAATAATAAAAAACTTTATTAAAAAGTTTTACCTTATGAAACAGAAAAGATTGCATGCTAACACGAAATTAGGCCTAATTTACTCAGTAAGAGTTAAATCACAAGGTTCCTCCTTTCTCTATCATCTGTGCATGCAAAGAATTCTGAATATGTTCTGAGCAAGCTAAATCCAATATAAATATCTTGACCCCACCCCAAGTGGAGGGCTTTATTAGTAGCTGTTTTTGGGCTTTGGAACTCATTTGGCTAACACTTCACTTGCACTAGTAGGCAAAACAACAGCAGCAAACATGTTTATACAGCAGGTAAACTAGACTGCCATTAGTTTTCGTTGACCTTTCCATTTGCTTTTCATTTTATTTTTACAAAATATTCAATAAATCTTTTTGATTTACCTGTGTTGAGTACTAATTTTTGGAAGAATTTCAAAATTTATCCTCCCACAAAACTGTCCATCAGTTTTTTTCCACACAATTTTTGCTATATGAAAGTGTTCACAAGACCAATCCTGTATGAAAAAGTCACCCCATTGTAATTACATATATATTAGAGCATTTCTCCAGATAACAGTGAGAAGGAGGAGGATAGTGAGGAGTGGTATTCCACCTACTAGAGCCCTTTTGTTTTTTAAAAAAGCCAGAATTTGATATTTACTACAACCGTGATCGATCTGTAAAAAGAAAATACTTGTTTTTATATTTGTTAGATTTATATCCCACCTTTACTCCACAGCTCAAGGTGACATATACAGTACCCTCTTCCACAACAGCCACTCTATGTGGTGGGTTGGGCTGAGAAACAGTGACTGTCCCAAGATTACCCAGTTCTAGTGTAATGCATTAACCATGACACCATCCTGGCTCTCAAGTAATACTGTAACTCATAGCTTTCCAAACTGTGTGTCGCGACACTTTAGTGTGTCGCAACATACAGCTTAGTGTGTCACGAAGTGGCGGCGGGGGCGTGCGCGGCGGCAGCGTGTGTGTGTGGCGGCGGCGACGATGGCAGCAGCGCGCCATCAGCGCTTTCGCGTTTTAGCGAGGCCGCCACCGCTGCCATGCACGCCACCGCGCGCCCCCCCACACCGCCGCCGTGCATGCCCCCACCCCCGCGCTGCCGCGGCAGTTTGGAAAGCACTGCTGTAACTGTATGAAAATCTGTTTCTTACTCTTTTTGCAGCCCCCCTCTGAAACCCCCAAATAACTTCTTGGCCTGTCTATAACTTCTTCAAGCTGCCCAACAGAAATGCAACGTTGTGTACCCCTATCCCTCAATATGAATGTATTTATTTCAAATATTTGAGGTGGCCGGGAAAGCCCAAAGTTGTTCACAAGAGCATTCCACAATAAACTCCTATAATGCGAAACCCCATAAAATGCTTTGGGTGTGACTAGGAAATTTAGGTCAGACCAAGTAAAAGCATTTGTGTTTTCTCTCTTTCTCTCTCATTTTTAAAAAAAATTAAAATAGACACACACATTCAGTACCAGATAAGTAATCTGCCCATTGAGACGATACAGTGCTTAAAAATAATCAGTTAAAAATACTTTATCCAAGCTGGAGAGGGGGAGATTGGTAGCATTAACATCCTAATCAGATTTGAACTTAAGAAATGTTAGCAATGTTCTAGTTTACAGCACATGTAGGGATGAATTAAGCATTTGAAAACTCACTCATAACAAGTTGCAACCATTATTTTCTTATTGAAAATACATATTTCTCACCATTGTATATGACACAGACAATCCTGGTAGAACAGCCTAAAACAGAACAATCTCTTATTATCTTATGAATTCTAACTGATGTATCAGTGTAGAATTCTTTGAAGTATACTGTATGCATATTAGTTTGACTTCTCTTTATTCCAACAAGGAATACACAATACAATTAAGCAGTTCTTTGCTTTAATAATTAGTCAAAGAGCAGAAATAATACATATAAGTAAATATAAACACATGCTTAACAGGAGAACACAGTTCATTCATCTTTTCCTTACCTTTGAAAAGAAATGCTCATTTTCAATAAAAAAAATAGTTTACAGAAATACAACATTGTGGTAATTTTTTTGTGCATAAGCCCCCTACCCACCCCCACATAAATACTCATACTTATGAGCACAATTTTTTGGTGTATGATACACCCTGAAAAAACACCCGATACATTAGTTTTGCATTTAGGTAACTTGAATAAATTTTATCTCCTCCCCACCCCCACTCCCCAGTATAATTAGGCCATGCTGTTTTGCGAACAGTTAAATAAAGGTATTGTCCGCTGAATTCTATTTAGCAGCTTAGCCAGCCTACAGGCTTCATTCAATCAACCCTTCTGAAAATTCCAATGACCCAAGCAATGTATTTGCAAATACTCGATAGGGTCAGCAATTTACAACCTACAGAACAAGCTTGTTCTTTTGTCCAGGAAAAGATCGCATGCATTCCAAGCAGAAATAACCCTTCTCTCAGATCATAAAGGACAAAGGGTGAGGTGGTTTGGGCTGTTCTCTGACTCGAGACCTAAGATCAGAGACTGAACTTCTCATAAACTTCTGAGAATTTGCTCGGCTGTGGCCAGAAAGATCCCCCCCCCCCCCGCCAAACAGGAGCACAGCCCAACTGGCTATACAAAAAGAAGCCACATCGCTGCCAAAATCCCTTACCTTTCAGACAAAACATTCTGGGACTGTTCCATGGAAGGAAGTGGAAAAGTCCTGCTTGCGGAGAGTGCAACACACCAGTGCTAGGTACAGCTGTTCCCCAGTTCCCCACATCCAAGCACTCAGCCGGAGAAGCTGGCTGCAAGCCAATTCTGCTGCTCTAGGAAGCTGCTGCCAACCCACTGATTCCTCAACAACACTGCTGACACCTCCCTATTTCCCCTCCCCGCTACTACAAAAAAAGACAAGAGAAAGGAAAGGGGAATTGTGCCTCTTCAGCCACGCCTAGCACACTACAACTCAAATACATTTGTTTTCTCCTTTGTCAGCGTTTTTTTCCTTTGAAAACAATTCACATTCATGAACTGGTCAGTGTTAAGTAAAAAAACAAATCACCTTTCATTTACCTTAGCTGCGTCCCTGACCTGCAAATTCTGTCTCTCCTTAACTTTTTGGTAATCAATCTGGATTACTATCTGTTAATGTTGAAGCACTCTAGAAAGTTTGCAACTTTTCAAAACACACAGGCATTTACATACATCAAACCAGGAAATATGCATAATTGTAACTAAATGTTAAGCATGCACAGCTATGAACACAGACTGGATTGCAAATATTTTATAGTTATGCATAGCTACAAAGAGGATCTTGAACAGATTTTCATAATTAACCTTGCTTCTAAATAAATATGACAAATTTATTTATTTATTTATTTATTTATTTATTTATTTATTTATTTATTTAATTTATATATAACCGCCCATCTCCCCCAACGGGAGATGGGCGGTTATATAAATTTATATATAGCCGCCCATCTCTGCCCATCTCCGAATTTATATAACCGCCCATCTCCGCCCATCTCCCCCAAATATCGTATCTAATTAGGAGAATAACTATTCTGACCTCTAAATAAAGATGAAGCTACACATATGCATGAGCGTGAGCGTGGTGGCTCAGTGGGTAAGACGCCAGGCTTGTTGATCTGAAGATTGCAAGTTCGGAGGTTCGAATCCCTAGCCCTGCGTGCGGAGTGAGCTCCCGCACTAGCTCCAGCTCTTGCCAACCTAGCAATTCGAAAGCATGCAAATGCAAGTAGATGAATAGGTACCACTTCGGTGGGTAGGTAACAGCGTTCCACACATGTCATGCGGCCACATGACCGTGGAAGCGTCTTCGGACAATGCTGGCTCTTTGGCTAACAAACGGAGATGAGCACCGGCCCCTAGAGTCGGACACGACTGCACAAATGTGCGGGGGATACCTTTACCTTTACCTTACAGATATGCATGCAGTCCTGTTTTCAAGACAGCACTGTTCATCTAACTATTGAGAAAAGCAAATAAAAATCACTGTAAAAGGGTACATCACAGGTCTATTTCACAAGTCTGGTTTTAAAAATGGAATTTAACCAAAGGTATGTATCAGGATATGTAAATAAAATCCTTTTAACATCAGTCTCTTTTTCTATATCTCATCTGCACAAACATTAGCTTTTCACAGCAGACTCCAAAGCAAACACTCTTCTTACAGTACCTTCCAAGATGCATGAGTATGAAATTAATGTAGTTCCCTGATGAAGGAAGGAAGGAAGGAAGGAAGGAAGGAGGGAGGGAGGGAGGGAGGGAGGGAGGGAGGGAGGGAGGAAGGAAGGAAGGAAGGAAGGAAGGAAGGAAGGAAGGAAGGAAGGAAGGAAGGAAGGAAGGAAGGAAGGAAGGAAGACAGAGCTGCATTCTTGTGAGCCTTGGGACCATGGCAGCAATGAGGACAGAAGAAAGAAAAATATTTAGGTTGCACTGGAAATTTGATGTAGGTATTAGTACTATGATCAGTGGAGATTAGATTAAGAGATATACAGGTGTTATGTGTTTCATATGAAGAATGAGGAACAAATTTGACTTCATTCACATAACATAATAATGTTGGCGCATACTGCTCAATCACACTTGAGTTGGGGTGTCTTGCCAATAAGAACAGCTAAACAAACCATGGGACCTCCTTCAAGTGGTTTATTTAGGCCACATTTGGAAAACACAGCAAGTATAGTTCATGGTAAATCAAAAGTTGGGCCAATCACAATTCTGCCTTACTGGACAAAAAAAAACCTGTTATATCTGATATACTTCAATCTTTTATCATAGTTCTTGTTTAAAAAAAATCACATCTTTATTATTATTATTTTTAATCCCGCCTTTATTATTTTTATAAATAACTCAAGGCGGCGAACATACCTAATACCTAATACTCCTTCCTCCTCCTATTTTCCCCACAACAACAACCCTGTGAGGTAAGTTGGGCTGAGAGAGAGTGACTGGCCCAAGGTCACCTCTCTCCTTTTTTATAATGGAAAGGATGGACTATATCTGTGAGGCTTTATCCAAGAAATAGTATCTAAACACAATAATAAAATTATTTGTAGTTTCAATACCTTTCTTAGAAGAAGAAAAGGTACACATTGTTTGCCGTTTTGCTTCCCTGGGAAGTTATTCAAATGATTATAATTTGCACATGTACTACCACACACACCAGTGCTGGAATAAATGTTTGAATGAGAACCACAGGGCTGATACTAAGTTCTATCTTGTTATAACACATTCATTAATTACCTGGAAGAGAAATAACAACAGATTAATGTGTGTCTAGAAATAGTAACTGGGAACATGTGTGAAGCCTAATAGTGTGAAACACTTTAAGTTACTATATATAAGATAATATTTTTCTGCCTCTCTATATGTAGGATGAAGATAAAAAAGGTAACGTAATAAAAGTGATGAACAGAAAAACCTAAAATAAATAAACCTAAAATTGGGCTGGATTGAAAAGTTCAGGTAACATCTGGCTTAATAATGCTGTATTTTTATTGTTATAAACAGCCTTGAGTGTTGAAATAACAGAAAGGTAGGGTATAAATTCAACAATAAATAAAAATAAAATAATGTAATGTCCAATAAGACCTATAATTATACCATCAAAATTATTTTTATACTCGCTTTATACTTTCTCATGCTATACAGATGCAGATGGATGTAATACAGTACTGCTAACTTTTCCATCTAATTTTCCTATCAGTTTGAACTGAGATAGAACAATAGATATATTATAGCAAGAGGTAATTTCACCTGTAACCTCTTGCTTTGGCAACATTCTACCATATAATGCAGAAAATGGGAGTATTCAGTATTGAGTAGTTACAGTCCTCAGTAAAAGAAGGCCGGGGATTGGGGATATTAGAAGTTAGGTTGGTCTAGCATCCAAGGAATTTTTGGAACGGGGGTAATTAGTGCTACTGAGTCTTGTTTTACCTAGCCATCTGCTACAGTGAGGAAAATAAACAAATAAAACCAGGCAACAACAATCCACTGAAACGAATTGGGAAGAATAGCATCAGTGACTGGTGAATCACTCTCTAAATTCCTAGTGCTCTTTTTAACCCTATGAGATGAGCACCGGCCCCTAGAGTCGGACACGACTGTGTGGGGGAACCTTTACTTTTTACTTTTATCAACATTGTAGTGGAAGGGCTGAGCCCTAGAATAACAACAACAAGTTATTAAATTTGTATGCCACCCAACTCTCAACGACTCTGGGTGGCTCACAACAATCGAACAAAAAAAATTACAATAAAAGATAGAAGATGAAAGATGCAGAAGAAAGAAAGCAGCAGAGGAGCAATCAAACAACACAATAGACCCTAATCAAAGAACTATTTATTTATTTATTTATTTAATTTATATGAACTATTAACTTAGTCAATCAACCAAGCAGCAAACAACAACCCAATCAAGGTACTACCAAGGAGAGTACAACACCCCCACCAACACAGGCAGGACAAGCCAGGGTATATAAACGATAGTTCCTCATGGAGGTGGTTAATCCCGTAATTTTATAATGCCCTTCTTTTATTAATACTATCTCCCACTTGGATTTTTATTTTATTTTATATTATATTAATTATATAAATTGTTGGTGTATATATTTTATATTTTATGCTTTATCTAATTTTATTTATTGTAAACCGCCCAGAGTTCCCCGTTGGGGGAGATGGGCGGTTATATAAATTAAATAAATAAAATAAATAAATAAATAAATAAATATAAACAGAGAGCAAGTTCCACTCCCTTTTTGCACTGAAGATGTTGCTTAGCCTGGCAATGAAACGTCTGCAAGAAAACAACAAGGCTCAGAGAGCACCATGGATTCCAGAGATGAAAGATGGCTAGTGCGACAGACTGGGTTGAATGAAATAAGGGGGGGGGGGTCTCACTCTCCCTCACCAAAGGCCTGGGTGGAGAGCCAGGTCTTCACTGCTCTTCTGAACAGAGTGGGGCACATTTGGATCTCGGGGGAATCTCATTCCAGAGGGCGGGTGCTGCTACAGAAAAGTCACACTTCTGGGATCCCAATAGATGACATTGTTTAATCGAAGGAACCCAGAATGCACCAAGCCTGCAAGATCAGATAGGCTGGGCAGATACTATGGGAGACAGGTGGTCCTTCAAGTAACCAGGCTTTATGCTCTGTAGGGCTTTATAGGTAAGAACCAGCACCTTGAATTGCACCCAGAAGCAAACTGGCAGCCAGTGCAGTTCACGAAGCAGAGATGTTACATGGGCTTACTAGGGCATGCACATCACTGCTCGCACTGCTGCATTCTGGACCAGTTGAAGCTTCCAGGTGGTCTTCAAGGGTAGCCCCATGTAGAGCATAATTGCAGTAGTCAAGCCACAAGGTGACTGGGTTCCCCCGAACTAGGAAAGGGCACAGATGGCACACCACAGCTGCAACCTGCTCTTCAAGCAGCATAAAAGGTAGGAGGTCTCAACCCTCCCTTTCCAGAAGTCCTCTGGGTTTTATACACCTTGGTGTAGCTGCTTGGTAGTTAGTGCTGCCACCATCTCTCTTCTTGGGAGAAGCCTTTGCCTGGTATCCTAGCTCTTAACTCCAGCATGGAAGAGAGATAGGATTCCCACAGGAAATAAGAAAAAACAAAAATGTAACTTTTCCTTTTTAACTTTAGGTAGTCAAATGCAAAAAGAAGGAAGGATGGAATAAATAATACAGAGCTGATAAACCAACAGCATCCTGGAGGACTCTACCATAAAAAGTTAGAAAGCAGAATGTAAACTTGGGACAGATCCAAGGTGGGTGGGGTTTATAAAAATAATAAAGGCAGGATAGAAAATAAAATAAATAAAAATAAAATATGCTGTTCAAAGAGCCAAAGATATATATAGACATAGAATAACTGAGCCTGCACAAATATAATCAACTTCAGAGACAATTTTATCAGAGACAAAGATTATAATCAGCACCCACATTAAAGTGAATCAAAGATGCAAGTTCTTCACTAAAAATATTCCTTATTCCTCCCAGATGAAGGGTCTTTTAAGCAATCAATTTCTGCTTGCTTCTCCTGGATGTTCCCTGATTCTTGTAAATTGCAAACTAATATTTTAGCTCCCTTTTTCCTTTCTTCTGAGGTAATCATTGCCTGTAACAGATTTCCCTATCTTAGTTATTCCTGGATCTGAGCTTCAGATGATCCCTGAGGATTCCAGCTACTCTTTCTTGTGTTTCCCCAAAACTCTCCTTTTGTCTCTTGAGGCTTGGATCTGAAACAACCAAAAACTTTTCTATCAGAAGAAAACGGAGGAGAATCACTTTTCATCTACATGTTCCCAACCATGCTTCCGTCTATTGGAGGATGTCTGAACCATGGTCTTTGTGTCTAGCCTGAGAGTTGGCAGGCAATGAATGTGGAGGGAGGGCTTGCCCATCCACTACAAACTTGTATACTGACCTAAAATTATTTTTTGGGTGAAGGCACAATCTATAAAAGTATGTGCCAAAATGTGTATCAGAATAACCAAGAAATCTGAAACAAAGAAAATGGTCTGAAACACGTTTACATTAATGAGTTTAAAAGGAGCCTCAGGAAAGAAAATTCAGATGCTTCTTTCCAGACTGATCTCCTGTTTAAAACTTCTCTTTCTAAAGCGCTGTTCCATGATTCAGTTATTTAAGTCAACAAACATTTTATTAAAAATTAATTGCTGTTTAATTCGACAGAACTTACAAATATGTGAAAATATTTTCCCTTGGTTGTCACTGGATTTATTTAGATTTGTATTTTCATAACAGGATGAAAATCAAATTATCAAAATAATATGAATCTACAAAATAAATTAAAGTTTTTTAAAGAGTTATCTAAGGAGCTGTCACAAAGAAAGTAAGTTCAGGTCTAATATAATAATTAAGATACAGCAAACCAAGCCTTCTAGATTTCAAACAATAGTTCAGATGAATATTATTACAAATAAACATACATTATGTTTTTATCACTGTAATTAATAATTAAAATATTGTCTTAATAGATTATATTAATTGAACCAATACCTCATATATAGGCCGACCATATTTCCTTCAGACAAAAACGGGGTGGGGTCTTATGTAATATTCCGTATTCATGAAAAAGACAGGGATCTCCGCCCCCTGGTCCACGCAATTGGCTCCCGCCTGCAAACCCCGGCCCCGGTCAGTGTGATTGGCTCCCTCCTGCAAACCCCGCCCCCCGGCCCTTCTTTGCCGTGCACTGATAGGTGGGAGGGATTCCTCTTCCGGGCTGCCTCCAATCAGCAGCTCCGGCTCGGATCCTCCTTCTGCGCCATTCCCGCCGGGTTTAAAAAACAGGACAAATTTGAGATTGTTATGAAAACGACGCTTGAAAAATGCTTAAAAAACGGGACTGTCCCATTCAAAACTGGACGTATGATCAGCCTATTCATATATAAAAACCTGATTCGACTTATAATATCTTAAACAGGCTGTCGGGTGGCATTCTGCAGACACAATAAGAGTGGAGAAATATTGACGTTTCACCGCTCTTACCACCACAAGGTAGGCCTTAATAGCGGCTCTAGCTTGTCTTCGGTCGGATTCAGTCTTTGTCTTCCTCCAGCGGCGCTCTAGACATCACTTAACCCTCTTCAAAACCCTCAGATCCTCCGTGAACCACGGGGAGTGTCGGGTTCGATGGGGCAAGAGAGGTCGCACAGGCGCAATCCTGTCCAAGGACCCAGCCGCCTCCCTATTCCAGGCTGCGGCCAGGGCCTCTGCTGGACTGTGCAGCAGATCCTCGGGTATAACCCCCAGCTCCCTCTGGAACCCTGCCAGGTCCATCAGTTGCAAGGGGCGGACCAGTCTAATGGGTCCTGCCTCCCTGCGGAGGGGGGCGACGTAAGAGAATCTCAAGGACACCAGGGCGTGATCTGACCATGACAATGGGGACAGATGTAACTCTCCCCTCAGATCGCATTGCCACTGCTCTGACAAGAAAACCAAGTCCGGCGTGAGGCCACTGTCTCAAGTCGGGTCCCAAATAATCTGGGACAGGCCCATGGCTGCCATGGTAGCCATGAACTCCCGAGCCGCTTCCGAGGCACGCCCCAGGGACGGCAGATTGAAGTCCCCCAGAACCATAAGACTGGGGAACACCGCCGCCAACCCCGAGACAGCCTCCAGCAGCTCAGGCAGGGAGGTTGTTATGCAGCAGGGAGGCTGGTACAGTAACAACACTCCCAACTGTTCTCGAGAACCCAACTTGAAAAACAGGGTCTCACAGCCGGCCACTTGTGGAGCAGTGCCCCTGAAGGCCACTAGAGACTGTCGGATGACAACCGCCACCCCTCCTCCCTTGCCCTGGTGTCTCAGCTGGTGCCATACCTGAAACACAGCCGGGCACATCTCCGAAAGGGGCACCCCTCCTTCCGGGCCCAGCCAGGTCTCAGTGACACATGCCAGGTCTGCCCCCTCGTCCATGATCAAATTGCCTTATTGTTGACTGACCTGGCGTTAAGAAGCAGCAGCCAGAGACTGCTTCCCTAATATGGCTATACAGGTAGTCCTTGATTTACAACTATTCGTTTAACGACAGTCCGAAGTTACAATGGCCTCAGAATGGGTGCTTTATGGCCTGTAAAGCACTTCCAAGCATTGCAAAACGTCGCAATCACCCCCATGGTCACATGATCACATTTCGGCCGCTTGGCAACCGGCTTGCATTTACGACCAGTGCAGCGTCCTGCAGTCATGAGATTGCATTTTGTGACTCTTTTGCCGTTTTCCAAAGCTGGATTTGCTTAACGACTACAGTGATTCGCTTAGTGACCTGTGATTCGTTTAATGGCCACCGTAAAAATGGTTGTAAAATTGGGTCTGGTCTCGTGGTGACTTATGACCGCAACGACTTATGATGGAAATTCCAGTCCCAATTGTGGTCGTAAGTTGAGGACTACTTGTATATATTGCCTTCAAGTCAATCTTGACTCCTAGTGACTGCCTGACCAGTCCTGCAGTTTTGTTTTATTTCCAACCCAATAAGATGTTGGAAGAAATTATGTAAAAGGGCTCAGAGTCTTGTCTGTGTGTTATCAGCATAACTCTCCGAAAACTGAACAGAACAGGAGAAAAGCTGGAAAAAAGAAAGTTTGAGTTTGAAAATGAGCTGGATCAGGCCAGGGGCTGCCAAGAAAATCATTCCTCAGAATTTCCCCCAACACATCCCGATGGGAGAGCAGCTGGGCAGCCCCTCAAAGTGCTGGCAAACTTCCATTCTAAACTTCCCACCCTCCTTGGTCATGTCACGCTTCCCAGCACTCAATGCTTCCCAGTACTAAGCACACTTTTAATGAAGTCCTGAATCTGGTTTTGCTCTATGGACTTTTAAATTATTCAGATCTTTATTCAACATATGTCCTAGACTCCTATCCCACAAAACATTAGAAATAATCAGTGTGACAACCCTGGGATGAGAAAACCACAGGGTGACTATTTCCAGAAAATGTTAAGACTGATCTCTTTTCACCAATCTGTTCATATTTTGGACCATGTATTATTTTATGTTTCCCATCTATCTAGGCAAGGGAAGCAGAAATGGACAACTAAGCTGGGATTTTTAAGTCAGTAAGATTACATGGCTGCCTACAAGACTAGTCTTCTGAAATCACACCGACTTCTGGCCTCTACTACGATAATCTTAAGATAGGCAAGCACTCATTTGTATACACACATTATAAACAAACATGTTGATTTGTCTGTTCTAAGTAGATGTGTGGTGGGTGGAGATGCTAGGTAGAAAAGCATCCAAGAAATCAGTGCTCCTTATATTTCACTTAATAAGTGGCAAAGTATTTTCCTAAATGCACATGGATCACAAAAACTTTGGCCTTCAACATGTCCAAGAGCTTCAAAAGGCTACAAGAGCACTTCAACAGAAAATGGGTCTTGTTTCTGTCCTTCACAGGACAGGATAGTCGTTGCCAGCTAACTGTTACTTTTTTTAAAAAAAGGAAGCAGAGACAAGGTGGGTGTGGAGAGACAAAATGGGAAAAGACTGATAGCAGCAGTCAGCTTGAACTCAAGTATGAATAGAACCTTATTTCCTTCATACGTTTTGTTTCCTCAGTAATTCTATGTATATCAACCCTACCCACCAACCCCCGGCCCCATAATATTCATTCTCTTGTATCCTCTTAGTATGACTGTTTGTTTGTTTAATCAATTTGTAAAGCTGCCCATCACAACAAGTAACTCTGGGTGGTGAACAGTAACAAATACAATAAAAACAATTATATCATAGATACAAAAATTAAATACAAAATTTAAAATACTTAGCAGCCGAGAAAAACAATACAGCCAGGAGACGGGTGCTTTGTTTTATTCATACCCTGGCTGCCTAGCAAGTATTTATATTTTCTTGAAGCTGTGTATAACTTTACCAGTAAGATGACATTTCATAATGAGAAATAAATACTACAAATTTTAAAAATTCATTCCATATATAGAACTTCTGAATTGTTTTGAACATGTTGGATCTAATCTAACTTTTACAACGGCAGAATAAATATGGGGAGCAATCAGTTCAAGAGATGGTGTAACTACATACAGTATACATGGATAAATTAGTACAATTTAATTCAGTATCAACTCAGACTGAATGTTCCAAAGTGACCTCTGGGTCTGGGACTCCTTATCACTTTTTAAACAAAAAGAATCAGTTAAACCACAGTAAGACTCTGCATGAAGTCAATCCCAGCCATGAATCAAGTTAGACTCAAGAGCAAGTCAAATAAAAGCTAGAGGGCATACAAAGGGCAATGCCTCATAAATTTGTGACAGGTCAAGAGAGGAATCTGTAAGCATTTTTTAAAAATGAATTACCCCAAATATCCTAATTTGTATAGAAGACAAAACTATGAAAGAGTTTAGAATGGAAGGGAAAGGGAATTAATATGAAAATAATTTGTAATAGTTTCCCATCCCTCACTGTGTTCCATTTTGCAGTGAGAGGATATGTTTTTGCCCCGTGCTTTTGTTATTTACCAAAAATAACTATATTATTATACAAGTAAAATAAAAAGTACTTCTGTTGCTGCCAAGTTCAAGAAAGTTTTAGTGCATGGTTATAATGTATGGTAATGCATGTTCCTGAAATGTATTATATTTAAGCATCAGATGAAGAAAAATAGATTAAAACTAATTACTAACCCAGAGCTTTCCAAACTGTGTGTCGCGACACAAAAGTGTGTCGCCACACACAGTCTGGTGTGTCGCCACACAACCCGGAAGCGCTGATCATCATCAGCGCTTCCGGGTTTTCCTGCGGCGACACAACGGCGGCACACAAAAACCCGAAAGCGGCAGCAGCACTTCTGGGTTTTTGCGCGCTGCCGCAATGGCGGCACTTCCGGGTTTTCCCGCGGCGACACACCAACGGCGGTTGGTGTGTCGCCGCGGGAAAACTTTGGAAAGCCCTGTACTAACCACTAGCATAGTCTTCAGGAGACAAAGTTGGATTAAAAAAAGCATATGTGATGAAATAGGTTGTTGCATTAAAAAGGTGCCTCATAATAAAATAGTGGGCAAACAAAAACTATTAAGAACAGCAGCAGTACAACACACACACACACACACACACACACTAATTATGACTAGCTTCTGAAGACTTAACACCTTACTAAATACAGTAAGAAGATCTGAATGCTCACCACTTTTTTACTTGCTCATAAATTATCTTGACTTAGTAGTGACCTGGCCAAGTTTGTGAATATTATCAACTCTTCAGGGTGGTGAGAATTGCTTGTGAAAGATACCAGAAGGATCTCTATAAACTAAGTGAACAGTTAAAGACATGGCAAATGAGGTTTAGTTTAAGTAGGTGTAAACTGATACACATTAGGGCTCAAACTCATGGGGTCTGAGCTGACTGCAACTAGCCAGGGGGAAAAAATGCTAAGGTCATAGTGGACAGCTGAATAAAGATTTTGACTCAGTGTGCAGCAGGAATGAAAAAGGCAAATTCCATTGTAGGCTTCATTACGAAAGGGCCTGAAAATAAAACTGCCGACATTGTAATGCCCTTATACAGATGTATGGTACCTCTGCACTAGGAGTACTGTGTACCGTTCTGTTAGCTACATTTGAAAAAGGATATAATAGAGGTGAAAAAATTGAAGTAGAGGGGAACCAAAATGGGGGGGGGGGGAAGTTCGAACATTTGTGACTCTTCATCTTAGAAAAAAAGTGTGTTAGAAGTGGGGACACAACAGAAGTTATAAAATCATGCATCGCATGGAGAAAATGGACGAGAAGTTTTTTCTCGGTCTTGCAAATCAGTAGGACCAGATGCCACCTAATGAAGGTAACTAGAAGGAGATTTAGAACAGAGAAAAGGGAGCAGTTCTTCACACAGTGCATAATTACCCTGTGGAATTCACTACCCCAAGATGTAATGATGGCTACTAACTTCGGTTATGAGCCAGCATGCCTCCAAGCAGGGGAACAACGGCAGGAATGATCCAGAGGCATCTGGTTGGCCTCTGTGAGAAACAAAATGCTGGTCTAGGACGGGGCTTTGTGTGTTCCAGCAGGGCTATTTTGATGCTATTCTAATGCCCTGAGGCTGCAGCAGATTATCACACTCCTGGGAATATAAAAAAAATCCCTTCTCACCCCTATGGGTGGTATGTGTCTTCCTCAACCTCGGGTCCTCTACCAGAGGCCTGGGAGTTTGAGGGTTCTGCGCAGTATCTTAGCTGTTCCTAGCACTGCACTCTTCTGGACAGAGAGCTCTGATGTTGCTCCTGGGATCTGTTGGAGCCACTCTCCAGCCCTGAGTGCTCCTACCACCACTGGGACCACTTTGGCCTTCACTTTCCACATCCTCTCTAGTTCCTCCTTCAGGCCCTGGTACTTCTCCAGCTTCTCATACTCCTTCTTCCTGATGTTGCTGTCACTTGGCACTGCTACATCTATTACCACCGCCGTCTTCTGGTCCTTGTCTACTACCACAATGTCTGATTATTTATTAATAAAACTCGCCAAAAACCAACAGGCAACTATCCTAAGTGCTTACGCACTAACACTAGATGCAGATGAGGATATCAAGGAAAAATTTTATACCCAGCTGGACACCATCTTATCAGAGATACCAAAGAAGGATAAAATTATCCTCCTGGGCGATTTCAATGCAAGAGTTGGGCGTGATTTTGATTTGTGGCCAGGGATCATTGGGAAAGAAGGAGTTGACAACAGCAACACGAATGGAATCTTACTTCTGACTAAATGTCCAGAGCATAACTTTGTCATTACTAACACACTCTTTTGCCAGAAAAATAAATTTAAAACATCATGGAAGCACCCACGGTCGAAGCACTGGCATCTTTTAGATTATGTAATTGTCCGTGCTAGAGATCGCCGTGATGTACTTCTCACCAGAGCCATGACGAGCGCCGATGACTGCTGGACAGACCATCGATTAATTCGATCCACGATGGCCATAAAGATTGTCCCTCATCGTAGGCTCCAAGGAAGAAAACCAAGGCGTAAAATGAATACACTGGCCCTTCAAGATCCTATTAAACGAGCTTGCTTTCAATCAACTCTCAAGGAACATCTGCCTATGGAACTTCCTGAAAATGTTGAGGAACACTGGATTAAATTGAAGACTTCTATTATTTCAGCCTGTGAACAAACTATCGGATACCAGACTAAGAGACATCAGGACTGGTTTGATGAGAACGATAGTGAGATTGAACATATTATTGACAAGAAAAGGAAAGCCTTCCGGATATGGCAAAAAGATATTAACTGTGCCGTTAAGAAAAAAATCTACGCCAGTGCAAAGGCAGAAGTCCAAAGAAGAACTAGAGAACTTAAGAACATATGGTGGATAAAAAAAGCCCAAGAAACCCAACATTTTGCAGATGCTCATGATGCACGGGGCTTTTTTAATGCCATAAAGGCCATCTATGGACCAACAAACCATGGTACAAATCCCTTACGCTCAGTAGATGGTGCTAAACGTCTAAAGGACAAAGAGTCTATTGCACTGCGCTGGAAAGAGCATTACTACAATCTCCTTAATTGTCACTCTACTGTGGCTGATGAAGACTTCTTGCAAATCCCGCAAAAACAAATAAGAAATGAGCTTGCGGTACCCCCTAGTTTGGAGGAAGTCAGTAAAGCCACTAAACAAATGAAAAATAACAAAGCTAGTGGACCTGATGGGATTCCTGCTGAAGTCTTTAAAGAAGGCGGGCCTGAACTTACACAACAACTTCATAAGCTCATCGAAAAAATCTGGATGAGGGAGGAGATTCCAGCAGACTTTAGGGATGTCATAATTATCACTATCTTTAAAAAGGGTGATAGAACAGACTGTGGAAACTATCGAGGCATCTCCCTTCTAGCCACAGCAGGCAAAATCCTGGCAAAGATCATCGCAAACCGTCTCCTATCTGTATCAGAAGACATCCTCCCTGAAACGCAAAATGGCTTCCGCCCTTCCAGGGGAACAGTGGATATGATCTTCACTGTACGACAGCTTCAAGAAAAATGCAAGGAGCAAAACCGCCCTCTGTACATGGCGTTTATTGATCTGACTAAAGCTTTTGATACTGTAAATCGTACTGCTCTCTGGACCATCCTTCTGAAAATCGGATGCCCTGATAAATTTGTGAACATCTTGCGGTTACTCCATGACAACATGATGGCAACAATCCTGAATAACAATGGCTCTCAAAGCGATCCATTTAAAGTGGAATCCGGCGTTAAACAGGGATGTGTTATTGCTCCAACCTTATTCGCTATCTTCATCGCTATGATTATACACCTTGTTGAAGAGAAACTTCCTACTGGTGTAGAAATTATATATCGAACAGATGGAAAGCTTTTTAATCTTAGTAGGCTGAAAGCAAAAAATAAGGTAATTGCAACTTCTGTTATAGAACTTCAATATGCCGATGATAACGTAGTCTGTGCACACTCCGAGCAAGATCTTCTAACTATCCTAAACATCTTTGCAGAAGCATATGAAAAGCTCAGCCTCTCGATTAACATTAAAAAAACCAAAGTGCTTTACCAGCAAGTTCGAACCAATCCCTCTGCAGCGCCATCAATCCAGCTTAAAGGTGTGTCACTAGAAAATGTCGACCACTTTTCTTATCTCGGCAGCCATCTATCTACAAAAACCGACATCGACGCTGAAATTCAGCATCGCCTGAGCTCTGCGAGTGTAGCTTTCTCCCGAATGAAGCGTAGAGTGTTTGAGGATCGGGACATTCGCAGGGAGACCAAAATGCTTGTTTACAAAGCCATTGTACTACCAACCCTTCTGTACGCCTGTGAAACATGGACCCTCTACAAACGCCACCTCCAACTTCTTGAAAGATTCCATCAACGCTGCCTCCGAAAAATTCTGCAAATTACTTGGGAAGATAGGCGGACTAATGTTAGCGTATTAGAAGAAGCGAAAACCACCAGCATTGAAACAATGATCATCCAACATCAACTTCGCTGGACCGGTCATGTTGTTCGAATGCCTGACCATCGTCTTCCAAAGCAGCTACTTTACTCCCAACTTAAGAATGGAAAATGGAATATTGGTGGACAGCAAAAGAGATTCAAAGATACTCTCAAAGCTAATTTTAAAAAATGTAATATCAGCATTGAGAACTGGGAAGCCCTAACTCATGAGCGTTTCAATTGGAGGTCATCCTTTATTAACGGCGCTATGGACTTTGAAGAAGCACGAGTACAGGGCGAAAAGGAGAAAAGAGCTAAAAGGAAGGCACGTCAGGCAAACCCTCATCATGACCGTCTCCCCCCCGGAAACCTATGCCCTCATTGTGGGAGGTTGTGCGGATCCAGAATTGGCCTTTATAGCCACTTACGGATCCACCGTTAAAATTTTACCTTTGGAAGACAATCTTACTCGGCTACGAGTGATCGCCAATGATATTTATTAATATTAATATTTATATTTATATTTATTTAATATCAGTCAATCAATCAATATATAATATTTATTGATTGATATTATGTATTTATTTATTTTTCTATAGCTGCCCATCTCAACAAGTGACTCTGGGCGGCTTAGGTAAAGGTAAAGGTTCCCCCCGCACATTTGTGCAGTCGTGTCCGACTCTAGGGGCCGGTGCTCATCTCCGTTTGTTAGCCGAAGAGCCAGCGTTGTCCAAAGACGCTTCCACGGTCATGTGGCTGCATGACACACGTGGAACGCTGGGCAGTTTACAATCATAAAAACCATAAAACAGTCAATATAAGTAAAAACAATTAAACAGTTCAAAATCAATATATATGGTCGCCAAGTAAACCATGCATAGATGTTAGTATAGCCAAGAAATGGGGCCCTTAACACACTCAGGGCCCCAGGCCCGGGCACATAACCAGGTCTTCACAGTCTTACGGAAGGCCAACAGGGTCTGGGAATAAAATGTTGTATATTAATTTATAAATAGAAAGAATAAACTACAAGTAAATGAAGGTTATGTGCCAATTAATAACAGTTCTATTTAAATCTTTATAATTTCCCAAAACACTTGGTTCCTTTCACACCAGCTACATACACAATACAGGATAGATTTCTATTTATTCTTTTATGTTACGTATCTGATGAAGCAATTCTGCAGCATGTGATTTATTACTGTACAGAATTTCAGGCTACTTGAAAGCAACAAGTATACTACATTACAATGCCAAACAAAGTGCTTAGTATAGACATCTGTGAAAACATGGACATATAAGAAGCCAGTGGCAAGCTTTTAAAGATACATATGAATCTGTATTCCCAAAACATGGCTGAGATAAAATGTTAAGCACTCTGTACAACTCAATCTGGGATTGCAGTTTTATTCTAAGTTTTACTTCTGATTTAATGTACTTCTGTACATTCTAATTCAAGAAAATCGGAGATATCAAGGGAACGTTTTGTGCAAAGATGGGCATGATAAAGGACAAAAAAGGCAGGGACCTAGCAGAAGCAGAAGAGATTAAGAAGAGGTGGCAAGAATACACAGAAGAACTATACAAGAAAGATCTTAATGTCCCTGATAAATATGATGGTGTGGTCACTGACCTTGAGCCGGACATCCTAGAGCAGTACTTTCCAAAGTGCCGCCGTTGGCGACACACCAACGGTGGTGGTGGTGGCGGCACGGGGGCATGCGGCGGTGGTGGTATGGCGGTGGCGGCCTCGCTAAAATGCGGAAGCGCTGATGGTGCGCCGCTGCCGCCGTGCACACTGCCGCCCCCGCACTCGCCCCCGCACCACCACTTCATGACACACTAAACTGTGTGTTGCGACACACTAAAGTGTTGCGACATACAGTTTGGAAAGCTATGTCCTAGAGAGTGAAGTCAAGTGGGCCTTAGGAAGCATTACTAACAACAAAGCTAGCAGAGAAGACAGTATCCCAGCTGAGCTATTTAAAATCCTAAAAGATGATGCTGTTAAAGTGCTGCACTCAATATGACAACAAATTTGGAAAACTCAACAGTGGCCACAGGATTGGAAAAGGTCAGTTTACGTTCCAATTCCAAAGAAGGGCAATGCCAAAGAATGTTCAAACTACCATACAATTGCGCTCATTTCACATGCTAGCAAGGTTATGCTCAAAATCCTACAAGCTAGGCTTCAGCAGTATGTGAACCGAGAACTACCAGAAGTGCAAGCTGGGTTTCGAAGAGGCAGAGGAACTAGAGATCAGATTGCCAACATTCGCTGGATCATGGAAAAAGCAAGAGAGTTCCAGAAAAACATCTACTTCTGCTTCATTGACTACGCTAAACGCCTTTGATTGTGTGGATCACAACAAACTGTGGCAAAGTCTTAAAGAGATGGGAGTACCAGACCACCTTACCTGTCTCCTGAGAAACCTGTATGCGGGTCAAGAAGCAACAGTTAGAACCGGACATGGAACAACCGATTGGTTCAAAATTGGGAAAGGAGTACGACAAGGCTGTATATTATCACCCTGCTTATTTAACTTATATGCAGAGTACATCATGAGAAATGCCGGGATGGATGAATCACAAGCCGGAGTTAAGATTGCCGGGAGAAATATCAACAACCTCAGCTATGCAGACGATACCACCCTAATGGCAGAAAGTGAAGAGGAACTAAAGAGCCTCTTGATGAGGGTGAAAGAGGAGAGTGCACAAGCTGGCTTGAAACTCAACATTAAAAAAACTCAGATCATGGCATCTGGTCCCATCACTTCCTGGCAAATAGAAGGGGAAGAAATGGAAGCAGTGACAGATTTTATTTTCTTGGGCTCCAAGATCACCGCAGACAGTGACTGCAGCCATGAATTTAAAAGACGCTTGCTCCTTGGGAGGAAAGCTATGGCAAACCTAGACAGCATATTAAAAAGCAGAGACATCACCTTGCCAACAAAGGTCCGTATAATTAAAGCTATGGTTTTCCCAGTAGTAATGTATGGCTGTGAGAGTTGGACCATAAGGAAGGCTGAGTGACGAAGAATTGATGCTTTTGAACTGTGGTGCTGGAGAAGACTCTTGAGAATCCCTTGGACTGCAAGGAGGTCAAATCAGTCAATCCTAAAGGAAATCAACCCTGACTGCTCATTGGAAGGACAGATAGTGAAGCTGAAGCTCAAATACTTTGGCCACCTAATGCGAAGAGAGGACTCACTGGAAAAGACCTTGATGCTGGGAAAGACTGAAGGCAAAAGGAGAAGGGGACGGCAGAGGATGAGATGGTTAGATAGCATCACCGATGTAATGAACATGAATTTGAGTAAACTCCAGGAGACATTGGAGGACAGAAAGGCCTGGCATGCTATGGTCCATGAGGTCACGAAGAGTCGGACACGACTAAACGACTGAACAACAACAACAACATTCTAATTGTCCAATAATATCCTAGACAGAAGATGCTTATATTCTAAAGAAAAGCCTTTTTAATGCATTTTACTTTCAAATTATATTGCCAAAATCCCAACAATCTTAAACCAGAAAATAAAATACTCTTATAGAAAGAACAAAACTTAGCTAAAAAAAAATAGGGATTTGCTACCCCAGGATTATATCTGAATTATATTTATATAACTTGATTCTTGTCTTTTGTTGCAGGTCTGAAGTAGGAAATTTATGGCCTGTGGCTACATTTGAACTTTAGCTTAACTTCACCCATACCTATAGAGCAGTGTTTCGCAACCTTTGCAACTTTAAGATGTGTGGACGTCAACTCCCAGAATTCCCCAGCCAGCCAGCATTCCCTTGCTGGCTGGAGAATTCTGGGAGTAAAGCATGACAGATATAAGAAAAAAACATTTCATTTTGCAATAAGAGAGCTTCTTAAGTAAAACTTTCATGATTCTTAAAGGGAAAAAGTAGAGAAATTTGAGAATAAAAGTCAAGTAGCAATTCAAACAACTGCTAAATGCATGACTTAAAATAGATAGGGGGCATTAACCTCTCTGTATTTCAGAGGCAGATTTTTAAAAAAAATCTTTGTTGGCGCACATCAAACCAAAAGGAGAAGATTCATTCTGTCAAGACAGGCAAACAAGGAAAAAATAAAGAAAAGAGACAGCAGCTATCATTTGAGATTTATACCAATGACAATCAAGTATTTGCTTTGCCCTGGGGATGTCAGCAGGTGCAGCTAATCAGGCAAAGTTTATTACTCGGCTGGAATGAGTTGTGTTCCAGCAGGGGAACATGATTTAAGTTGGTAATCATTAGATCAGGCCTGCCAATTTGAAAGTATGATTCCTTAACCCATGGTGAAGAGACGCACATCACTGTGTGTTTAATAATGAACCATAACTGTGCATTAGAAAAACCAACACACACAGTTTTCACAAAGTTAGTAACCATATAATGTGGCAATTGATAGCAAAAAAACCCCCATAAAATATTATGTTCATTTTAAAAATACAAACAATTTAATATTCATCATGCTTATGAATGCTGGTTATTCAGTTATAATTCAAAGGATGAAACTGATAACTTTTCTATTCTTAGTTTAAAAAAAATTCTGTACGACTTCCTATTTCACTCAGCATTTTGGCATGCGAAATTGTGCTTAAATAGTCAGACTGGATACCTGACTTTATATACTGTAAATGTTGAATTGCACTTTATACTTGTAAAGCATTTGACAACCTTTTCAGTATTGTTCAATCTTAGTAGTTCATTTCTACTAAGTCTTTGTTCAACATTCCTTCCCTGTGAAATTGCTGTTAGGGCAATATGGGTTCAGATGCCCTAAAGGACAGTTTTTCTTGTGGTTTGATGGGGGAGAGTGAAATTTCCTACATGCCAAATGAAATCTAGTTGAGGCTAGACTGATTATAAGAAGTGTGTAAAAGCCTTCTCCATGGCTGCACCCAAACTGAGAGTTCTAGTCCCGCCTTAGGCATGAAAGCCGGCTGGGTGACCTTGGGCCAGACACTCTCTCTCAGCACAACTGACCTTGCAGGGTGGTTGTTGTGGGGAAAATAGGAGGAGGAAGGAGTATTAGGTATGTTCCCTGCCTTGCGTTATTTATAAAAATAATAAAGGTGGGATAAAAATTAAATAAACTAACTAACTAACTAACTAAAATTAACTCTGTGAATTAATATTTGCCTCTATTCCTCTGTTGCTACTAAAATATTTTACTCAGCAAGGTACTGATTTCTCTGGTTAGGCTTTAATATTGGAGCCTGCTACTATCTGCTGCAGTAATATTTTATTACTTTTTAATATTTTAAATGGTGCAAGCAACATATACTTTTAATTGTGAATTGATGGAGTGTACATTTTATAAAATAAAATTACAGTAACACTGTACAAAGCTTTTATTCAGAATATGAACAAATAACTATATATTTACTTAAATAGCCAAAACTGATTTGCAATTCGCTGGAAATACAGAAATCTGCCATAGATAAAGTTATTTTAACCAAGCACAATAACATTCATTCAATTCATATCTCAGTGGCAAGGTTTTCAATATCCTTTTGTTCCTGAAAACAAACATGTGCACAAATAATCTTATTAACCAAACAGACCAGTGTATTGAATAGTGTTACTAACCAGGTGCAGAATTGAATTCCAGGTGCAGAATGTACACTGAAGTAGATGAGCAACACAGTCTTTCTAGGGAGAGAAATAACAACGGCACCAAGGTTACAACCATTTGTTCAGCGACTGTTTGAAGTTACAACGGTGCTGAACAAAGGGACTTATGACCTGTGCCCAAAGTTACAGCCGTTGAGTGCCCCCACAGTCACATGATCAAAATTCAGGCGCTTGGCAGCCCGCCTGCACTTATGACTGCAAGGGCGCTGCAACTCCCCTCACCTGCCTATCTCCCCCCATCTATGCCCTTTTGGCCTGCTGCCCTTGTCAGCAGCCGGAGGAAAGAGATGGCGAAGGCCAGCTGGGGCGGTAGAGCGCAGGGCGGCAGTGGCCTCAGAGTGCAGGGTGGCGAGGGTGACTGCAGCTGGGACTGGGCTGCAGCGGCTGCGGCTTCCCAGGACGTGGCAAGCAGCCCCAGAGCCGCGCAGTTCTGGGGCTGCTTCCCGCCCCACATGGCAGTGTGCAGGGTGGCCAAAAGGGCAGAAATGGGGGGGATACGTGGGTGGGGGGAGTTGGAGGCAGTCTCTTACCTTACTGAGGCTCGGGGCTGGGAGGAACCAAGCCCGGAATGGCTTGGGGTGGGGTAGGTACTCACTTAACGAGCCGTGATTCTCAGTTAATTACGGCAACGGGGAGTGCCAGGATTGCAGTCGCTAAGCGATGCGGTCATGTGACATCTCGCTTTACTACCACATCGCTTAGCAATGGAAATTCCGACCCCAATTGTGGTCACAAGTTGAGGACTACCTGTATTGACATACTAAATAACACATGTTTCTTGTACGCAGATCATACCCATAGGCTTCTGCATAGCCTTCTTGTCCCAAACAATGTATTGGGATAATTGTTCCCAATAAAACCTGATTCAGCAATTACACACCATACACACACACATGTGCGCATGTATATATGTATGTATGCATGCATGCGTGCGTGCGTGTGTGTGTGTGTGTGTGTGTTGGAAAACATTCTGGGGAAGGGATGAACTTTCAGGAATCTAATAATTTTTTCTACTAGGGTACCTTTGAGTTCCTACCAATCATAACAAGTTGGAATAATTTTTTTAAAAATGGCCATCACATTTTCCAAACCAAAACATCAGAGATAAGTGGATAACATATTGCAGCATATTATATTAAATTGCATCTGGATTTCATCTGGGCTAGAAAAATGATTCCCCCAAGCACTTTTGAACTGGGATTAATAAAAGCCAATCTTCTGGAGAAAAATGATGCTGAGTTTCATAATTCATTGCTCTGTAATACCAATTTCAGTTACACAGAATGTTCACTTAAAAATGACCTGAACATTGCAACATCTGAGTTCTTCCTTGATTTGGATTTTAGTCTGAGATTTTTAAAAGGCCACCCTTTCTTTTAAAATCATCATTTGCACCAAACGGATTCCAAGTTACTTGCTTCTTCATCCACAGCAATTAGGAGAAAGAGTTGGCCCGCCCTTCCTTTTTCTTTCTCTTCATTGTCAGTCTTCCCTAGAAACTGGAGTTCAGAAAATTCAAAGAGATTCTGATTCATGAAGACGGGAAGAAGAAGGAAGAACAGGAAAAGAGAAAAAAAGTAAAACAATGGGAAACTGACCTACTTAGACCCTACCATCATACAAGGAGAAACAAAAATATGCAGTAACCATCATAGGCAGCAGCTACCAGATAAATAGGTTTGGTAACTCACAGGGGAGGCTAGTAATTAGAAGCAATTTAGAACTCAGTGAGGAAAAATAATTAGAAACTTCTGCATCCGAAGTCTGTCCGCTATTTGTCACAACTGCTGACTCCAGTCTAAAACCTCATCCATCTCTATGATGAACTACTTTTCCAAATAGGCAAGCACTGGGTTTCATAAAATATTAAGCTGGGAACTCAGAAAAATAAGTAGAATACCTTCAGTACAGTATAGATCAGAAATTATGTCTGTATGATTACTACTTAAAAAAGATATAATTCAGAATTGGCCAAGTATGTGACAATTCTTAAGGCTGTATGAATGAAACAAAGAAAGCACCCACTAACCCAAGTTAAAAGTAGCTTTCCCAGGATGTTGAAATCTGCTAGAAGTTCATTCCATCCAACACTTAAATAAATTACAGATAGAAAAGCAGTATTAATGTAACTATTTCAAAAAGGTATAGAAAAGTAGTACTAATATTGATTCTACAGTTTGCTTATCTTTTCCAGGCAAATTCCAAATTTAACTCACTATAACAGCCTAAATCAAATTAAATTACACTCTTGCAAACCACCATAAATCTAGCCTATAGTTTTAGCATGTCCAAGTTAACATTCGTTGTCTATACAACATAATTATCTAAACTATCCATGCGATTATGGCATCACATAGCAAACCAGAAGTAGTTATTACTTTGGAATTTTAAGCAATTGCTAGCATTAAAGTCTCTCTCTCTCTCTCTCTCTCTCTCTCTCTCTCTCTCTCTGTGTGTGTGTGTGTGTGTGTGTGAGAGAGAGAGAGGGGGGGAGGGGGGGAGGGGAGGGGGGGGGAGGGGAGAGGGAAGGCAATGCAAAACATTTCCTACACTATTGCAGATTTTACAGCAGAAGGATTTCCATCTGCCTAAACCACATGGCTGCCAACACCCATTGGTCCTCTGTGCCAAATTTGAATTAGAAAGGTGGCAAAGATCAATCCCAGTACAATGCAGCTTCAAAGAAGTGGGGCCTATTCTTGGAGCATCTTAACGCAGCAGCATCCTCTCCCCTGGCCAAAAATGCTGAACCATGGATATTTCTGTCCCAATCTAATGTTAGAAATATGACTAAGATGTAATTATGTTATTTTAATAAAAATACTGTCCTCTGTTTTCTTGTGCATTGTAATGTTATTTCTGAAATAACAAATTTCTCTTACATCTGAACTAAGAAACTGACTTAAACTTATTTACTGTATATTGTAAAATGTAATTTTAATTCAGTTTACATGCCAGGAGTGTTCTTAAAGTTTAAATCACAGATCAGACATAAAATAAACTGTGATTTAAAGATTGTACCAGTAGTACATTAAGAGAAGAAAGATAAGGACAAGACCTATCATAATGTTTGATTAAACCAGAAAATCAGGAGTTGCTGATTGTTTTCTTTCTTTGATATGATTTGATACATAAGGTGCCCAAATCATGCATAGCAACTCGGGGTGGCTAACATAGGATTAAAAAAAAAAAGAACCAGTAACAAAAGAACACAAAGACACACCACAATACTACACAACCAAAGCCAAACCACAACATATTCCAACCTGAACCTGTTACAAGCCAAGCTCATCCAACACTTTGGCCCAATGCCAGAGGAAAAAACAAGTTTTGAAGGACTTATGGAAGGCCAACAGGATCAGAGCCATTTGAATCTCTAGCGATAAGCTGTTCCAAAAGGCAGGTCCTGCAACAGAGGAGGCACGCTTCCTGGGTCCTGCTAGATGACATGGCTTCATAGAAGGGACTCAGAAAGTATTTACCCTGCTAGATCTTGTGGGATGGGCAAAGACAATCAGAGACAGGCGGTCCCACAAATAACCCATTCCTGTGCCATGAAGGGCTTTATAGGTAGTAACCAGCAACTTGAATTGCACCTAGAAGCCTATGGGTAGCTAATAGTGGTGTTTCTTGGGTGTATCCGGGTGTACCCATAACTATCTGCACCACCGCACTGTGGACCAACTGCAGCTTCTAGATGGTCTTCAAGCACAGCCCATGTAGTAAGCTGCAGTAGTCCAAATGAGAATTGACCAGGGCATGAGTGACTACGAATAGGGCCTCCTGGCCCAGGAAAGGGCTTAATTGGTATAGAAGATAGATTTGCACAAAGTCCCTCTTGGCCACAGTTGCCACCTGCTCTTCCAGCTAAGAGTCCAAGAAAAACTCCAAACTGTACATCAGTTCTGTAAAGTTGAAAGATCCCCAGAATCAGAGGACCCCAAAAATCTACAGCCACTTGGTCTTGCTTCGGTTAAAATAAATCCTGTTCTTCCCATTGGCCTCCTCCCCCTAGCTGCTTCCAAACACTGGAGAAGAACCTTGATGGCATCACTTGCTTGACCCAGGACAGAGCTCTATAGTAAGTATCATCAGCTGATGATACCTGACTGTGCCAGTGAATGATTCACTCAGAGGTTTCATATAGATGTTAAATAACAACAAATAAAGTATAGAGGGTCTAGCTCTAGATCTCTCTCCTACTACCAACACTGATTGGAATCGGCCTCAGAGGAAGGAGGAGAACCACTTCAACACCACGCCTCTCTTTCCTAACCCTTGATTCCAGGAGGATACTAGGATTAATGGCATAGAAACCTGCTAAGACAACAAAAAAGGCCTGAGTAGAAACATCTCCCCCTCCCTATATGGCTCAGGGCCTGCGTATCTTCGGAACCACCTTTTCCCAATAGTTTCTGTTCATCCTACGATGCAATGCGCGCAGCCCAGGCTCCGGGACCCGGCCAGAGGGAGGACACGCAGGCTTCCCGGGACGGAGGGGGAGGCCTCCCTTTGCCACGCTCTGCCCGCTACTCTGGAGGAAGCCTCCGCCGCCCACCTCCCCCTGCAGCATTCGCGGAGCTTGGAGGAGCCTGTACCGCAAGCGGCAAAGAGGCCGCCGGTCTCCATCTCGGTTCCGCCCGGTGGGGCGTGCAAGCCCGGGGCGCCCTCGGGACTCGCCGCTGACTAACGGACTGCGCGGCCGGCGGCAGCTGCTCGCATCCGTCCCCGCCCCTGCTTCGCTGCAGCCAGAAGTGCTCCCGCGGGCGCCCCCTCTTGGACGGCGCCGCAACTGCAGCTTTGATCAGGGATGCGAACGAATCCTCGAAAGAGCGCGCGGAGAGGCTGATCCCCCTGCTGCCTTCCAGCGCGTCTGGGCCTCGCGGAGGGAAGCAAGCAGGCAGGCAAGCGGGTGGGGCGGCCCGGGCCTCCTCCTCCTCCTCCGGCGGGAGCAGAGGAGCGGCTGCCCGCCTCGTTTCCCCCCCCACGGCCGCTCTTCGCCACAGATCCCACTGGAGCTGATCTCCCTGGACCCCGGGCAGCTGGGCCGGGTGGACGCCGTCTCCCTGCAGCAGCAGCAGCGGAAGGAGCGTGCAGAGAGGCTGGTACCTGCCCGAGCAGGTGGGCGCTGGTGGCGCTCCGCTGGCCACTCTGGGAGGGCGGGGCGGGGCAGGGCGAGACACAGCTCTTCCGGGCATGCGGGCGCTGAGTCCCTGCCCCCCTCCCCCCAGCGGGGGCTGAAGGGCCGGGACTCGGCGGGCGGGCGGCTGAAGCGGAGGAGGAAGGTGGCAGCCGAGCAGCAGCGGGTGAGTCCCCTGGCGCTCCCCGTTCCTCCCCTGCCCCGGCTCCGCCCTGGCTCCTTGGTTCGGAACAGCTTGGCTGCCGAGGCAGAGGCGCAGCTGGAGCCCCCGCAGCCCGCAGATCGGCGCTGGATCACTTCCGGAAATAGCGGGGGGAGAAGGCCGGCCGCCTTTTGCAGGCAAGGAGGGAGGGGCGGGAAGCCGGTGGGGGGGGGAAACTGCTACATGGGCCCTCCCACCCGCCCCAATAAGCCATGTGATTGGCTGCCGCCCGCAAACCCCGCCCCCTTCCACGTGATTGGCCCCCGCCTGCAAACCCCGCCCCCTTCCACGTGATTGGCCCCCACCCGCAAACCCCGCCCCCTGGCTCTCGAGCATTTCAAAATGTGCACGAGCATGTCAAAATGGCTCCCGGCATAAAAAGTTTGCCGACCCCTGGTCTAGGATGCTCAAAATGAACTATTGGGAAATATTAATGGGTTCATTTCAAGATTTGAAATTTGTGAGCATCCTAGCCAAAGCTAAATCCAAAGATGCTAGGGAATTTCTGGAAGCTTGACATTCAGACAAATCAGCCATTAATAGTTCTCAGTTCTTATGTTATATGTTCTTCATGGCACAGGAATACTATCTATTTTGTATACTATTGTATACAAAATAAAAATTGTCACATATGATACCCACAAGCCAAACATGAGTGCTTAAAGCAATCTTCAATAGTACACTTTATACAGTAATTCAAACATACGCTAAAATCAAGGGTACATGTGGACCACCTCAAGTATTTTGAAACAAGCATACCCCATTACTCAAACTTTAATAATCACAATAAAAATAATAACTTTTTAAAAATTAATGAACTGCCATCCCTATCATTACCAGTAATTCAGGTTTTTACAGATGCTTTCCAATTACAGGGGAAAATAGTCCTCTCATTCTACCCCTTCCTGTGCTCTGTACAATAGGCTTCTTTATTTTACATAAGTCAAGTATACAATAATGCTACCTCCCTACCCCCAAATCAATGAAGTATGTTCATTCCCACATCTTTCTCCGTTCCTTCACTGGCTGAGTATGTGAACTCTCATTAAAGGGAAAACTAGCCCTTGCAAGAAAATCTAATGAAAATGTAATTAACAAAAGAGAACATAAATCTTAAATGAACAATACATTACATACTGATACGTAATATATCACATAAGTACATTTGTTTTGCCAGATTTGTTATCCCTTTCAGATTTAAAAAAAGTCAACCACCCACAAAAAAAAGGCTTTAAACATTTTCAAATACAAGCAACAAAATTCAAGGAAATAAGCTAACATCTGGGTAACACACATGTAGTACTGCGGCTTGTAGCACATTTGGTTAAATGTCCTCTCCTTGTATTCTTACTTTTAGCCTTACACACAATCCAAATTTATTTCAATCCAACTTCATGTAAACCTTATGACTTAACTTAATACTCAGTATAACAGCTAGGAAAAAAACAAAAAAAGAACATTGACTTGCCAGCATCTTTCTAGTGCCTATTCTACATGTTAGGTTTAAACCACAGGATTGCTGAAATATATAATTCACTTTAGTTTTTCAGATACTCTTGGAAACAAAATGGGTTACAAATTACTAAGGACAACTTGGCTATTTTTAGCCACACGCAATGTTACATAGGAAAGGATGCGTCACAAAGGATGGTATTGGCCCCTTCTTCATTTACTTCATAATTTTAGGAAGTTCAACTTGCAGTTTAGGCATTCCAAGAATAAGGATCTTACAATGAACAGCATTGGGAAAATGAACTATTGGGAAATATTAATGGGTTCATTTCAAGATTTGGCATACCAGCCCTTATTCTAAGGGGAGTAAGATACATACTGTATATCTGTTTTTACATTGGATTCTATAAGTAAATTCTTAAGTCATGCTAATCTCTGTTAACGTTTCTTAGAAGAAATCTCAAAGATTAAGGTTGAAAAGTAATTCATTGGATAATTTTATGAATAACTGAGCTTTATGCCTAGGTGTTCTCTGATCCAAGTCTATTATACTACCACACTGTTTCTGATCTGGATTCAGGGAAAGGAATCTTTATTTCTTAGTTATTTTTCAAAAAAGAAATCATCATACATTTCCTTTATTCACATTACTCAGACCTGTCATTCTTAACTGGGGTTATTTTGTAATCTCCCATTTCTAGCCTGAAGGTTAGTCTGCTTGACGGGGACATTATTACAGTTGGAAGCACAACGGAAGTCTTCTGAGTGTTTCTAACACTATGGCAGAGTTGCTTTCGAGTTCTTCTACCACAAATCTCTGAGCTCATAGACAGACCTTATAAAGTAATCATCACAGGAAACAAGGTAATATTACTCATCCATATCAGTTTTCTGGAGATGAATCAGTGCACAAGGCATGGCAAAATCCAGGTTTGGTCATGGATATTTTCAATATATGCTAAATTTAAAATGTCTACATAGGATACAAACATGGACTTCAAAAAAATTGACCATAGAAATAGTGCCAAGATTACCATTGCCCAATATAACCTTATTACATATATGGTATTAGCCAGTCATGAATGTTTACTTGTAGAGGACTAAACAATAAAAAAATTCTAATGCTATGAGTACCTGGTTCTTATTATGAACTTCCTTGTACAGAATATACAAGGGTTAGGGTATTGACCTAATATTAACTTAATATTAACCTTATCTTTCAGAAGTTTCCATTTTATGAATTACCAAATTGCTTTACTGTCAATCACCAAACTTTTTTTTTCCAAGTTTACCCTCTAAATGATCCAGTTTTTTTAAAAAAAGATTTGACAAAACGTATCTCCAGTTTGCCAGAAGTCTAAATTTTCCATTTTTAAATTCAGTTTACAATTTGATATATGATTTCTGAAGTTTGGCTGACTGAACACATTTGGAGTTAAGAGAGCCAGTTTGGTCTAGTGGTGAAGGCTCCAGGCTAGAAACCAGGAGTCTGTGAGTTCTAGTCCCGCCTTAGGCATGAAAGCCGGCTGGGTAACCTTGGGCCAGTCACTCTCTCTCAGCCCAACTCACCTCACAGGGTTTTTGTTGTGGGGAAAATAGGAGGAGGAAGGAGTATTAGGTATGTTTGCCGCCTTGAGTTATTTATAAAAAAATAATAAAGGTGGGATAGAAAATAAATAAATAAATAAATAAATAAATAAATAAATATAAATATAAATATAAATAAATAAATAAATAAAATGCTTTCTTTTTACTACTTCTACAAATGACATACAAGGCTTTGACTAATGTCAGGAGTCAAGTCCTGAAAATTCAGGACTGACTTATGGTAGTCTAGTCTCTCTCTCTCTCTCTTCCCCAGCCCCTCCTACTATATTTTAGTCTCATCTCTTGTAGACAGAGCTTCAAAACAGGAGGAGAAAATACACCATGGAAGGTCTAACTGAATATAGCAGAAATTGAATGATGCCATTTATTTTTACTGCAAGATCTTTAGAACCATATCAAGAAGCCATAGCAGGAAACAAAACAAATTCAGCATCCAAGTAAGAACTCACTCACAAGTAAGTTTTCTAGTCAAGTGCCATAAAACAATAGATACCTATCCATCCTCATCTTTCCCACGCTAAGGAGTTTGAAGCTATCATGGGTTGCTTTACACAAAGTGCTCTTTCAAAATGTCTTTGTGACTGATGATTATTTTCTCATTGTACAAACATGGACTGTGCCATTTTCAGTAAAATATAAGCTAACTAGTTGTAGAGTTTCCAAAAGATTATCGTTTGCTATGATTTTTGTATTTATGTATAAATTCTAATGCCACAATAGTTAACTCACTGGATTACTATGATAGGGATTCCTCCAAGATTGGAAAAAAAGACATGCAGTAAAACCAAGTCCTGATCATGTTTTATTAGGGATAGGCAATGAAGCATGAATACTCACAAGTAGAAAATATGTTTGGTTTGTAGGAAAAAATGAAACAGCCATTGTTAAGAAAGAAGGGGTTGGGAAGAAGAGTAAAGGTAAAGCTTCTTTCAGGTCAACTCCTGATGACTGCAAGGATGTGTCTGGGTAGTTTGCAGAAAGGATGATGAATCACCATTCCTCCCTCCTGGAAACAACTACAGCTAAAAGCAATAATTCTGCCCATGCCAGAGCGCCACACAAGTATCGCACACATTTAAGCGGGCAATGAATCTCACATGAATCAAACATTTTGATGCTAAGCCAAAAGTTCCAATCAGATTATAAAGACATTTGTATAGCATATTACAGGCATAATGTGCTTATTAGAATACTAAATAAACATATAAATAAATGTTCCTTGGGCCCCCACCTTCCAGGAAAGGTTAAGCCCCTTCCACAGGTGAAGCAAGGAAAAAAAAAAAAAACCTTACCATTTGCTTTGCATACACCACTGTTATACATGCATCTCTATTACATGCACTCGCTATGTCTCCAAAAATATCTGAAGAATATGTTTCTGTAATTAACATTTCCCCGTCTTCCATCTTTAGGTCCATTAAATTTCAGGACACCTCCCCTCACGCACTGTCGGAGAAATCCTTTGTCATAACAAACTGCTATGTTAAACAGCACAGCGATGGGAACCCTGTTTTCATAGGCTAGCCTCTTAGGAAGAATGATTTTGTAAGAATACAACAAAGCAGCAGGTCGCACTATGAAGAAACACTTGCCCCAGAATCCAGAAGGTCAACAGAGACGCGTGTGGAGAAAATGCAAAAGGGAAAGGGATCAATGAAGCACAATCTTAAAAACAATAATCAAAATGATGAGATCTGCATTAAGTATAAAAACCATCATCACCATTTCTGTGTTGTGGTCTGTAAATCCATCTCTCATCCTCTTCCACTTGCTGCGCACATATGGATGTGAGTTCACCATCACTGCGAAATAACCTTTTTGTTTGCTTGGACAGCGTAGAGAAGTTTATCCAGCTTACAGCCCGTGAAAGGGATCCTGGATTAGATTTAAACCGCAGGGATTTTGTGGACCTCTCCTGTTTCATTTTCTCCAAAAAACCAACTGCAGCATGCAACAATTAAGAACTCTCTTTTAAGTCTTCTCCCGTTCCTTTTCCTTTACTAGCAGTGTGTATGTGTTTTAAACTAAGTAACACGTTTGTTCTTTTCAAAACTCCATCGAGCATAAAACCAAGTGGCTCTACAATTCTGCTTTTGCCCACAGTACTTTCCAAGCTGCCAAGCACAACACAATGGAGACGAGAGAAACAGGCTGACACCCTGAAAACCACCTTCAGGAAAGCAAACGAGGACCGTGTAGAAGTGCAATCCCGAGATACACGTTTCCCAGCTTTCATCCAAAGTCCATCTCCTCTCTCCAGTATCAATCTCCAACAATATGCTTGTAATCCAGTCTCCTCTCCTATCACGTAGAAAAAGCAACGGCTCCTTTGGTCAGAAAGAAATACACGCTGTTAACAAGTTGCCAGGCGAATATATACATTACAGCAGCTCTCTCTCTTCTGTGCGGAAAAGGCATTCTGATTCCCCAAGCCAGCCATCGAGCTTCTGCCTTTAATGAAAAAGCTCGGAGAAGGATCGCCAGAAGGATTCTCTTTAACAATACGCTTGGCTGTAGCTATCAGTTAGGATTAGGGTGAAATATGATAGGCTTCGCTCCTAAAGGCGCAGCTATAGAGACAGTAAACTCCTCCCTTCGAGGGCACAGAGCTATAACCACAGTTCAAACTTCTGAGCAGGAAACACAGAAGTAAAACAACACAGCGGCATCTCAGCTGATTTACACAAGGAGGAATAAAATCTCAGTAACTGAATGACACTTAATTCTTTCTTTTAATCCCAGATATACTGCACATAACATAAATAAAATTGTTGCTTATTTTAGTGTTACTTTTATTGGTGGGGTGAACAGGAATTGTAAATAAGGAGTAAGTTTTCAATATTCAGCTCCAACTGTTTTTCTGCTCAGTTTTTAATACTCATCAGTATTACTACAGAAATCCTCTGGTTTACAGATTATGAATTTTTAGCTTTATATGTGGCTATATGCTTCTCTAAACTATATTTTAATCCATTGCAGGGTTCATCATTAGATTAAGATTTTGCTAATAAAGCAACTAAACAAATGAAAACCACACATCAGTGTCCACTCTTGGGTGTTTCTTAAATTGTGGGAGGAAAACAACAGTAAAAAGGCAGAAACAATCAAATGTACAAAAGCAAAAACAAGGATAACAAGGTCCAATGCATTTTCAGTCTCTCTGCTTTTAAGGATCATGGTGGTAATATCTGCATATTAAGGACTTCAGCTAATAGAAATGTAGTCCAAAGGGGCAGTTCTTGAAGATATATTTAAAAATGTAAGACATATTTCTAGATCTACATACTCTGGGAGCATCAGAGTCTATTCTGCAGAAATCTTTGGAAACCCACTGGCACAGGATTATTTCCAGAACTGCAAAACACTGCCAACTGTGATAAAATTAGCAAAGTTTAAAGAACAGAGCGTGCCACCAGTTATTGAGTAAATGATGTACCCTAAGCCACATTATTGCTTCAGCATGCAGAAGCATACTTTCTTAAAGAAAAACTAGCTAAGCAGGACTTTCAAAGCTTTTTAAATAGCCCTTTCTCCCTGAAAAGTTATGGTTGTGTGACTCATAATGAAAAGATAAGGTTCAACCTTCTGTCTGGGAAGCAAACAGCTAAGTATTCTATCAGGTTACCTATGAATCAGCTGACTTTTGGCTCCTTGAACAATGGATTAGCCAACTGTCTTCAGTAAATAATTGAGTAGGTTGTATTTATATTGAATTAGCTTTGAAGACTGGCACATGCACATCAGACTGTTTCTCTTTCGCATGCCAACACAAAAGAAAATATACTGTCCATCATGCATGGTGGACTTGTGAAAAAGTGAAAAGATAGTGGATACAAATACACATGGTGATACAGAGAGTTTTAAAAATTAACATTCAGATGAAACAGGAACTTTTCTTATTAGGACTTATGGACACTCAACTAGAAAATGCTCATGGACGATTGGTTTTATATATGGTAACTGCAGTGAAGTTATTATATGCACAAAGATGGAAGGCTACAGAAACACCAATAATGGAGGAATGGATTATGAAGATGGCTGAGTTTGCAGAAATGGCTAAATTGACTTGTTTGATCAAGGAGGGAACTATAATTTAAAAAACCTTTATAGACTTTTTGCTGAAAATAGATAAAAATGAACTGATTTCAGGATTTATTGATTAAAAAGGTTTGTTTATGGGAAAAAGGGAACTATGATATGCAATATGGGAGGGTGGAGATGATAATTATGTTTTAACTGCTGCAAAGAAGATCGGAAGTCGCTTCTTTAGGTATCTTTTTGCTTTTTTGTTATTCACTTTTTCTTTTACCCTTTTATAATCTTTTTCTATTTATTCTTCTATGTTTCTGTAGTTTTTAAATCTTTGTAAAAACTTCTTTTAATGAAAATTATTTTTAAAAAAACACTAAATATGCAAGATCACAATAGCATTGTCGCTACAGCATGCAGGACAGGAAGTTTCCCTTGTCTCTGCCCCATAATGGTCTTGCTAAAGATTGCTCATCTCTTGCTATTAGGGAGCATCTGGAAGAAAAAAAAAACAAAGCTAGAAAAAGAGGAAGAGGCAAGCATAAGCATTCACTTAAAAAGAACTGAGGTTCCATAGTAAGATGCTAAAATATGTAGATAAAAATCCTCCCAGAGACAGAATTGAGGGTTCAAAAGGTTATGTTTTCTAAAGGTCCTGTGGAACCAGTCCAGAGATTATCAGGAAAGTGGATGTGGCCACAAAATAATAAAGAGAGCCAGGAATATCTGCAGGGTAAGGTCATAAAAATTAAGATGGTAGCCATGAGAGTGCAATCGAAGCTCTGCCTGTTTTTTAAACCTTTTTGTACACGCATCATGACCACCACCTAGATTTTTTTTTTTTTACCATACCTCGTGGACATCCCTGAAAAGAACTCAAAACAAAATGACTTCAACATGGCAAAGCTCCAAAATATGTTTTCCTGCCCTTCTAGAGGCTTGGCCTTTTGGCACAAGAGGCAGGTTTGGCTCCATCTGGAAAAAAGCAGGAAAATTTCTCTTTGGTTTAGAGGAATTTTCTTTTGCTGAGGTCACCAAAGCTTTCACAATAGCAGCGATATGGGGCTTCTTTCCTCTGGGAGTCAATTCTATTTTCTATAGAAATGCTGGGAAGAGAAATGAATCAAGCTTTATTGCCTGGTTAGGAAAGTAAGACTGCCCAACAGAGAAGGCGGGTGAATGACCAGTCGCTGGTGTCCAAAGACTACAGTTATAAAATAGCAACAAAGGAAGCAAAGGATGGAGCTCACTATGATTAGCTTTAGACAAGACTAAGCAAAGAGGCATTTTAGAAGGATGAAGTCAATATGGAAGAAGCTGAAAAAGAGTATTTTTCAAAAGTTTGATTGACCCATTACTGAGAAACCCACTCTCGACTGGCTTAGCACATGACCAGAATTCATACAACTTTTTTTTAAAGTTAAAATGCAAAAGAAAAAAAGTCTACACTGAATAGTGGTAACGCAATAAAAAACTATATTATAGTGGTGAAAGTGAAAGGTCCTCTGTGCCAGCACCGAGTCATCACTGACCCTTTGGAGGGACGCCGCTTTCGCTGACGTTTTCTAGGCAGACTTATAGAGGGGTGGTTTGCCATTCCCTTCCCCAGTCGTGATTACCTTTCCCCCAGCTTAGCCGGGTACTCATCTTACCGACCTCGGAAGGATGGAAGGCTGAGTTCACCCGAGTCGGCTACCTGAGAAACCAACTACCGCTGGGATCGAACTCAAGTCGTGGGGAGAGTTTCAGTTGTAGTACTGCCGCCTACCACTCTGCGCCACACGAGGCTTATTTATTATAGTGGTAAAGTGAACTAAACATAACAAAAATTATGGTAATTATAGTAACATTACATTATGTGAAGAACTAGCTCTCGTAAGATGTCTATAATCCTGGGAAAGATGGAAGGAAAGAGAAAAAGAGGATGACCAGCAGCAAGACAGATGGACTCATACTTTGGTTTGTTTATATCAAAACCTTGTAAAAGTGACAGTGAATAGCAAATGCATTTAGCATACTCATCAAAATGATAATGACTTGCTCTCTAGAGACTAGCAAAATACTTTGCTTCCAGCTTTGAAGATTCCAAGACAGTAGAGATCATCTCATCTCTTAATTTCTGCTTGAGGCTACTATTGATAGGGAATTGAGGCTTGGAAGCATGTTTCCCACCATTCTTTCCTCAGAAGTGACAGAGAAAAAAGCAAGCAAAGTTAAGAGGTTCTGTAGGTAGTGACTTCATCTCAAAGCAATGTCTGAAGTCCCACAATTCTTACTTCTTTCAAATTCTGAGAAATTCAAGGGGGAAGGAAGGATTCTCTAGTTCAATGGTTCCTGACTTGTCGTCGTAAAAGATCGCCAAATCTTGCCAGATGTTGACCTTCCAGCATGAATTCTTGCAAAATTCTAATATCTTTGTCCAAAATCTCACAAGAATGTTATACTGTAAATGTGGCGTTCAGATGTAATTTTAATCATTATTTTAAAAAAACATTTTATTTAATGCTGTCATTCTGCAGACATATCTGGGGATCTGCCATGATGACCACAGGCACCAAGTTGCCAGGTCCTGGTGATCCTCACAAGATCTAGATGACGTTAGTGATCCCAAGCAAAGAGAATGTTAGTGATCTGCATAAAGAAAAAAGTAGGAAAAAGGTAGGAAGCAGTGTTTTAAGTTGTTGCTTGGCAGAACAGTTATAAACTTCTCTGTCAATTGCCCTTTGAAACTTTTTTCTTGGTTAGGGAGAAGCAATTGCCTTCAGCCAACTGGCCAAGGAAGCGAAGCTGGAACCCCAATTTTGAGTTTAACGAAGTAAGGAGAGCCAAAAATGGCAGAATCACATATATATTTGACTACTCTGTGCCTTTGGAACTGTCCTCATCATAATTTAATCCTTCCAATTCTTATAATTTAATTTTTAACGAATCCGTGTAGCAACTGGGGAACTTTTCAAACATTCACAACTATTATATACTAAGGGAGTTTTAAAAATAGTATTTAACATTAACATTTTCCTGCAAGGAAATAGCCTTCAAAATACATGAAAATACATAATTAAAGAGAATAAGCAGCATACGGAAGTTAAAACAAGCTTAATTGTTGGCTTCAAACAACACAACTATGAACAGCCGTATGTAATTCATTTTGAGTTATGGGTAGGATACTTTTGCCCCTGCTAACCAGAAAACATACGCATAAATAAATTAAAACAAACCATGCAGACATTTTCTAGTTAATTGTGTCTGGAGGAATCCTGCAGAAAAATCAGTACTGTAGGCTGGAAAGAAACTGCTGATAGCTGTTTCCCATTAAATCACCCAGCCATTAAATTAATAAGCAATTCTTATGGCTTACTGTGTCATTCAAATGCTGTAATAGTCTGTAAATACTGAATCCTTAACCAACATTACCAACATTCATGCTTCTTCAGATACTGTTTTACCAGAAATTTAAGAGTTCACACCAAAGTTCGTAGCCCTGGCAAAATCTTGATCTTTCAGTGGGTCCACCTCTGTAATTAAACAGCCCTACGCAACCATTTCTTAACTTCTATTTATTCTCTGTAAAATTGGAATAAATAGCTATTCCATGCATTTGTTGAGAGTACGAACAGTGTCATTTGTTACAAACTCCAATCAGTAGACTATAGCTGGATACAGGAATAGGAAGGAAAGAAGAAAGTCTTCTCTTCTTTTTCCATTGTGTCAATCCACAAAGGAAAATGAGAATGCAAACGGCATAAAACAAATATAATCAAGATCAGAGTGCTAGCTTGTTAAAGTTATCTTAACCAGATGCTTGTATTAAAACTATCATTATAAATATTTAAAAGCTATACTAATATGAGAAGTGTGACATGTATAGAGCCCTATATTACAAACATAAGATATAGCCACAAGATGGCAGTGTAAAATAATTAATACTGCCTTACTACTCCAAGTGTCTAAAAGGTTGTAAACTAAGCAACTTTAATAACATGAGCAGTAAATAAGGCCATAAGCATAATAACAGTGGAAAATATAGAAAGAATGTTCCAAATCTGTATTGTACACCATTGGTCTGGAAAGGAATAATTGAGTTAAAACTGAGTGTTTGTCAAAACACTGGCCATTATTTTTTTTTACATTGTCTCTTTAATCTAGACCAGAGCTTTCCAAACTTTTCATGTTGGTGACACACTTTTTAGACATACATCATTTTGTGACACACTCTTACAGCAGGGAACAAGGCAGGCACTAGGACCTGCGCGGAATCCTGGCAGGGCTCGGAGGCACCAGCAGCCGTGACACACCCAGACACTGCAGCCGACACATTAATGCAGAGCTTTCCAAACTGTGTGTCGCGACACAAAAGTGTGTCACCACACACAGTCTGGTGTGTCGCCACACAACCCGGAAGCGCTGATCATCATCAGCGCTTCCGGGTTTTCCCGCGGCGACACACCAACTGCAGCACGCAAAACTCGAAAGCGGCAGCAGCGCTTCCGGGTTTTTGCGGCACTTCCGGGTTTTCCCGCAGCGACACACCAACGCCGGTTGGTGTGTCGCCACGGGAAAAACTTTGGAAAGCCCTGCACTAATGTGTTGCAACACACAGTTTGTAAAGCTCTGATCTAGACAATGCTGCCTTTCTCTGATGTCTTATTCTGAAAGACCAATATATTAATCAAATATTTTCCAGATCAATGCTGGTACAGATTGTAAAATATTTATATTATATTATATTATATTATATTATATTATATTATATTATATTATATTATAATATTATGGAAGACGATGGTCAGGCATTCGAACAACATGACCGGGGAGGTTGTGCGGATCCAGAATTGGCCTGTATAGCCACTTATGGATCCACTGTTAAAATTTTACCTTTGGAAGACAATCTTACTCGGCTACGAGTGATCGCCAATGATATTATATTATATTATATGAAAAACTGCAAGGGAACACACGGAAGGTAAAATGCTAGCTCCAAGAACATAACCAACTACTTAATTAACATGGGTAGGAGCTTCTTTTGCTATAATAGCCCATTTTAAAAGAGCATTTCCTAAGCATTGAACAAGTTCTGCCTTCACTCACAACATTCCAGTTATTCCAGATACCCATTGTTTAAAAACTAGCCCTGCATTTTTCTGAAACCTTCTGGAAGATAGAACTGGACCCAGGGCTGAAGCAATCCTGCAGGATGAAGTGGGAATTTGCAAAACTGAATTTGTGAGAAAGGTGTGTTTCTCTGTTCCCATGTTTACAAGGTCAGCAGGAACAAATGATACTGCAGGCAAGGAATCTCTGCAGGATTTCCCTTCATTTGTTCAACTTTTTAATTTCTCATTCTTTTTGTCTTTGCAGCTCACTTCACAATATGAATACATAACTGTGGGTCTGACCTGTAAATGACAATACAAAAAATCTGTCATGCGTGAACATGATCACTCATATCACACTTCTGTACTACTAAACATTTTCTCAAAAAGAATCCTCCATTCATTGTTAGCTTTTTTATAGATTCTGTCTTGAATACAGGGAAACTTTATATGACACAAGCCATGTGAGTTATCAATGAACAAGCATAACGGTTGCCTCCAAATAGCGCGACCATGAAACAGCCATAGGCAATTCTTTTTCAGTTGTGTGTAGGATACTTTTGACTCTGTTAACCTATTGTGAACCCACAGTTTGTATCTACCGGTCATTTGAATTTTTGTTGCCCACATATGGTGGCCATAACATATACCATTTGCAAAGTGGAACTAAGGTTGTGATAATAAATGCTTACCCTTCCCACTGCTTTACTAGAGAAGTGTTTGCAATATTTGTCTCCACTGCTAAATAAAATAGCTGAGTTTATGGTAGACAGACCTATACTGGCAGCCTAGGCAATCTAACTCCCCCACCCCCTCCATACCTGATTGGGCTGTAAATGTAGAAGCAAGTCTGGCTGAGTGGAATAACTGGGAGTAAGGAGGCATCTGCAGAAGAGCATCAACAAGCAAGTCAGAATCTTTCCCCTATTTCTGTAATTTCAGCAGAGGTATATTTGGAGGCATGTATTTGTAGTAGTAATATAGAGATGTACTGTATATTATGTTTAAAAAATATTTCCTGCCAGTGACCTTGTCCTCAGCAAGACGTTGATTCCAAACCATTTCAACCAAACCAGCCTAGTAATTACATTTGATCTGATTTCTCTTGGGGATTTTTTCATTCCAGTATAGATTTTGTTCAGCAATATTCCAAAAAGAAAGTGCCACATTGAAAACTCTGATGAGTTAGTATATTATGTCCCCATGTGTTTTTCAAACTTGGGTATGGATGAGGTTGTGGCTTCATAGAAAAGAAATCTTTTGTGGCAAGCTATTCTACAGTGTCTTAACCACAAATAACTATTCCCTTCTTTTTGAGGAAAGTTTTAGCATGGGGAAATTGCTTTTCTAAAAAAGGAAAACAAATTGTTCCAAACAAAATGAATTAATTCAGTTGATCTGCCAATTTTCATCTTCTGTGTGAAAAGTAAAACAGGTAAAGGATTGAATCCCAACTATGTCACCTAGCCAACTGTTTCATTTTCTATATAACCACCTCCTAGGAGTCCTCAGAAAAGGTTTTGAAAGGTTTACTTTGAGATGCAGAAAGGAGAACAAGGGAAAACCCCACTATGTTAAGTTAATGCACTCACACGGACAATGGATATAGCCACAGTGTCTAGCAAAATTTTAATTTTGTTTTCTTAAGAGGGAAGTTTTTTTAAAAAAAGAATGTTGCAAATATTCATGTACCTTACAATAAGCAAGACACAATTACATATTTATGTACAAGATATTTTAATTAACAGCGTTCCGCGTGCGTCATGCCGGCCACATGACCGTGGAAGCGTCTTCGGACAACGCTGGCTCTTCGGCTAACAAACGGAGATGAGCACCGGCCCCTAGAGTCGGACACGACTGCACAACTGTGCGGGGGGAACCTTTACCTTTTTATTTTAATTAGACATTATACAAAATGCAAGATGCAATGAACAGATATAGAATAATTTTGAAATGGGAGGGGATAGTTTTTTCAGCTTTAAAGAATCTGTGCTGAAGTTGACTGTTAGAATGGAACATTTAAAGGAAGCCTTCTGAGGATTTAATGAAAATATGCTGACAATGTGTTTCTTTAAAAATATAACATATTTTATTTGATAGCAGCCAAGGGTTCCCAAAGTTGGGACCATGTCCTCCTAGGATGTATTAAAAAATTCCAAAGGGTGCCTAAGAATGTGAAAGGTTTAGAAAAAAACATTAGCATTAAAAATATAGGATTTTTCAAATTAACATCCAAGGGACTTGGATGATCGATGGGGTGGGCAGGCTGATAGAGAGAGGGACAGAAGCAGTGGTACAAAGATTGGCGGATGTGCAGTGGGAAGATTGGGGACTAGGTGGCCTAATGGGAAAGAAAGAGAGGAAACACTGCAAAGATTGATGAATGTACTACAGGTAGTCCTCACTTAACGACCAGAATTGAGACCAGAATTTAGGTCGTTAAGTAATGCGATCATTAAGCGAGGACCACTTGTATGAGAAGACCATGGTTGGGCTGATGAGAACAACTACGGCAGATCATTAGGGAAAGGGGAGATGGAAGCCTGATACATCCCTTCACATGTATACAGAATAAGAGACAAATTTAATGGACATTTGGATGTGGAGAAGCATCAAGATTTTTTTAAAAATGGACTCCTTGAATTAAAGCATCCTGTTTTTTTTGCAAAGAGTATTACAGTTTTGAGAAATTAATCTAGATCTTGCAAACAATATAATTACAGGGGAAAGACAAGCAAATCTTATTTTGGCCCTTCTTTAATGATAGTCTCTGTGTCATTTATACTCGAAAAAATAAAGTGATAGCTATAGATTCTCTTTGTCTTCTTTATAAGCTTTCTCATAAGATGTAAGTAATTAGCAACTTTAAAATATACTACTCATTCAAGAAGTCTTCTTGTTAATACTAATGGTTAAGAATGTTTACATCCTGTTAAAGCTTATGTTCAGCATTACTGTATTATATAATTACGTTTGTTGTTTATTCGTTCAGTCGCTTCCGACTCTTCGTGACTTCATGGACCAGCCCACGCCAGAGCTTCCTGTCGGCCGTCACCATCCCCAGCTCCCCCACGGTTGAGTCCGTCACCTCCAGAATATCATCCATCCATCTTGCCCTTGGTCGGCCCCTCTTCCTTTTGCCTTCCACTTTCCCTAGCATCAGCTTCTTCTCCAGGGTATCCTGTCTTCTCATTATGTGGCCAAAGTACTTCAGTTTTGCCTTTAATATCATTCCCTCAAGTGAGCATATATATAATCATATAATTATATTATATGATTATTCATCATTATTCTATTCAAACTGATTTTAGGTCTTCCCTCTCCAATCCTAGCAAAAGTCTTTTTCAACTTTGTTACTATATCCAGAGTGTCAAAGTTTTCAACTCACAACTGCCAACTTCTTTAGATACCTCCATTCTGGCCTAAATAAATGAATAAAAATAAATTATTGGCCTTTGATCATTCAATAGATCCCAAAAGTTCCTTTCCATCTGCCCTTCAGTCAGCTGTCTTCCCATTTCACATGAGAATGATACTGTAGTTGAATTTACTTTTAATTCTTTTTCATGTTTATGTTCAAGAGCAGTTACAACCAAACCAAACTAAACCAAACCAAACCCAAATACACACAGTAACAGCACAAGAACAAAGCTACAAATGGCAACAAATATTACAAATATAACAATATCGAGTTAATAATTGAAAGAAACATACCAATGGAAGGGAAAACACATATCTGAGTGCCCCAGAAATATTCTCTATGTGACATTAGGTATTATATTTTGAACCTACTGTTCAAAATGCAACACCATTTTAAGAAACTTCTTTATAACTAGATGTTTGCATATTTCTTCATGAACTTTCTTATGACTTTTAGATTCTATATTTTACTTGTGCATCAATATTATGTTCTCTTTTCCCCCCTCTAATTTTAAGCCTGACAGAAGACATACTGCGTTTGCATACTGTACGTTGACAAACGTATTAGCTTTGTTGGATGTAAAAAAGAGGTGTTGATACGGTTCAAATTAAGTTTTGGGTTCAAGCATTGCAGAATTTATTTCTGGGATTGCAATTTATTATCCTTATCCTCCTCACGTAACACTGATAATGAAAATGCAATGTGGAACCCCTAATTTTTTCATTTCGTGTTGGAATCCTTGGCATGTCTAATAAGACCAACTGGTGAAATTCATAAAAACTATTTAGCTGAATTTTAGTACAAAATATGCAAATGTGAAAGCACAGTAAAAGTATTGGCATCCTCCATGGTAGCTTTCCCAACTTGATCCCCAGATATATTTGACTCATAAGGACATGGCAGTTGTTGTACAGCATAGCTTTCCAAACTGTGTGTCGCAACACTTTAGTGTGTCACAACACAGAGATTAGTGTGTCGCAAAACAACCCGGAAGCGGTGGCAGGGGCGTGGACGGCGGCGGTGCGGGGGTGCGCACGGCGGTGGAGGTGTGTATGGCGGCGGCGGCGATGACGGCAGCGGCGCGCCATCAGCGCTTCCGCGTTTTAGCGGAAAACACGCTGCCACCACTGCTACCACCGTGCATGCCCCCGCCGCTGCTGCCGCGCTCCCCCACACCGCCGCTGCTGTTGGTGTGTCGCCAATGGTGGCAGTTTGGAAAGCACTGTTGTACAGTATCACGAAGGTACTAAACTAGGAAAGGCTGCTCTGTGGGATTAGCACCAATCAGGGTTTCTACAAGTTTGCCCCAATGCATCTAGATTTAGATACATTCTTTATATTTTAGTATACTAGCAATAGGGATATAATTAAGAAATAAACAACAGTAATTCAAGAGTTTTATAGGATCATACAAGTCAATACCTGGTAATCCCTAAACATAGATAGAAGTGTTCAGTACATAAGCAGAAAACCATTTATGCACTGCAACAATCTGCTACTGCACTAGCAGTAGCTTGGTCTATTGCTACAAAAAAGTAACCTACAAAGGTTCAAAGGATCAATATTTTGGATCTTTTCAACTCCATACCACACACACACACACACACACACACACACACACACACACCCTACAGGGGTGAGAAGGGAATTTTTATTTTTTTATATATATTGTATACCAAGACCTATAAAACAAGAAGCTTGATGTGTCCTTGACATCTGCTTATTAGGCAGTCCACCAATCTGCCTTAGGAAATTAGCATTATTCTGCCTCTTTTGTACTTCTTTGTATAACTGCAATGAAATGCTGAATGGAGGTACTGAAGTGCTTAAGTTACATACACTTCTGTATTTTCCTTTTGCAATTTATTCAGAATCAAAAACTATTTAGCAGGTCATCTCAAATTTCTTTTGCTTGTTAAAATGAGAATGCAGAAAACCTACATTAGTGATTTAAAAAGAATTTGGTTGCAGGGGCAAAGTTTACTAAGTTAGGTTGTTTCTTATGTTCACACAAAATTCTGAGTTTTCATTTGTAGTAGATGTACTACATTTACTAGTATTATGTTGTATGATGACAGCAAGTAGCAAAACCAATAAAAATATATACCAAGGTGGAAGACACTGGTATGGTGGCAGAGACAGACATAAATAAGTGACCACTAATTCTAATAAGGTACAAATGCAAGGGGGCGGGGGGCGGGAAGATGACTAGAGAAAGAAATTAACACTTTCAGTTATTTTTTCTCACTTATTACCAATAATTATTTCTTCACAGTCAGACACATTACTTCATATAAAGACTAAATCCTCATATAAAAATAGCACTGACCTTTACACATTATCATATAAAAATAGCATTTGACCTTTACACATTAAAAGTCCTTCAATGTTTTTGCCTGCTTATAAACCTGAATGGAGAGTTTATTAATCAAAAGCTCTTGTTCAATTCATGGACTACAGAGGTCCTACCAATAAAACCATTCTTTGGAGAACAGTAAAGAAAACAATATAATCTCCTCATATTATACTTTAAACTAAGCCATGGAACTTCTTATCCTTTTCTCCCCAATTAGCCATGGGTTTATAAAATTGCTGCTTTCCAATTAGTCTGAGATCAAAACATCACATTGATTCAATCTGGAGGATTGGGGGTATCCAATTAAAAAAATAGGTACATCTGAGAGAATTAGAAAACTTCTTACAACAATTGAACAAAACAGAAATTAAAAAATAGAATTACAATGTATAGGGGGGCTACATAATACTAAGCACAAATAAGTTTTAACAAACCATTTATCAATGATTATGCTTTCTTGAAAGCAGAATACAACCCCTCTCCCCACATCTACTCAATATGGGAAAACAATGGTTCAGACGGGCACAAACATGCAAAAACATCCATGTCTCATCTGATTACAGTAGGTATATCTGATCTACAATGAGATGGCTGAATCAACTCCACTGAGAAACACAAAGTCCTAAGTCAGGTGAGATGATAACACTGACATTCACAACTCCTGATGCTGCAGCCAGGCATGTGACATGTATTTGTGAATCCAAATCAACTACACCATACATCTCTGTTCTTGAAGATGCCAACTGCCTTTAGGCTGTGTTTCTGCAGCAGTGCAAACAATCCATCTCAAGCAGTCTTTTCTTAGGCAGTTCTTAAGTAGGTTCGGAGTATTGCTTAGAACCAGAATATAGAATTCTAGAGCCTTTTGATTAAAATGGCATTTTCATATTAATGGAAAACAGAGAAGGGGTGGAGAGAATGTATCTGGCAGAAAAATAAGAGATCACAGGTAGAATATATATTTTTAAATAGATGGCTTAAATAATTTGGTAAGACTATCATGAAATCATTCATTCCCACAATATTCAAAAACTGTCAGGTTCTCATTCTATATTCAATATAACAATGAATATTGGGCTGTCAGTAGAAAAAGTTTAAAACAATAGCTCTGTCCAACTACAGACAAGTTTATTTATTCTGTTCTATATTTATTTGAGAATAAATGAGGAAAAGCTGATAAAGGTAAATATAGGCCAATATAAATTATATATTCAGGTCTAGTTCCCCATTTTACAGTCATGAATTGAAAAGCTTCCTTTTTCATATGCTAACGTATTTTGAAAGTATTTTATATTGTTTAATAACAAACTAATTCACCAAATAGTAATACGTATATACAGGAAGACAGCATTAATATTTCTAGTTTCCTATCATCACCACCACAATGTCTAAATGTCTAATAATATTCTGATCTATCTGTAGCTTGAATCATGTCAACTGGATTTCTATTTTCTCAGTGGAAACGTTTCGCTCCTTATCCAAGAAGCTTCTTCAGTCTGAGTAAAGTTTGTAAGGGAATCCTTAAATATGTTTCTAGGGTGGCTGTGTGACCTTACACCAAACGATCCTCCTTTAGATGATAAAAGGACTTAAAATAACATCTCAAATAACCATGACCTAGCCCTAGGTGTATGGTCACACAGCTATTCCTTAATAAGGTACTATATAGCTAAACTAAACTCACCATAGTCTATGAAGGTTCTCAGTCATCCAGGTGGAATTGTCTGTAGCTTGAATCATGTCAACTGGATTTCTATTTTCTCAGTGGAAACGTTTCGCTCCTTATCCAAGGAGCTTCTTCAGTCTGAGCAAAGTTAGTAAGGGAATCCTAAATATGTTTCTAGGTGGCTGTGTGACCTTACACCTGGGGCTAGGTCATGGTTATTTTGAGATGTTATTTCTAAATCCTTTTATCATCTAAAGGAGGATCGTTTGGTGTAAGGTCACACAGCCACCCTAGAAACATATTTAAGGATTCCCTTACTAACTTTGCTCAGACTGAAGAAGCTCCTTGGATAAGGAGCGAAACGTTTCCACTGAGAAAATAGAAATCCAGTTGACATGATTCAAGCCACAGACTGTTCCACCTGGATGACTGAGAACCTTCATCGACATTCTGATCTATGTTTCTCTCCACAATTTTCTTTAAAAATAGAGCGCCAACCTTGTTTTTCTGAGAAACTCAGAGGCAGTTAGCTCTATTATGCTGGGGAACATTCTTTCTCCTACACTGACCGCTTTTATTTTGTATCCAAATACCTGGCAAGAAATGAATGCAAAGAAACAAACAGAACTAGACTCCTTCCCACTATAGAGCATAAGGAAGCCAAGACAAATACTGAAAAAAGAATTATAAGTTAACCAATTAAATACTGTGCTCTGCTGGGAGGGTTTCTTGAAATTTAGG